>JAUNZO010000506.1:0-425203 GCA_031894775.1 Chloris gayana
TAAGTACTTGCTACTAGAATACCAGGATCCAACAGTAAAAGACAGAGCATAACAGTTAAGCTATTACTTTGCAAAATGTAGGTTGGCCTTAAGTTTATAACACCAAATATAAAGAAAGGGGTAACCTTCTCTGAATTGATATTTGGCAACTTCTGTAGGAACTGACAGCTCATACTTCATACATTTGGTTTGGCAAGATCCCAGAGTCTGGCTGTTCTAGGTCATACATTTTTTTGCTTGAGAAAAGGAAAGACAATCATCACTTAAAGGCTGGTCAAAAGCATTCTGACGAAAAGGAACCTGATGCAAGCATGGTCACACAATATTCATGATCGATTTACGTTTTTTAGATAAGTCATGGCTACATGTTAAAAGAAATAGCATATAAAAATCTACTGGATCCAAATTGCGCATCTATTCCATGTTATGCTTTCCTTTCCTGCTTCTAAGTGTGTCAGATTCTCTGTACAAGGAATTCTAGATCCTTGTATAATAACAAAGGTTTCACATACTGAAAGACGCTAACATATTCAAATCAGAGTATGGTGTCTCTTAAAGCCATTGTATAAGACAAATGAAGTCGATTGATGACTTAACAAGCAGAACCTTATCTATGGCCTAACACACAAAACAAATGTTTACCTCAGAAGATTGTTCCAGTAACATCTGGTCAAAGATTGGTGTGATCCAATTCTCAAACTTGCAATAGTTATCATTCGGCACCAACAAATTTCCTATCCGGTTCAGTCCCTTTGACCGCAGAAGTGCACCAGGTAAAGAAAAATCACCCCTGTAAGTTGGAGCAAGGCATTTAATGAGATCCTCCTCTATACCTCCAGCGGTAGTAACAATAACATCCACCTACAGAACATTTTAGTGGAAACAAATTAGGCATAGATTAGGAAACTAGACCTCAATGCATTTGGCATTGTGAGTATAGAATTGGAAATACTTCAAGCAAACCTAATCAATAAATGGATCTTTAAACTTTTCATTTCAGTTTTACAAATGTGATACAGGAGTTGGAGGATTCACCATGTGATGCTGAGCCAGAAATCTTATTATATCCCGAATGCCAGACGACACAAGGTTCGAAGTGAAGCCCAGAAATATCTTGCATTTCACAGATTCTCTATATTTAGGGTCGAGTTCAGTTTCATCACAATCCTCACGTGGCTTCTCATGCGATAACCTCCAATCCAACTGCAGTGAAGTCAAGCACGGTATAAAGATTCAGAAAAAAATATAATGACCATGCAAATTAGAGTAGCAAAATCAGCAGAAAAGGAAATGAATAAATGTATCAGGCGGATGTGTGATAACAGAGACATTTCTTCATATATATACCAGTTCCAGCTTAACCCCTATAAAACTCCCAAAATATATACTACTTCCAGCAGCACAGAATACAAATAGGAACTTTTCTAACTACATCATCTTCATCTGCCTCGTTTAGTTTTTAAAACACATAAAAATTAATTGCTAGTAGTCAGTAGAAACATGTTAGTGCCTGAGTGTCAGCTGTATCATTGCGTGTTTCTGCAGGAACGAAATTGCAATAGCTGACCATCAACTGTGCTTACAAATTGATACACGCACTACAGAACAATTAGAATAATCTGAAGAGAAAATTCCTGGCAATTCCACATGACCCACTCCAGACATCGGTTAAATCGATGGAATCAGCCTTCCACACTTAGTTCACAAGCTCAAAGCTCTACAGATGTGGGTGTTACGCTAACTGAACTCACGCACCTACACTCTGGAGGGAAAAGGGGGAAGCGCATAGGGTACCATCTGGTTGACGATATCAATTGCGTCGCCGAGGTTGGAGGCCTGGAATCCCGTGGACGCGAACGAGGAGAGCAGCCCCTCGAGCCCAAGGCCGGGATCGTTGAAGTCGGCCCCTGCAATCCTCGTGAAGCGCGACTCGTCGAGCGATTCCGACGGCTTCAGCACGATGGAGCGCACGCCCTCCAGCGCGTCGACGTCGCGGACAATACAGCCGGCGCCACCGGTGCCTCCCGCTCCAGCCATCTGAGCTCGGACCACCGTCGCCGCCACCGTCTCGCTTCACTTCCCTCTTCATTTTTTCTTTCTTTCTTTTTTTTTTTGATCTTTTCCCCTCTTTTTTTGCTCTCGGCAGCAGGAGAATCAGATTCTGCGCGTCATGCTTTTGCTCGTGGGCGCTTTCTTTGGGCTAATGTTGTCATATCCGCCCAACACAGCCCATTCACATGTGTGCCTAAAAAAAGGCCCATTGACATGTGAGAGAAGATGTTGGCCCACCGAAGCCGAGCCTCATGTCGAAATTTTTTTTCGTGATTTTGACCTACATATAGGGGCTGCCCTGTATCATGTTGAGTCTCGTGGGAAGCTGATGATGGTAAGGCGGCATCTTCGAATCCCCAATGATCTACCCAGATACACGCGTAAAGTGGAAGTTATTGAGGCCGACACAGATGCGGGCGCCTGGATTCCGGTGGCTGGCCGTGGGTTCAGCGACGACGGCTCGACGCTTTTCGTCAGCCAGAGCTTCAGCAAGTCTGTTTATGCTTCAGAGTACGGAGAGGGACAAGTGGACGAGGGTGCCATCTACTTCATGGATACCGGCGAGGTCTTTCACGTGAGATCGAAAACTGTCAGTCGGGCGCTCTGGTGTTTGGCTTTCCATGAAAACACATGGGCTTTACCTCCAGATTTAAATTAGATGCTGACATTTCTAGTTTTTATTTGCATTTGAAGTACTCGTGAGTTATATATACCTACTACTAGTGCAATTTAGAGGCAACATTAGTTGCACAATTTTTAATAGGTTATTAAATTATAGCTACTGGTGCAATTTATTTATTTTTCCTCTAAAATGAAACTTGGCCAAAAGATTCAGGTGTTCGAAAGTTCAACTCAAGCCTATACTCTTGGCTCTTGCCTGACGGAAGAGAGAATCTAACGAACACATTTGCAATACATATTATTCTTCACACTTCTGGACGTCTCGTATATGTGTGTCACCACCGTATACCACCGGGCCATGCCATCATAAGGTTTTTACTTGTACAATAAGTCAGATGAGGAAATCGTCTTGGATTTAGACTCCAGATCTGCGTCCCGTCCTCAACACTACTTCCCTTGCCAGGTCTATGATCCCATCGCACGCAATCGAGAGTAATTTGCGTACTCGAGAGTAGTAATTTTCAAGGTGGGTTCCACTGGCAGGTGGGCTCCACGGCTCTGCATTCTTCATCAGCCAACGCTACAGCAAATCCGTTTCTGCTTCAGAGTATGGAGAGGGGAAAGTGGACGAGGATGCCATCTACTTTGTGGATACTGGCGCGGTCTTCCACTTGAGATCCGCGACTATAAGTTCCGCACTGTGGCATTTGGATTTTCGTGAACATATGTGGGCTTTCCCTCCAGATTTAAGTTAGATGCTGGGAACTTACAAATTTTTGTTATTATTTTTGGGATGTGACCAGGCACCAAAACAATAGGCTTACTACTTCGTGCAAACCGTATCCCTTTCCACATGGGTCACTTCATTCATCAAAGTGAAATTTTTACACATTTACTCTGCGAAGGTAGCTGAGATGAGGATGAAGCTCGGCCCAAGCATCTTAAAGACTCTGAACACAGAACTCAATTAATACAATTTGGCCTTGCAGTCAAATATTCAAAACTGCAAAAAGAATAAAAGCAGTCATTGTATGGCCCTTTAAAATTATGTACATCCTTTGCGAAAAGTCAGTACATGAGTGTGGACCACACTTGACTACCCAAGTAATGATAGGCATAGCATTGAACTTGGTTCAAGCATCTAACAGAATTAGAACACATCAGGAAAGTTATTTTGCAACCATAGTCCTTTGAAATTGATGTGAATCCTTCGCAAAAAGAATGTTATACATGACTAGGCAATCGAGTTCCCAACCAATAGCATTAGACTATTAGGACGCAACATTTATGTTAAAGAAAAAAAATGAAGCATTTCTTCCAAATTAAATATAAATAAAAAACTTTGTGAAGACAATAAACTCACTTCAAGGATCTAACATAGTTTGAGCACATAACTCAATTAACATGATTCAGCATTTCAGTCAAATATTCAAACCTACAAAAAGATTAAAAGAAGTCATTTTAGAGCGATGGTCCTTAAAAATTGATGTAAATCCTTCACAAAAAAGAAAATGCTGTACATGACTCCGCAGCGGCGGCTGAGTTCCCAACCAATAGCATTGAACTAGTTAGAAACTTAGGACGTAACTTTGATGTTAACGAAAAGAAGGAAGCATTTCTTCCCAATTAAAGATAAATCGAGAAAACATTGTGAAGACAATAAACGAACTTAACATCTGTATTGCATCGCTTTGCTTGGTATTTTAGCCAACAAATTGCATGTCTAAGAGTCTAATGGATTCTTTTTAATCCTTTCCTCAGAACTATTGGTGGTGCTGAACCTGCGCATCAGTGAATGTTAGAGCTCTCTGGAGCTTTCTACGGCGGAAAACTTCAACCTCTACCACATAGACAGCAGAGACAGGGCGGTGATCAGAAAGTGTAAGCTCCCCCTCTTGTAGGAAAGCAGCCTGATTCCTTTCCCGTATGAGAGAATGCGATCACACCTAAACAAAAAGGAGTGTTTCTCAGTCTTTGTCTAAATGTTCTCAGTTCTGATGCCTAGAGCAATTGAATGAAATAGAATCAATCTAATGCAGATCAGATGTCAGACCCTAGAACAACATACCATGCAGGTGTTCTCCTCCCAGATTTTGGCTCAGCGCTTACATAGTTTTCTGAATTAAACTCGTACTTATATGTGGGGGAAACTGATAACTCCTTCAACCCAACCATCAAATGTGCATCCTTCTCCAAATTCTCTTTTCAGCTGTCATAGGACAAGGATGAGCTTGAAATTCGCGCACTAATTAATGTACTAGGCCATCAAATTACCTGATCCTCCTCTAACAGCCCTGCCCAGTCCTGTTTGGAGATAAGTTCGTGTGCCTTTTCATATGATAAGTTGATCCGGTAGTTGAGATCTCCTAACCATATAATCCTTCTGAAATGAAGTACATATATCAACCAAAAAAAAAACTAATCAAGGAAATATTTGAATATAACATTTATAGGGAGTCATTCTGATCTTCATCCAACTAATAGTTGCCATGTAACTAAAGGTGCATGGACGATGGGTGCAGGCTTTGGAATATAGCACAAATTTAAAGAAGGAACAGATTAACTTACTCATGGTCATATATTCTCGTGGGCATGCCTAAAACAGGAACAGGATTAAACACTGTTCTTCGGATGATTTCTTCAACATTTGAATTTCTTTTTAGTTCATCTCCATCTTTTTCACCAGCAGCCAGGTGACAACAAACAAAGCAAAATTGAGTCTGATGTATGGACATGCTTACTGATATTGATCCCTGTAGCATTGAAGGAACAAATGTCAGTGTGTGATTTACTGAAGTAGACAACAAATAAATGCATCCATGCTGTACAACAACCAGTGATATCTGAAGAATTCTTTTAACTTGAAATAAAGACAATAGTAAAGAGTGTTAATTGACTCTTCATAAACATATCACCCTATCACTTTTAAAGTATCAAAACAATAAACATGTATTTTGGAGCAGTTCATCAGGAGAAATATTTCAAAATCAATATCAGCTCCAATAAAAAGGAAGTCACCACGCTATGCGACAAGCAGCATTCTAACCAAGTATTATCCAGTTATCATTTTAATACCAAGCCGAACCAATAAAAGGTAAAGAAGGCCAAATTTCACACTTGCCTTGTTACCAATATAACCCATTGCGCCTACACCTACAGTCGATACTCTCAAATTCTGAATGTGCTTCCGCAAGCTTCTCCGAACCCATATAGAATGAAATATCCCCACCATTTGCTTGCTTATTATCCGTACAAACTCTGGCCGTTTCCTTTTGATTCTGTCACTGATGTTGACATCACAGGCTAAGTCATCTTCAGGAACATCAGTGAAACTTTCGTCTGTCGATTTTAAGGATGCAGAAGATGTCAGAGCCTTCACTGAAGCACATTTCTTTCTGTTGATTGGCTCTGAGGTATCACATTTCAACTTTTCATAGCCCAAGTCATGAAGGTGATCAACTGTGTTTCTTGAAGGAGTTCTGCTGAATTCCTGGAGCTTCGGTATTCTTTCACTGGAAATGGAAGTGGGATATTTAGATGTTCGCCCATTCATTCCACTCTTATTAACAACAGTACTGTCTTTCTTAATCAGCAGTTGAAGTTCCCCATCACTATCATTATTGGACTCACTGTCACTGTGAAAATCATCTTCCATTGCAAGATCATAATCAGATGGACCAAACTTTGATGGTGAAGGAGGATCACTATAACGTTCAAATCTTGATTTTTCTGGACAACTCTTGTTCAAAGTTTCACGGATGATATGCTCCCATACTGCAACTGGACGAGTGTCTTCGGAACCAAATATATTGCCAACATTTAGTGGAACGATCTCTTGAAATCTGAAAGGCAACCATTAATTTGTATCATAAATGAAACCATCTTTTTTGAAGGAAAAACAAACAATAACATTAGCATTGCATCATGTCATTTCCCAATAGTATGCTCGCGACCTGGTGTACAACATGTGAATAGCAACTCGTTTAGATACATATCGTCTTTTAATCTACCTATCAAGTTGTTGTGAAAACTTAATATCTCAGAATTTTTTTTTCAGAGCATGAAATTGAGTTGAGTGACGAATTACCCAAAAACATAAATATCAGCTGGCTCCTCCATATCCAACCATCCCTGAATATCTAAGTCACTGGGTGGAAATCTGCCTCCAACATTCCAGGTCCCTACACAGATCCTGCATGTAAAAGATGCAGATTAGTAGAAAGGACATTACCACAAAACAAGCATGCTTTATTATTTTACCCTAGTGGAAATTGAGTTAATTATTTATCAGTAAACTTATGTGATATGATATATATCACACAGTATCAAGAGGAATACCATTTCAACTCGAAGAAATGCTAAGATGAAACTACTGTCGAAGGCATATTATTAGGAACTAAAAAATGCTAAGAGGTCAGGTTTGAGCAGTGGTACCTTAGTTCTTTAACATCAGTATGCTGAGAACGAAGAATCTCTGATTGTTGCCTTCTAAGCCTGTGCGTTCCATCCTTCTTCTGATTACCTACAAGGCATAGTTGATCATTTTATCACACAAGGAACCAGCGAATCCCAGACTTCTCATCAAACAGACGATTCTTTTAAGCAGGGAAACAACTTCATCTTTAATATAGGCAGGCCATCTTTCCAGAGATCAAAAACTAACTCCTTAAATGAAGCCCTCCTTCAAGGTCACCGAATGCAACCCAACAAGAAAATGGCTTTCACTAGCCTGGTAGAAATGTATAGTGAATTTTCATTTTAACTCCCCCAACCCCGGCCCGCCCGCCTGCACACACACAATGGGCAACAATGGAAGACTGAAAAGAAAAGGCGAAAAAGAAGGGAATAGAAAAAAAATAGAAGATTATGTGTCAAACTGCAATAAGAAAAAAAAACTGACACAAAAAAATTACCATTTAAAGTCAGAGCACAAAAACTTCCAGTCAAATACAATTCAGTTGTTGGTAGATAATTACATTATGTTGGTAGATATAATCTACATAGATGGTGTACAGGGGAAATATTAGATAATTATCTCGCTCTTCAAAGGAGGCCTTGAGAAGTGCATAGCCTAATTATTGATTGATAGATACAAATCACTCAATCCTCAATATATAGAGCCACCAAGCCCCCTCTCTTCGTACAGTTCAAGACTGGGTTCAACCCAGGTTGTACAGCTCGTTTTACGTTTCTTATATATTTATAATATAAATACCACAGCAGGGGATTCCTGCTGTGTATACAGAGGGATTTGTATTCCTCCTTAAATCTACATAGATTATGTACAGAGGGAAATATTAGATAATTATCTCGCCCTTGAAAGGAGGCCTTGAGAAGTGCTTAGCCTAGTTATTGATTGATAGATACAAATCATCCAATCTTCAATAGATAGAGCAACCCCCTCCCCTCTTCGTACAGTTGAAGACTGGGTTCAATCCAGATTGTAAAGCTCGTTTTACTTTTCTTATACATTTATAATATAAATACCACAGCAGGGGTTTCCTCTGCTGTATATTTTCAAAAAAAGTTTTTGAAGAAAACATACAAAAGAAGAAAAAAAACGTAAATAAAGGGTGATTAAGTCAGAACACAGGGTAATCTAAATATTCATGCACCTTATCAAGCAGGAGCATAAGTTAAAAAAACGGCTTCATAGAAAGTCAAAACAAATGCTGAAAACCATCCCTGAATTGTGAAATGTTTTTCAACATGAAGGCAAAGAACTATGGAATTTCCATATATCATTTCTTCAAATAACGTGAATTCATATATCTAAAAGCATCTATTATTTTCAGGATGAGCAGCAGAAGTAGTCCTTGGTCCAAGTTTGAGGCAGTACAAGCTGCCTACCTGGTCAATATACTGCAAATAACTGTGCACGGTGAAATTAGCGTCTTCTCTGTCCGGTAATACATTTCATAGAACTACTAGGCGTGCTTCCTTGTCTAGGACTTAAACTAGTAGCCAACTCATCCAAAGATGAATATTTATTGGGAGCAACATAATTAAAAAACATTAAATATAAAATTCATCTGCAGGCTTCTGAGGTTTTCTTGAGACGACATAAGGTACTGATGAAATTACCGGTTGTGCTTGCACCCAGTCCAGCTAATATTCTGTCTTCATCAGACAGCTTGTGATACCAACCATGTACATCTGCACGCAATGCATTAAAAAAGCATCAATTAAAATATACAGTTATTAATATCAAGCTGAACCAAAGTGATGCATAAATACAATGCAATGCAAGTCATTCTGGAGGAAAACATAAATAACTTTGTGCGGGAAGGCGAAGCATGACAACTTTTAGAGGCCCATTATTTAGGAGTTAAGTTCAATAAAGATTAAATTCTATTCATGTAAACAGATTGCCTACGAGTCTAATAAAGATTGGATTCTAACACATTAACATTCCTGGATCTGGGTATGATTTTAGTACTTTTAATAAGGGAGCCGAATAAGCTTAGGAGCCTTCTTTCTTTGAAAAGGGTTGAATTTACTCAAAGAAATTGTGGGCCTACAGAAAATACTAGCCAGCTAGTTGCACCCTACAATGGTAGTCATTCTCAGAGAGAAGACCATAACTTCATATTGTAAATTGACTTCATTTGTTAATGGAAAAAAAGGACTGCAGCAAAGCAAGTCCCATCCCAAACAAGCAAAAACAGCCTGACGTGAACAGCTGTTCTAAACAAAACTGAAGAAATGTTCCAGATTTTATTTTCCGAATCTCTTTCTTGAAGAAATTTGGTAAAGTCTCGATCAAAAAAGGAGAGAGAAAGTCAAGCCACCAGAGCTCAAATAGTTAGCGTACAAGAAAGAGCTTTGGTTGCATATCGCGGTGTCAGCTCTGCATTATTGTCAACGCCTATCACGCATAATTCGACACCAGAATTCTACTCAATTTCGTCACAAAAAAGGTAAGCTTGAGCAGACGGAGAGAACTAGAAATTCAGAACAGCTTGAGTACAATAAACTCTGGGTGGAAAGAAATTAGAAGAGGAGGCGGTAAGTGACCTTCGCGGTCGGTCTCGCCGTCGGAGGTACCACACTCGTCGGCGCTGAAGTCGGAATCCCCTAACCCGCTGCCGATGTTGAGCCACTTGCGCAGCACCACCCTGTTCCACAGCTCTGGCACGCACCCCCAATCCACCCCACAACACGACACCATCTCAGCCCATCTCTGAATCACAAGATCCTTCCGTGGCGCAAACCAGAAAACGAGAACAACAAAAAAGGCAACAACTTGATCCATGAAACGCGTGGTTCAAGAACAATGGAACAAGCTCTGGGCGTAGAAGTGGACAAGTACCTGCTTTTGCTCCGAGCCACCGCCGCGCGAAGCTGCCATGGCTGCCTCCTGGTGTAGTCGGCGAGCTAGAAGGAATGGCCGGGACGAGGAGGAGAGAGAGGAGGAAGAGGACGCCATTAGCACGGCACGACGGCAGTGCCCCGCCCAACCTAACATCACGCGCGGTCGCGCGCACGATTGTGAATATGCGATGGTCGCCGTCGGACCTGGCCGCCTGTGTGGCTATGTTATGAGGAAGACTAGACTACAGATTGGCATGTTCCCCGTTACTGATTTTGCAAGAAACATAAGCTAACCAGTTAATTAGATGTTTCTCACAATTAATTGAACGAAACAAGACACACTTTAGATCTTATGTCCCATTTTAGAAAAAAAAATCAGCATCTAAAAAATATCAAACAATTTTTAAACAATCTTTTTTACAAATAAAAACATTATTCTTTCACATAAGGTTCTCTTCATGAAAATGTATCAGTAGTTTGTGATAAATGGTCATTGACAGCTTTCCAAGCGGTGGGTTCATGACTTAGCCTAAATGTTAGATATATACTCCCTTTGACATTGTACTAAATAACCATGGAATTACTATTATTTCAAAGTAACATTTTTGTGAGGAAAAACATCAACAGATAGATGTTTCCCTACACAAGATTCTTGTAGCGTATTTTTCTAGTTCATATTTTTGGAATAAAAAGAAATAGTAGGACAAACTTCACCTAAAAGTTATAAGCTGCCAAGTGCCAAGAGTTAAAACGATCAATGTGGATGCAAGTTTTCACGCAACCAGTGGAAAGGAGTGGTGATATGTGACTGCAGTGTAGGATTCACAACAGCTGCCTATAGCTACGCCCAACATCTTGTTCATGCTCCGATGGGGGAAGCTTATGCTTTGAAGGATTGATGTTAGCACAACTGATCGGAGTAAACCAGATAACAATTCAATCGGACTGTATGGAGGTAGTCACGACGATGAAGAAAGATGGATTCTCAATAACTTTTTGTGACGACAATTTATGATAACTGCCACATAGTTTGGTTGGATTTTGATGAAATTTCAATCGAATATAGTAATAGGATGCTAATCCTTCAGTAGCACATGTATTAGCTAGAAACACCTTTAATTTGAGAGAAACATGTATTTGGGTCGATGAACCCCCTAGCTTTATCTTAGACGACTTAACAAACGATGTAACAATTTTCTCAAATCAATAAAGCTAGTCGGATGGTATTCTCTAAAGAAATATTTCCTAAAAAATGTCTCTTGAAAGTTATATATCCTTAAAATAGTCATCATAAAACCTGGTTGTTGGATACACTAGATGATTGATGCTTTGGGATTACTCGTGTTCACCAAGTCATGTAGACTGAACTGAGACACATCTTAGTAATGATGATTGAAGTTCGTTGCAACTGTCTAGCCAATTGACTGGTTGGAGATTGATCGGTTGCGCCAGTTATTTTCAAGAAACTATCGCTCCAAAGTTTGTGACCAAAATTTACTAAAATGGAAAGTTTTGTTTGCCAAAGTTTATCAAAAATGGAAAGTTTTGATGCCAGAAAGTGGTTTTGCTGGCTGGGCTCCTCATGCATATTCTTGAAAGCCATGCCCGTGCGTAATGGCCAAGAGCTGCACACAAATACCTGCAGGCGGACATGTTGTGCCATTCACAGCTCAAATGTAAGCTGTTGATTTGTTTATTCAATCCGTTTGCTCTTTCTGGAGAGAAATTGGGACTGATTTTTTTTTCAATCTGTTTGCTCTTTTCTGGAGCGAAATTGAGGATAGGTAGTATGTGTTGACTGTAAATGCAGGGAAGACGGGGAAGGATTCAGGTAGTAGGGTAAGCCTCGCATTTTTTTTTTTACTTTTAAACCTTTTTTTACTTTAGAACATTTTTGGTTTCTGATAAGAAGTATCTTGAAGACTAAATTTTGGAGCATGTTCTAAGCACAGGTAAAATTGGAGACTCGCGAAATTTTGAAAGAACAAAAAGATTATATGAGTATGGTTTCAAAACAATAGCTTCAGACCAGCCAAGATACTATACTTTCCTTGATTGAAAACAAGTGAGGTTAATAACAAAAATTACTGTAACAAGAATCTGTGTTATGCAGACCAATCATTCCTTTGAAAAGATATATGATTATTTAATTGAGTCTCCAGCCAGGATAATGTACCTTTGTCCTCCAAAAAAGAAATAATGCAGGAACGATGATCAATTGATATATGACATTATATAAAAGCTAGTGCTGGTAATTTATGTATTGCAATTGAAACTCTGACAGATTTCAAAAACCCACATTGACATTCCCCTAGTATGAACTTGGCCTAAGAATTGTCTGTCTCATAGTCCAATGTTTTCTTATTTCAGGAATTCTAGAGGTCTTCATTCCTCACAAAAGTGTAAGAGCTCTCTCTCTGCAACTTCCTATGGCGCAAAACTTCAGTCTCAACCATATAGACTGCGGTCACAGGGCGGTGATCGGAAAATGTAAGCTCTGCCCTCTTGTAGGAAAGTAGCTTGATTCCCGTCCCAAATGAGAGAATGCGGTCACACCTACATATAAGTAGATGAAATTGTTTGCTTATTCTTGATCCTCAGTTCTTCACTGCAAATGTCTAGAATGATTTAATAAGCTACTCCCTCCGTTCACTTTTAGATGTCGTTTTGGAGTTGGGCACGGGAATTAAGGAGAAGTTAAAAGGTGGATGCACTGAAAACGAGGAGGATAGAGATAGAGATAGAGATGTAGTTAAGAGAAGGAATATTGCATTGGGAAGAGGAAAAGGTGCATTGGAAAGCGAGAATGACATGTAATTTGAGAAAAGTTGATAACTCTAAAATGACATGTATTGTTGAACGGAGGTAGTATAATGGATCTTATGGGGAACAAACATTGGATCCTTGGAAGGAAAAGCATACCATGAAGGTGTTCTTCGGCCAGATTTTGTCTCATCACTTACATATTTTTGCGAGTTAAACTCGTATTTATATGTTGGAGGAAAACTGATAAGTCCTTCAACCCAACCGTCAAATGTGCATCCTTTCCCTAGTTCTTTTTTCAGCTGTCACAGAAGAAGTATGAAGTGGGAATCTATAAAAACACTAAGGAATGGTGTTAGCCTTGCTATCAAATTACCTGGTCCTTCTCAAGTAATCCATCCCAATCTTGTTTATTGATGAGTTCAAGTGTCCTTTCATATGATAAGTTGATCCGATAGTTTAGATCCCCTAACCATATAATCCTTCTGAAACACAAATTAAAGCATATGTTGCTATTAAAATACATTGCACTGGCTGAATAGGATATAGGGTGTCATCTTGAATTGAATGCTTCAGTACAAATTCTTTTTTCTTGGAAACTTGACTCAAGCTTCGGAGGAATGCACAAAAAGTTGAAAGACACTGTAAAAAAAATGAAATTCAAGTAAATGAATCAACTGACTCACTCATGGTCATGTATTCTTTGGGGCATGCTTACTATAGGGATTGAGTTAAACACTGTTCTTTTATGGATTGCTTCAACATGTGCATTCCTCTTCAATTCATCTCCATCTTTTTCACCAGCTGCCAAGTGGCAACACACAAAGCAAAAATAAGTCTGATGTATAGACATGCTGACTGATACTGATCCCTGAAGCATATTGACAAAACAATTGTCAGCACCTGTTTTATTGCCAAAATTAATAACAAATACAAAAAAAGTACTGTTATAGTATGGTAACATGTGGAATTTAAAGATGTTAAAATTCAAAAACTGATGTTTTCTTTTGTTTCCTAAAAGAAGAGTGATAAAAAAGGTATTCATCTCTTCTTCATTCTTGAGAGTATGGTAGCATCAAAGCATATATTTTTTGAAACTCCGTCTCTTATTAGGAGAGATAGTTTGAAATTAGTCTCGGATTCAAAACATGGCAGACACTACTACCTATCATGATAAAGGCAGTATTCTTATTGGCAATTATTAAGTAAGACCGATTTATTATTGAACATCAATCAGCGTGAATGATAGAGATTAAAAAAAATGAACATATCATGTGACACTTGCCTTGTTACCAATATAAGGCGTCTTACCAACGCCTAGAATTGATACTCTCAAATTCTGAATGTGCTTCTGCAGGCTTTTCTGAACCCATATCGAAAGAAATATTCCCACCATTTGCTTGCTTATTATCTGTACAAACTGTGGTGTTTCTCTTTTAATTGTATTGTCCATGTTAAAATCAAAGGCTAAATCCAGTGGCTCAATATGGCGAGCTGAAGCAGATGATTTTGTATTGTCCTGAAGATGGTGAGGGAACATAACCAATGGCTGTCCAGGCCTTTCTGAAAGACTGAGTATTTTGGTTGACTTCTTTTGGCTGTTTGACTCATCCAGATTACTTTTCAACTTTTCAGAACCCGGTTCATGGGAATGATCAAAAGTATTTTTTGAAGGAATACTGAACTCTTTATCTGTCTGTTCATTGAAAGCAGAAGTGGGGTTCTTACATGCTTTAGCATGAGCTGCACCATTTTCGGTAACTACATTAGTCTCTAGCTCAATCAACGGATCAAGCGCCCCATGATTATCATCGTTGGACTTACTAAGCAATTCATCGTCCATCACATGAACATAATCTGATGGATTAAAGCTTGATGGTGAAGAGGGAGCACTATAGTAATTGAACCTTGGTTTATCTGGACATTTGTTATTCAAAGTTTCACCAATGATATGCTCCCATACAGTAACTGGACGAGTGTCTTCAGAGCCAATCATATACCCAGCTTCCAGCGGAATAATCTCTTGAAACCTGAAAGGTGACCACAGTTCTCATGGTTTATTCAGTTCCTACTTCTTTTAAAGACACTTAACATACAACATACTGCACGTGACAACCACATAAATATTCAGCAATTGATTTTTTTCCAAGACTGGTTATTGGTCGCCAGATCTTTGCCAAACTGTTCCACATAAATAGCTTGCTAAATAGTAAGAAAATAAGGTTTACGTAATTCATTTAATTATATTCATATTTTGAGGACTTTTCTGTGGATTCGGTATTACAAGTTAATTCAGCAATGACTCACCCGAGAATATAAATATCAGCTGGCTCCTCCATATTCAGCCATTCCTGAATATCCAAGTCAGTGGGTGGACATATGCCGCCAACATTCCATGTTCCCACGCAGACCCTGCATATTCAAACTTGAAGGTTAGCTGAAAGAATATTCACTATAAAAACTGTCAAGTTTCAGCCTAGTATAAATCTGGTTCCATTCCTTATTTTTAAAAATCTTTTCTGCAAATACAATAAGGGAGCCCTGTATCTCAGTACGTACAAAAAAATGACGAGAGAAAAATATTTTCAAAGACCCAAATAATTCTGGGAGGAAACCGAATCTGTACGGCGATACCTCAGCTCTTTAACATCAATGTGCTGAGAACGAAGGATATCTGATGCCTGCCTTCTAAGCCTGCAAGGTACAACCTTCTTTTGAATATCTGCGAAGTGTAGTTGATGTGTTAGCATATAGAGCAACATGCAAATCTAGAGCACATCTAACGTTTCGCCATCAAGGCATCATTAAAGTGAATTGTATTCCATGGACATGTTAGAATGTGACGTGGAATTAAAAAAAAATAGTGGAGTTGTTTTTTGAGATCACTCGGAATAGTGGACTAAATGTCAATTGAGATCTTTTTCCAAATAGTGGAGTATATGGGCAAGGATAAAAAGAGAAGCAGAGAGGTTTCCTCGTCGGAACACCAAATAGATCAAAAGGCTGGCGGTCGTTAGAGGGAGTTGAACCCTGATGAGTACGAAATTCCAAATTGAATGGGCGAAACACGAGACTAAAAACGAGGCTTTTCAACAAGGCTATGCTGGAGTATGTTCCACCAAGCGATTCAAGACGTAATCAGTCCAGTGAGCATTGCCGATTGTGCCAAACAGGCGACCAATCAATACTCGAGATGACAGTTTTCTAATCTACTTCTAAAAAGCATAAGAATCAAGTCACCAGATCAGCCCAAATAGCTAGCAGACAAGCAACAGCTTTCATAGCATTATGGTGATGTCTGATATCACTTTAATTTGCTCCAAACAAGGATCAAGGTTAACCTTAACTGCTTAAGTAAACGGATCATATGCGGCGTCTGTGGCGAAAATTAACTAGACATCAGCAAAACAGCTTGCGAGACTACGAAGAGGAGGGAGTGAAGAGACGAGAAGAAGAAGAAGGCCAAGAAATACCTTCGTGGCCGGTCATATGCGGCGTCTGTGGCGAACCTAGTGGAGCGACCATTGCTGCCCCTTGGTGGTCTTGGCGAGCTTGGAGCGATGGCAGAGGCGAGGAGAGGCAGGAGGAATACGACGCCATGTGCAATAGCACTAGTGCAGTGGCCCGCCAAAACAAACGACACAACGCACGAGGACGGACCCGAAAGGTGATGATGACCGCTTGGGCGTTCTATAGACGAACTTATATAGAGCAAAATTAGTTTTTTCTTTGTAAAGAAAAATGACAGCTCCTTTTTTGACGAAACAAAAAAAAATGACAGCTCATCAGCCCTTCGCTTAAGATGAATGGTGAACGTTCGATCAGTTAGCATAGCAAGCGGTATGAAAGGTGACTTTAATTATGTGCTGTAATTTTTATACTACCCTTTATTAGGATGTTTGGGATGCACACAGTTGGCCACTATTCTTTTTAGGAGCGTTTAGCTGGACACGCAATGTCTTCGCAAAAAAATTGAAAAGGGGAGAATGCATTGTTATTTAAGTTTTTTTTCCTCAAGATATGGCTTGCTTATATTCAAAGATGTCGGTGCTATCTAAAATGCACACATTCTACTTCCATCCACTATTATTCATCTTGAATTTACAGCCACTAGATGATTCGAATAAAGCATTACTTGATCGTTTATCTTACACTTATGGTAGAGAGAACTGATTGTTCCTCACATATCTGATTAAGTATGCTTGTGAATTTCTGCAAGACGTTCCAGTGTCATGTGGAAGCACGATAGGAACAGGTCATCGATACCTTCATGCATGATGTTCTTTTACTAATCCACCACACTAAGCACGCTTCCATGATTGCATCACTACCTTCTAATACCACGACCGAAAGTTACCTGGATTTTAGCACATCTCCGCAAATGTCCTAGCTGGTAGTTTGCGTCTGTCGTACAAACCTGCGACCCTTTTTGTACTCTACTAGATATCGAATCAAGCATATACTTGTGAATTTCTGTAAGTAAGCACGTGAAAGCACGAGAGGAAACATATATTATACTAAGTCCGTCGTTGCAGGATAACGAAGAAGACGGATGCTGCCTCTATTTTAGGCACATATGTGGACTCAGGATGTCATTTTAGTTCAATTTTAACATGATTTTTTTCGAGTAATTTTAACACTATTCGCTCAAGTTTATAATAAGTGTTCAAATTATTTCGTGCACCCAAACATATACAGTATGTACGTACAACAGTGTATATCTTCTCTCCAGAATGCGGAATGTGTGCCTTCTATTTTATAGATTTGGAAAAAGAAGAATTACAATAATCGACACACCCAACCACTGTGGACAGCGGTGTACTTTTCGCTTTGCAGATGGTGCACAACAAATAATGATATTGACTCCTTTTTAAAATGATAAATTAGGTCATTCTAAATGGTCTTTCATTTAGCATTAATTAGTTGTCACATCAAAAAAATAGATAAAATGGCAAGGAAATTACTCCCTCCGTCCCAGGGAATCTGACGTTCGGGGAGAAGAACGAAAAACAAGGTGAAAGCCATTTTCCCTTCTTACCCTCATTCATTGCTTCATCCTCCCGATGCCTCCCATCCCTTTCTAGCTTTTCTCTGTCTCTGCTCTGCCTCATGGCGACCCGGCAAGCAACCAAGGCAGCGAATCCACAAAATGTTCACTATCCAAAGCCGCATCAAGCAGCTGCTCCCTCTGCTTAGCTCTCCCCCACCAGTGCGCACAGAGATTCAGGGTCTCACGCCTCCATCGAAGTCATCGTCCATCGCGGAAGCTCGCTAGGAAGAAAAGCATGTCACAGCGGGATCTCACATGAAAGGAAGGCAACTGCCGCAGTTGAGCTTCCGGTCGCCGAGCATCGGGTTGTCATACCGTGCCTCGACTTTGGGACGTCGCTCATCTTCGTCATCGTCACCATCGGGGCCACCACTTCGCCTCGTCCGAGCTTGCCGCGGCCAAATCCGCATAGGCCGCTTCGAGTTTTCATCGAGGCGGATGTCGTGCAGCTTCGAGTCACCCTCCAAGGCCCTCTTGACGCCGTCGTCGTGCAGATCAGGAGAGGAGGGGATCAGGTGGTGAGCGAGATCTGGCGCAAAAGAGGGATGAGTTGATTTTTCTTGTTTTTCTGTTCCGTGTACGGTTCGACGAGTCATGGGCCCTACCACCTAAAACGACACTTTCGTGGGACAAATTTTTTGTGCTAAAACGTCACTTTCTATGGGACTGAGGGAGTAATATGAAAGAGAGGGAAAGTCTTTCATCCTAGTGAAAGGCCTTGGCCTCTATTTATAAGTCAATGAAAGACAAATGAAACTGCATTAACAGTCTTTCCTTTCATCGTCAACATTCTCAACCAACAACTAAGTGTCATCTAGTAATAATTTAATGTTTTGTGTTGCCTATGAAATTATGAAAAAAAGTGCGCATTCATTTCATAGAACAAGATTAGAAAGATGCCGTGTCACACTTGAAAAATATGAAATGAAAGGATGAAGAATGGCCTTAGAAGTTAGAACGCATTGGGACCTTGAAGAGATAGCAACCTGCCTCAAAGTCACATCCTTGTATTGAGATGATTTGAACTATACACTTAGTATCTTTCATCTCTCTGGCAAAAAATGTTACAATCTAGAAAGAGCTGGATTTTTTTTCCCACCAAGAATGTAAAATAGGTATTCAAATTTGAGTACCGAGGACTCAAACCAGCACCTGTCTACAGCATCACCCATTAGTATTCCACACCAAACTAGAAAGAGGCTTATACAACGCAGAGGTTAGCGGCAGAAATGAAAAGCAAGCTACATCAGAATTTCCATACCCATAAAGGCGGCAAGCATCAGCAAGAAACTTAATTGGATGGTTGGTGGTTCGCGGGATGGTTATCCAAACGAGGCTCCTATGGAATTGAATAAAAAAAATACAGCAGGTCAACGAGCCGCAATATAACAAGGCTAATGAAATCCCAGTAACTTGTAGAGCGGATGAAGCTTTTAACTTCTGACTATTGTATATGCTTTTAATGCAAAAACAAGCACCAATTGATAGCAAACAAAGCAATCTGATTCACACTGGGCTCCAGACATTTATCTAGTTTTGAAGGGTTTCCTAAGATGAAATGCAAACAGAACACAGGTTATATATCTCATGCTCAGACATTTGCAGTTCAAAAGAAGCATCTGTACCATACAACAAAAAACTGTTCGCTAGATTATTCTGTTGTCAGTCAGGCTTCTTGCTTTCAAAGGAGATAGCTCAGGTCAACAAAAACAAAGATAAATTAGGCATGCTCAAGCCCTTTTGTGCACAAGCCTAATCTGATGGTGTATCCACTTCCAGAGCAGCCCCGGTGGTTTGCTGACCTTCCAAAGCTGCAAGTCGCTTTTCAAGGGCAGAGTAGCGAGCATCTGTAGAGTCATGGAGGCCTTTTACCTGAGAATATGAATTCCAAATGTTACATGTTTACCTTCAACTCCAACAGATTTATGTAAAGTAGAGCCGAACTTAGCATGAGTAGGATTTTAACTGCAGATGTAATAAGCTTTGATCTTGCAGATCAGAAAGAATTTTTTTCTCCTAAAGACACTCATGTAATGTAAAAGGAGAACATTATTTTGCAATTTAATCATCTACTCAACTAAGCTTTCAGGAAAAATATTGGTGCTGGCAAATGGAAACATGTGCACACAAACATGACAAAAAACATGAAACCAGGGAGAATTACATGATCTTACCCCAACAATCCCATAATCACATATGTCCAAATGTAGTTTAACACAATTCCATTTTTGTTTTAGCTGCCACATCCATGTAATTTCTTTACTAAAACTTGAGCCAAAGGAACAGGTACTCCCATAGAGTACAGTTACGTTTATTCCAAATACATACTGCAAGATAAGTTGGTGAAACTGAAACATTCTCAATGGCTACATCTCAGACCAAACTCAAAACATTGTAGAAAATCATCCCTTTTTTTATACCTCAGTTCAAATTGGGTGACATTGTTCATCACATCAAATCGTATCTTTCAAAAAGTTACAATCACTTCCAAAGATCATCTTGCTTGTAACACCGAGATAGAACCCAAAACACATTGTTCTCAGTCAAAGTTAGTAGACAATTCAATACTGTTGTTGGTTAGAACACATAGTTCTACAATAACGTTATGGAATCTCAAATTGCAAAAAACCAATCGCAATTGAGCACATTTCAGAATTTCTGTCCCCAGGCACTTCAAGATATCAATAGATATTAGAAATAATGTACCAATCTCCCAGCACAGTATACAAGACAACAACCCAAAATGACAGCAAACTATAGACTAATGAACAAGGAAACATAAAGATAGTATCATAGTAATAAGCCACATTTATGATGCTGTCTTGGAATTGGAACCGTAACTCAGGCTCACACAAACAGGAAGATAGTAAAATTGAGCACAGGTACGAAATGAACTCGTGGAAGGCGCATGGTAAACTAGAAACTCCCACATACCTTCCGAATAATCACTGAACAATTATTTCAATCAGACGGGCTCAGCATATATGCATCCAGAACCTCGACAGCCAACTATGTCAAATCCTTTTCTCGGTGGTAGGACAAGCACGCGCAAGCACGTGATCCAGTTATGATAGTAAACCTAACTTGTATCAAGCGATCAAAACCGGCATTATTGGTAAAGAGGAACCAATCGCGACGCAATCTCCAACAAGGGTTTGCCCGATCCCATCCCATCCCCATCCCACTCGCAACCCGCTCTCTCGCGCTTGAGGCGTACCGAAACATAACTGCGATGCGCGCCCAAGAATCTGAGATCTAGGCGAAGCGCGGAGGAAGAGGAGGAGCGCACACCTGGAGGGCCATAGAGTCGTGGGCGAGCTTGTAGTCCTTGTAGAGGAAGTAGCCCCCGGCGGCGGCGGCGGCGGCCGCGCCGGCGAAGAAGGAGGACAGCCTCACACGCAGCATGAACCCCATCTCGCTCTCCTCCCGCCCTAGCAACCTTCGCCTCCTCCTCGCTTGCTCGCTCGCCTGCCGTTCGGGGATGCGAAGGTTTCGTGCTCGTGCCGGTTGCGACGGACGCTTGTTGGTGGGTTCTCCTCGACCTACAGCGGCCAACAATCCTTGGGAAGGCACCTGCAGATGGGTCCGGCGTGTCAGTGAGACTATCTCGATCAGTTCACCGCACCAATTGTGTTCGGCTAAAATGAAAATATTTGCATACGTTTTTTTTAGGGAATGTGCATACGTTCTGTGAACAAAATGTCGTGAATTTATTTGTGTGCGGTGTGCAACTATTTGGTTTTGAAACCAGAATTGAGCAGGTTTACGATTTCAGTGTACCTAGTATACTCCAGAAGAAAAAATAATATGGGATAATTTTAAGCCATGATAAATACTAACACTATAGTTATGACCCTAGGAATTGTGAATTCTTGATTCGATATTGCTCGAGCTCAAGAGTATTTGAAAACGTACCCGAGAAGGAAAAATTTATCTCTCTGGGCCTAGTCAAGCCATCAAAGACCATTCGAGCCAGCCCGAAAACATTCCGGGCTGGCGGGCTGGTCCGTATGAGCCCAGCTAAAAAAGCGCGAACAGCGAACGGAAGCAGTCCTGGCAAATGCCGACGCGACGCTAGAGGATGATGAGATAAACCGCCCCACGAGCAGCTCGCTCCGCCGTCCGCCCGCCCGCCCGTCATGCCGCCACCGTCCCTCCTGTCCCTCCTCCCCGCCGCGTCCATTTCCCCGCGGAGCCTTCGAGCCAAGCACCACAACCACAAGGTCCGCACCGCAAGCCACCTCCTCTGCACCCGAAGAGCTGCAGCCCCCTCGCCGCTCCACGCCTCGCCCACCTCCGACGATGGCAGCAGCGGCGGGAGCGGAAGCGAAGAAATCTACCTCCGCGAGAAGCCGTACCCGTCCCCCGCCCTGCAGGAGGACGGCGATGGCGAGGCGGAGCCCGAGCCTGCCCCGGTGCTGTCCGCGGAAGAAGCGCTCGCGCCCTTCCTCAAATTCTTCCAGGTGAAGAGCAGCGACGCCAGCGGGGGCGCGCCTTCCGCCTGCGCCGAGAGGGACTTGGAGAGCAGCACGGAACAGGAGGCGAGGAGAGGCGGGATGTCCTCCGGCGGGCGTGGGGTCAGGTACTACGACCCCAAGCCCGGGGACTTCGTCGCCGGCGTCGTGGTCCGCAGCGACGGGAGGACGCTTGACATCGACGTTGGCGCCGGGGGTGAACCGGCACTGATGCTGGCCAAGGAGGCGGTGCCGGTGTCCGGGGAGGAGTTCGGATACCTGGCGTGCGACTTCGCGTCGGAGCGTGCGGGGGAGTTCGCCGCGGAAGGGCGAGTGGGCGTCGCTGACAGGCAGGTCGGGAACGGAAATGGCGATGAGGAAACGACGGGAGGGAGGAATGGGAAGGAGAGAAGGGCGCCGGTGGTGACCGTTGGTACGATCGTGTTCGCTGAGGTGCTCGGTCGAACACTTGGCGGGCGACCGCTGCTGTCCGCGCGCAGGCTGTTCCGGCGCGTCGCGTGGCACAGAGTCAGGCAGGTCCTCTATAGAACTCTTCTCTACTGTTGCTGCAAATCATTGAAGCCATAACTTGCCCGATAAATTGATTGCAGTTTGGAACTCGTAATGACCAGTTAGTTAACCACATTGCTGACTTGCTGAGCTCTCACAAACTAATTCTTAATGTCACATAAATCAGGGTGTATTGGTGATAGAACTTGCTCCAACATGAACAAACTTGCGATAAAATCAACAAACAAATTCCCATTTAGGTTCTTATGGTGTTAATAAAAAACATCGGATTTTCACGTCCGTAGGAAAACAATTTATTACTGATGCTAAATTCTTTCAGATATTTATGCAATTGCTTGAATGGCACTTGAAAACAGATTTTCTACTCACATGCGTGCAATCAATTTTATTTCATCATAGCCCGCGTTAATGACAACTTCAATTACTATCTGTATAAAAAAGTTTGGCCTCAATTCTTGATTAGTGACTATCTTTGTCTTTCCACTAATGCGCAGATAAAGCAGCTAAATTTGCCCATTACGGTTAAAATTTTTGAGTGGAATGCTGGTGGCTTACTGACTAGGATTGAGGTACAACGCTACCGTATTATTATAGTTGGTCCGCTTTTGTGTTTTTAACCACTAAAGTGCATGTCCCTCCGCAGGGACTCCGGGCATTCCTCCCTAAGCCTGAGATGGTGACAAAACCACGAAATTTCAAGGATCTAAAGAATAAAGTAAGTTCCATGTCATGTGTATTCTGTAATGCTTTTTGTAACCTATATGAACAATTGAAATCCCTAAATATGTATCCTCTAGGGACTTTATATATTAGCATGATCAATGGCTTAAACTCACTTTGAGCTTGCAATTGTAGTAAAAAAATCTGAATCAAACTATGTTGTATTTACAGATTGGTCGAGAAATGCATGTCTGCATTACGAGAATTGATGAAGTGACTAACGAACTGATAATTAGTGAGAAGGAAGCATGGGTAAGTTTCCTACATTGACCCGTTCTACTTATACTACTTCTTTTGATCTTTATTGCTATGCAGTACTTCATCAAATTTTAGCTAATTACTTATTTTTGTATTTTCCGTATTATTTTAGGCGGTGACACATCTTAGCGAAGGGACTCTCTTGCAAGGGACAGTCCGCAAGTTATTTCCATATGGTGCACAAATTAGGATTGGCGACACTAACAGAGGGTAATTTCCCTTTCGGCAGGTCTTCTTTTTCAGATAAACTTCATTGTGCTTAACTATTGCTCAGTGTATATTTGTTCCATTGTGTTTTCAGTAATGTTGAAATTTCCTTTTTGGGTTTATATGAAATTATTTGTAAGTTAAAATGATATGGATTTAGTTTTGACAATGTAATTCGTGTGACAACATTAGCACTAACATATATTTCTTTTATTACATATTGCCATGGTATGCCAGACTAACAAGGGTTATGTGCTATGCTGATATCCTGACTGAAATTTAGGGGTTATTGTATTGTGTTTTAGCTAGGAGTTGGTTATCTTATTATACAGGTGTCATAGTTTACATGTTATATGCTTCCGTGTTGTCCATAACTTAGTCATATTAGTATGAGTCATTTTTTATCGTCATCTGCTATGCTCGTCTATCTGTTTGCCATCTTAAAGCTGCCAGTTTGATTAACTTCTTTCTGTAGCTAGGAGTGGACCATTTTGCATGTCTGTTATTACAAGAATAAATATTAGTTTGGATTGGGCAGATACAGCCCAACAAAACCGTGGATATTGCTCCACTGCACTGGCCTTGGCAAGCATATGATTGTTCTAAGTACAAACTTCTGCCCTGCAAATTTACCGTTTTCTAATATTTGCAGTGGCTTGTTACACATGTCGAACATAACACATGGTCAGCTAAGATCCGTTAGCGATGTGCTACAAGTTGGTGAGAAAGTTAAGGCCCTTGTCATCAAATCGTCAGCTCCAGACAGAATTGCTCTCAGGTACAATGGATTGAACTTGCAGATCACGTTGTTCATATGTACTACAGCTGTGCGGCATATTAAGATCTATTGCAAAATTGGTTACCTTCTGCTTGTTAAGTTGTACTCATTCGTCAATACGTGTGTTTTGATATGTGCAGTATTAAGGATCTGGAGAGCGAACCCGGATTGTTTATCACTAACAAAGAGGTGAGAACGCATGTATGTATGAGCATCATTCTGTACCGCATCTGTAATTACAGATGCGTTCCAGACTTCCAGTGCCTGTGATTCGTCTCATTTTCACTTGCATTGTTCGTTTCGACAGAAGGTGTTTTCTGAGGCTGAGGAGATGTCACGGAGATATCGGGAGCAGATTGCAGAGACACCTCGATCGGGCGAGGCGGAAGACTCGTGCAACCCTGCTGTTCCATTTGACAACGAAGCTCAGTCCTATGCTAACTGGAAATGGTTAAAATTTAGCAAGTCTGATGAAGTACAAAACGGCAAATCCAGCTCTGAATCGTGATTGTCGTACAGGAACTCTGGAAATTTTGGTCAATTCAATATACACATGTTCATCCATACGAATGTTATCTCTGAATCGCATACCAGTACGGGTGAATGGTCTCTTTCCCTTGAAACGACGTCCGTGTTGGGCTTTCTGGGTCGCACTTTGCATTTTGATTTCCGCAGGAGCCTGCTTCGCCACGATTAAGCCCATTTGCCTGTCTTCTTCAGGGTGATCTCGCTAGAGCAGCTGCCTGCCGCCTTTGCCGACACTTGTCAGAACATCCGATGCGAACTGCTCATCTTCTCGGCCAAAAGCTAACTTATCTCCACCAAGCAAGTGGACTTGCGATGTCATTAGAGGAGTCAGTAGCCTCTCAAATCATACCTTCACCCACCCGATTCAGAGCATCGTTTGTACATTTGAAGCTCGAGAGCGTTTCATTTTTCAAACGCAGGGGCAACTTCAAAGCCTCAGAATTCGTTCCGCGTTACGGGTGTGCTCGACCAAATCCCAAGCTGGCCGTCGTGTCAACGAACTGTCAATGCAGACAAGGCCTCTTGTTCGATCCTGTCTCCGGGTGAAAACGACGGCTCAACTCCCGAGGAAGCGTGGCGCAGCAAGTTTTGGTCGAGCTCGTCGTCACTTTAACAACCTATTTCTAGTAGATGTAGAAGTACCGGACGGATAACATTCTGTGCACTGTCTGATTGAGGTTGAGGATAAAGAATGTAGGGTGCTTTCTTCATTGGGAAACACTATGGCTTTACCTTTACTTGTCGAGTCACTACATCTGTCGAGTTACAGACAACCGTATAGTAGCGCGGTGACGATTCTTTGTAGTGGGGGAACTTAGCTTTTGAAAGTATCGGAAATGAGATCCCAACTCACGGTTTGCAGTAGAATGCATGCTAGCCTTTTACCTCCCCGGCCCTGGCTTCACATGATAAGCTTCAGTTCCAAGACGATCGTCAATACATCCTGGTAGTACAGAAAGTAGGAATGCCTCATAAAACAGCCGTTTGCTTTGGGTGAACAACGGCGTGGAGCATTCAACTTTGGTCCGCTTTTTTCCTTTCAAGCTGTCCGTTTTCCCCTTTTGGTGATAATTGGCATTCATGATTCCCCCATTTGTCCTTGAAGGCCTTTAATCTGGTTTCGAGAGAAGAGAAACCCCGTGTCCACGACCTGTGGTCCACGAGTTGCAACTCCGTCGTCGGCAGGGTCGATCTGTAGTACCTCCAGCCACTGGTGGTTCACGCACCAGCGAATCCCGTGGAAAACGGAGAGAGCTCATGATGCGTCCCCCACCGTTCGGGCTTGGCGACACCTGAAGCTTTGGAGTGACGCACGCAAGCCTCCAGCGCTTGACCGTCTGTTGCAGTTGATGGCACGCCAGCTGCGGCCATGTGCCATGTGTCTGTTGCAACAAAGGAAGGGCGAATGCAATCCGAAGCCATCTCTGCTCCATTCCCGTGCCGACGACTGGAACGGGCTAACCCGCGACGAGCAGAAACGCTCGCATCAGAGTCACGTGTCGCTGTGTAGCCCCACCGCCGAGAACAATCAATCATAGCTCTCCGCGCTACGCCGTGAAAGGGAGTGTTGATCGAGTGGCTCGCTCTCGCCGGGCGACAGGCAGGTGCGGGCCGGCGTGACCCGGGGCGCACGCGCGTGACGTCTGCGCCCGTCGCCGTGCCGTGCCTGCCCGTTCCAGCCACGTCTCCGAGCCGCGCCACGGAAGAAATCACGCGCGCGCGCGCACGTCCACCCGTTCCCGGCGAGGCCGCATCACGTGATACACGGATACGCCACTGACAGACAGCCAATGAATTACGGCTAAAACCCAACCAGAACGTGAGAGACTGAGAGGGACCTCTCCCGGCAAGCTTCCAGGGTTCTTCTCTTTACGTGACCATCATCACAGGTCGCGACTATTGACATCCATCAATCAGATCCCGAAAGAGCACTGGCACCGTCTGATCTGATGGCGCAGTTATGCGTATGCCTCGCCGTTACGTCACGTCCAAGGCTCCACGCCGCGCACACCACGAAGTCAGTCACACTTGCCTGTCACGCGTCAGGCGCTAATCACAGCCGTGTCTGCTAGTATCGTCATGACCGAATAATAATAACGTAATTAGCGACAACGTGAACTGGCCGACGACGGCCTACGCGAGATGTCGCGGCGGACAGGTGGCCGGAGAGATGCCGGTTGGTGGCGGGTCCGTCGCCTGGTCGATCGGCATCTGCTTTCGTTGCTGTCGCCGTTGGATTCGTCGACGCGGAGAGGTGGGTGAACCGTGTTTGGCCCCAATCAGGCCTTAATTACGTTGCTCGCTTTAGTTTAGCGGACGCTCCTTAATTTCGTTCGACTCGTGCGGAATAATGCTGTAGCACAGGGAATATGTTGTTTGCCTAATCAGTATTTTTACAAAATGCCAGTGGAGCAGTACTTGCTAATAAATGGTCCTCTTTTATTCACTGGCTCGATAGCATTTGTATTCTTGTGCAGTTTTGCTACTAGCAGCTCCGTAGCTGCACATAAGATAGAGCCTACACGCCAATGATTCGCTTTTGCACTTCCTGTTGCGAAAAGAGGGATACGCGCATCATGGACCGCAGCCACGCAGGGGCAAGGTCGATACCACTCAATCATTTCACAGTTTGAGCATCTCCTCTACTTGAATCGCTATCAAAGGAGCGGTTTAAGACGGTAATCACTGCACATGCCGTGGGCCCCCGCCCGCTTAATCCTCTCCGAGTTTGGGCATCAAGTACCCCAACGGTACGCGACGCACACGATGCGGAATCTGCACTGACATCTGGTCCACCCCGGGGAGAGGACCGGTCCAAGCGCCCCGCCGGTAGGGACGGGTTGACAGCTAGCCGGTAAGAAAAGACGAGGCATGCCAACTTTTCCCCCACCAGAAAAAAGTTTCACGGCTACAGCTGTAGAAGAAATATCGCCTACCACTGACGTGTGGGTCCAAGCCGGCCATGGCCCCACTCTCCTAGCAAACTTTTCGGCTTCCCCTTCAAAACGTAGCAGTAAATTCAGCACCGCAACCCCACCGACGTGCGGGTGCGGCACGACGCATGAACACCACGGACCCCACATGTCATCTCATCTCGACCGGCGCCGTCGGAACTGTGTCCCACACGTCAGTGGCAGTAAACGTATATCACCTGGCAGGCTGGTGGTAACCCGTACCGCAAGCGCGGGCACGGGAAGCGTTTCCGTTGCGTGGTGGGCCCCGAACACTAGCTCAGTGAGTCACACTCTCCAGTGACTCCGCTCGCGCTCGCTTTTTTTCCTCTCTTTCTTTTCTTTTCCTCCTGCGCGCAGCTCATTTCTTCCTCTCGCCGTCTCCTCCGCTCTCTGAGCGGCGCACTACCAGCCAACGCCAGTGCCCTGCTCCCACACTGCTGCTCCCTCTCTCTCTATCTGGAATGGATGCGTAGTGGGGAGGGAGGAGAGAGAAGGAGTTAGGGTTTTGCGCCGCCGCCTTCTCCTGCTCGTCTTCCTCCGGTGAGTGACACTTCTTTAGATCCGTCAGCCGCTCCGGCCTAGATCTGTGCCGTTTCATTGCGTATTTGCGCTATTTCGTGCTGGTATGTGACGGGCCGCGTGTTCTGCCGCTTGGGTTTGGGGTTTGGTGTGCCGCATTTTGGGACGGAGGGCGCGGCGCGCTGCTTGAACTGAAGCGCCGCGTTTGTATTCTCAACCATTTTTCGTTCCTTTTTTAATCTGTTGCGATGGTTGTTTCCTTTTGGGGGATTATTAGAAGTCCCTGCTTTGGATGCCTTTTGTGATTACGTGATTATGGTGTAGATCTGCGTGCTGATACCTGGTTCTTTTGCAGGCTCTGAACCCTCCGGGGTGCGGCGGTTTAGGTTCCAATGGGGAAGTCTCCGGCTAAGTGGATCAAGTCCGTTCTACTCGGGAAGAAGTCGTCGAAGTCCGGTTCCAGCAGAACCAAGGATTTATCAGTATGTGACTCATCCTGTATAATTCAAAATGTTGCGAGGGCCCAACTTTCTTTGTGTGGAGTCATGATATGTAGTACAGTAGTAGCAGTGATGCAATATGGCATCAGAGATCTGTTCTTGTAATTGATGTTTCTGTTACCCATGCAGAAGGGCGCTAGTAACAAAGGGTATGCGGCTGCTGGGAAGGATGCTGCATTTGCCGAGAGCTCTCCTGTGATTTCGGAGCCAGTCCTTGTTAGCTCCCACAACAATGAGACTGTGCCTGAGGTCACAAAGGGTGAGAATTCCAACACGCAAGGTGAAGTGGAGGTGCCTGATGTGAATCACGATCTGGAGAAGCAGGGTACTGCTGGGTCTGCTGCCTCAAATGAGGCTGAGAGGTTGAGGGAAGAACAAGCAGCCGTGAAGGCACAAGCTGCCTTCCGTGGTTACCTGGTAATGTTTCACCCTGATTGGATTGGCCTTGCTTAGTTTGCTTTAGTTCTGTGCGCTGTCTATTTGTGCCATGTTAAGTGGTTGTGTAGTACCTTGCAAATTGCTCTTATGGAGTCATACAGCTATACATTCAGAGAATTGACACTGAGTTGTTCTTATCTAGTAATGTTTCTGTTTCATCTTGCACAACATAATTCTGTATGCTATCTTGTGGTACATTCTGAGGTTTAGTAGAATAGAAACTGTTGTTTTAAGGCGTGGAAGAAATGAAAATAATGTGTTGCACAACTGTGGTATTCATGTTTCAACACTGCCCTTTATTTATAATGCTGCATATGTGCAGAATCATTTAGTTTCCTTCACTGCTGTTATAATGCTATCCGTAACCATAATTATTCTTTTAATAAGAACACAATTTATGTAGCTTTAATTTAATGTGGTGCCAATTGTACTGCATTGTCCAGGCACGTCGTGCATTCCGTGCACTGAAAGGGATCATAAGGCTTCAGGCGCTGATTCGAGGCCATCTTGTAAGGAGGCAAGCTGTTTCAAGTCTCCATGCAACATGGTTGATTGTCAAGTTTCAAGCCCTGGTCCGTGGAAGAAATGTTAGACTTTCTCAAGCGTCTATGTATGCCAGTTTGAAACTTGGCCAGAACTTTGGGGTAATCTCCTTACTATTCTTGTTTATTCTACATATTCATGGCATCTCTTGTTTGTTTGTTTCCCTACTGTATGTTCTTGTTAAATGGAAACACTACTCATGATTTTATCCATTTGTATTATCCTTTAAAAAGTTAACAGTGGAGCCATGGTAAAACCTTACCTTATAGTTCATTTTTAACCCTTTTGACTTCTCTCTTAAGTTTTCTTGGAACCATGCTTAAGTCACATTTGTACTTGTCATAGTTCTCTTTCAAGATTTATTGGAGACATTTTAGGGACCCTATGTTAGAATGAATGAAACTTTGTTTCAAATTAGGTATAGTAAAGATTTAGCCATGGCGAAAGTTGATGGTTACACAGGATACATTGTTGTGGATATCGTTCGTGCAGCACCAATAAGTTAGCAGTTGAGGAACCTTCAGTTAGCTCCCTTCTTCAGGCCACAACGCCGATAAGAATACTATGTCCATAAAGTGTTCATGGAGTAAACTTCAAATTGCGATCATTTTTTTCTTTTGTTTGCTCGTCCTTTTGTATAAACATGGTTTATCTCCTCATAGAATCAAATTGGGTTATATATTGGTGAAAGAAGTATTTCTTCTGATATTTGTTTGCTCCACTGTTTGAATGGCTCAACATGTTATATGGTCACGTTAGATGTGAACAGTGCTAAACTAATCTTGTCTCTGATGGAGCAAAGAAACTTGTTTGTATTCTATGTAATGTTTGACTTAAGCATGCAATGTTACACTGAGAATATAGATGTTGTGCAGGACCTTGCATCTTTTTAACACTCCACTTACATTACATAAATAATTATTAATTTATTGCAGAGTGCCAAACAGGATGCATGGAAGGAGAAGTTATCTTCAAATGCATTTGCTCGCAAGGTATAATTATCTCCCAATATATTTGTACATATCGCTTGAATACGTTTCATAACCCTACTTCCTAGTGCTTTATGCTAATGCAATGCGTTTGATATTTGTAGCTTCTAGCCTCGCCAATTTTGGTTGAAGCTCTTCACTTTCAATACGATGAGATGGACCCTAATTCAGCCTTCAACTGGTTGGAGCGATGGACTATAAGCCGGGTTTGGAAGCCCATTTCCCAGCCAAAGAGAACTGGCATTGATGCTAAACCACATACTAGAAAGGCCAGCTATGCAATGGAAACAGAGTCAGCTAAGTTAAAACGTAATGCTCGGAAGAGCTCTGCTATGCCATCTGAGGCTTCTCAAACAAACACAGTCATAGAAACTGAAAAGACTGAAAAGACAAAAAGGAATCCAAGGAAATTCACTAGCACACCTGCTGATCCAGTGCCTGATGCTCAGTTAACTGAACTTGAGAAGGTTAAGCGCAGTCTTAGGAAGGTTACTAATTCCACATCTGAATCTTCAAAGACATCTAATACTACAACTGAAATCCTTGACCACCAAGAGGTTCTTTGCGAGAAACAACAAAGAAATTCTCAGCAAGTTCAAACTTACCCTGAGAAACAAGAACCTCAGAATGGCAATCTTTCAGATAATGCAAAGATGGATGCTCCAGGGACTCCAGTGTCTGATGTCCAGCCTGATGCGGAAATTGTCTCACATCCAGTGACAAATGAAGAAAAGATGAATGAACCAACTGTTGGTTCTCCTGCAGCTGAAATTATGCCGCTTCAAGACATCAACAGCGAAGAGAATGCTTTAGTGAATGATGTGGAACAGATATCAAAAGAAGAAGCTCTTTCTACTGAAAGCCTTAAAAGTGGCAAGAGAAGGTCTTCATTCTCTGTCAAGGTAGAATATCCAGAAAATGGCTCCAAAAATTCTCCAGCTCTGCCCAGCTACATGGCTGCAACAAAATCTGCTAAGGCAAAACTGCGGGGACAGATTTCACCAAGACTTAGCTCCGATTCAGCAGAGAAAAATGGCTTCACACGCCGCCACTCTCTTCCTTCTTCAACCAATGGTAAGATGAACTCGCAGTCTCCACGTACACAAAGGCCAACCCATCCTGCTGGCAAAGATGCAGTGAAAAGTGACAAGTCGATGGTATCATCTAGAGATGCAAGTGGTAAGTAGTAAATGAATCATTTCAAGACTCACATTCACGTTGTATGTGTATCTTATTTCTTGTGGCTTGTTGCATTACAGCATTAATTTTTTCTTGATACAAATTTGTAGACAATGTTTTGTGCTATAATAATTTTGACCTCAACTTGTACAGTTGCCAATTAGTTGATAGAACATCATGACAAGAATTGGTGTCCAGCAGCACCCATGTGATGTATATTTTCTACATATGAAGTTAAGCGTAGCATGTAACATTTTTAGCATCGAATCAAGTCCATCCTATATATATCAACAAATAAAATAGATGAAAAATGAAAATTTGCATTTTTCTGAACTCTTTGCTGCTCATCATAACTTGCACAATTGCCAATTAGTTGAGAGATCAGCATGACAAGGATTTCTGTCCAGCGGCACCCATGTCCCCATTAACGAATTCAATGTGATGTATTTTGTACATATGAAGTCCATCCTATATATCAACAAATAAAATAGACAAAAAAAATGAAAATTTACATTTTTCTTAACTCTTTGCCGCTTTAATGATGTTGAATCTCTGTATTGGAGATGAAATTTTGCATTATTATCAACTCTGCTACATTCATCTTACTTTATTTTTTAATAAAATAATTGATTGATAGATGTTAAACTCACGCTTACTGGCTCAAGAAACAATAATTCTAAGGTTTTTTATGTAAAATTTCATCCGTAAGAAGCTGTGTATATCAAATTGATTCTTATTGTACACAAATTTCCTTAGCTATGCAGAAATGACCATGGCACCATATCAGTCAGTCTTGTTACTGATTAAATTTATTCTTGTGTATATCTGAATGTTCTTTGCATAGGTTAGGGTGGTTTTGTTCTTCACATGTTGACATTGTACTTTATTTCTGTCCTCTTTTGAATATCTGCAGAGAGACCATTGAAAGCTGAGTGGAGACGCTGAAGGGGCCTATCAAACTCAAATCCTCCACTTGATTAGTGCAGTTTCAGTGGATGGCGTCTGCAGTTTGCTCTGATTGTTTTGTTTGTGATGTAAAAAGATGTTCTCATCTTTGATGATGATCCGGCTTTGTTGTGGTGAATCTGGTGCGAGTTTGACTTATTTATAGGGTTTTATGTCCTGCCTTATTATGTATAGCTGAAGTGTTTTCTTGTTCATTTTTTTCATTCCCCGCCCAGAGATGAGACACCCTCCAGCGTGTTAAGAGAGCTACTGATGTTAGAGAACCTGGATTGAGTTGAACAATCTTTTGGTCACCTTTGACATTTCTGATATGTTCTTTGTGTTCTGGTGATGGTTGTTTCCTAGCTTACCTTGATTTGACAGCACGAATATGTTCTGTCTGGTTTGCTTTGCTTGCTTGGCATGGTTACCGCTGCTTTGAGACCTCTTTTAGTCAGTATCCGCATGTTGCTTGGGGTTCAGCTACAATCGAAAAAACTGGAATTACTTAGAAATGTAGCTATAGGAGAAGGGTTATACTTGCAGCTGTATTTCAGAAAGGGAAAAGTTCGATACCTGCGTACTCAACTAGTTTAATTTATCCCACATTTGAGAATGACGCGAACTTGGATCAATGCTCCCGAGTCCTGAATCGTTGGAGTTGGACATGCGGCTGACCATCTAGCAATGGCTACCTCGAGTCTGGTCATAGCGGCAGCCTGTGTCAATTCTCTTGATGGACGGAAACCTTGGCGACCTCGTCCGTCTGCGATACCGCGCGTGACTCGTCGGCGACTCGGCGTGCCTTTCCAACAACCCGAGCTGGCGAGCCTGCGGCGACTAAGCGGAGCGAGTGTGGTGGCCCGGTTTGCAAACGCGCGGGACGCCAGGTGGGCTACACTGGACCGTGAGTTACGGTCATATATGGGCCGTGTGTGGTGGCTCCAGGGGCCCCAAATCTATGACACCGTTCATTCCTACGGCTCTTTGACCAAATTTGACCCCGTTGTAACGGAAATTTTTAAATTTTAAACAAAGCTAGTATAATGTATCATTCCCCTAAAACCAAAAGAAATCCAGAATCATTCCCGCCGAACTCATGTCAATTTCCTCCCTTGAAAACAAATCTTATTGCATCGTCTTTTCGTCTTCACCGTAATTCGTTCACGTGCTAGGGGGCAGGTAGTAAAAACCTCAAACTCCGCAGTAGAAAGTAAAACCCAGTTCGGAACACCACCATCTTTTTACTCAAGAAAGAGGATGAAAACCGAGCGAGCACCAACCCGCCCTCCAAGCACACGACCCGCGCCAACAAGAAAGGAGAAAAGGGAATATTTCTCGATGCTTCTTTCCCTTCAAGAAAACGTCGCCCGCGACGGCGATGGACTCACCCCCGCAACCGAATCCAGCCCGTCCATCTCGCATCGTGCGGCGCGCAACACCGCCCTGTTCGGGCGCCCATAAATAGCGCCGTCCCCGCTGGCCAGTTTCCCCACCCGCCCCACCTGTCCCCAAAATCCCCTTGGCATTTCCTCCTCTGCCCCTCACCTCCGGCGCCGTCTCTTCCGCAAGCCATGGCCGACCTCGGAGCCGCCCTGCCCCTGCCCTGCCCCTGCTGCCGCCGCCGCCGCACCCGCGGGTCCTGGGCTCTACTCTGAGATCGGAAAGAAGGCCAGAGGTCTGTGCGCCGTCTTCCTGACTTGGGTGATTCTGGGGTTTACTTCTGCTGGGTTTGGGGTTCGTTTCTAGGTGCTCATCTGAGCTAGAGTTGCTAATACTGCCTTTGTTGTTGTTCCTTGGTGGGTTTTGCAGATCTGCTGTACAAGGACTACCACACGGCCCAGAAGTTCACGCTCACCACCTACACCGCCAACGGAACTGTAAGTCTTCGCTTGGTGCCTTTTCGCCCTGACACCGCAGCATCTGCCTGAAGTTGCCCTGTTCGTTTGCGTTGGTTTAATGCGATTTTAGTACATTCTTGTAAGTGGTGTGCTATTGCGGTGGGCAGTGCATTGTGGTTTAGTCCCTGTAGGATCGAGTTGCAGTGGTTTGTGTTCTCGTTTAATTACAATCCTAGATTTGTGCAGGAGTGGAATCTGTGGTTATTTTTCGGACGTGGTTCCCAAGCGGTTAATGTAGTATGCTGTGTGCTTGCTATGACTTTTTGCACTTATGTTAATCAGCATATGGACCTGGACCTTAGCAAATGGAATGTGATTTAGTCTAGTGAATCCTATTATGAATAGTCCATTGGATTTTCCAAAGGTTTCAGGATCAGATGTTGGGACGGAATTAGTTTTGTTCTATGGGTTTGTTGTTTTGGTGTGGACAATTGGATTATCTTGTTGCAATGGGTATTGGATAATATCTTAACCTGTGGATGGCAAAGGTGGATGTTTCTGTCTGTACCTTCATTCCATTACGTGGTAGCTATAGCTATGTTGATATGCACATAATCTCCTAGCCTCTATGGAATAGAATTCTTTTGTCCCCTCTAGTGAATTCTTTGATTTTCTCATTCATTATGTGGAGTATTTATGCTCATTATTGCTTTGTTTACTCGGATTTGTTACACCACTCCACTGACTTTGTCGTTTGATTTCCTCACTGGTTCAGTGTTACGATCTATACAAACGTGGCTAGGTTGGTAGTATGTTGGTAGAACTTTTGGAATGTCATTGTTGACAGCTATTGTCATTTTGATTATCTATCTGCTATTGGGTGTCGCTTCAGTTCTATCTGGATTACAAGTTTTATGTAGGCATGTGAACAGTTTAGGTTCTTTTATGTGGACATGTGGGGGTGACTTGTCCCTATCTGAATCCTGTTATCACTGTTTTTGTAGTTACATGGATGATCACATTCAATTGGGCTTAGGTTAATCACGTAATCACCAGTTATATGCTTCCATGTTTACTAATTTCTTATTTTGTCTAGCTTTGCTCCTGTCACTTGAATATGAGCATGTTGCCTCCACAATGACATACATAAAGCATCATGTACCTGTTGTTTGGTCTCTTATATTTTAGAATTATAGTTGTTGTTTGTCTTGCTGAGCTTGGTATGCTTGATGAAAGATCACTATGTTATCCTTGAGGGTTTTGTGTTGATTGTTACTTCTATCTTTTGTAGGCCATTACTGCTGCAAGCACAAGGAGAGATGAGGTTATCTTTCATGAAATACAAAGCCAGCTGAAGAAAGACAACGTGACAGTTGATGTGAAAGCAACTTCAGACTCAAATGTAAGTTCAAACATTTTGTGACTTGTCTATTACCTTGTCTTCCACCATATCTGCCTGAAAACGTTGCCCCTATTTCTTGTTAACTCATTAGTTTATTCACATTTACCAGGTGACAACTACATTCACAGTCCATGATCTTGGCACACCAGGCTTGAAGGCAATTTTATGCGTTCCTTTCCCATACCAGAAATCTGCAAAGGTATGTCTTTCATGTTTCTTAAAAACAAAGGTGTAGCAGTTTTTTGGTTCTCAATTCTTGCACCTTTTGAATCCCCCTCCTTTTGGTTTCAGGCTGAACTCCAGTACCTGCACCACCATGCTGGTATCACTGCCATTGTTGGCCTGAATGCAAGTCCTGCTATCAACCTTTCTGGTGCATTTGGAACCAAAGCTGTTGCCATGGGCGCTGATGCTGCATATGATACTTCAACTGGGGAGTTCACCAAATACAATGCTGGATTGAGTTACAGTACTGGTGATGACTTTGTTGCTGCGGTGAATCTGTGAGTGGTTTCTACTAACGTGTTTCCTGTTCTTGATAGTTTGGGAAGCATAATGTTTGAGTTTGAACTTTGGAGTGCATGCCTGGTACTTCGCTTAGATGATTTTGCATTTCAGGAACAACAAGGGGGACTGCCTCGCTGCATCCTACTTCCACAAGGTCAATCCATCCACATCTGTTGGAGGAGAGCTGGCTCACGGCTTCTCAAGCAATGAGAACACCCTCACCTTTGGGGCACAGCATTCCATGAACCCTCTCACCATGACGAAGGCACGTTTAAACAACCATGGCATGGCAAGTGCTCTCATCCAGCATGAGTGGAGGCCCAAGTCACTCGTCACCCTCTCCTCCGAGGTTGACATCAATGCCATTGACTCGAGCGCCAAGTTTGGGCTCTCTGTGGTCCTCAAGCCTTGAGTGCACTAGCTTTGTTTTTTTTAGGAATGCTAGCTTTTGATATCAGGAGCTGAAGTCCAGTAAGCAAGCTCGGACAAAACTCTTTTGCTCTGCTTTTGTATCGGGGCAACTTAATCCCCAAACTTTAATTCGTCGTCTCTTAGTCTGTTCTGGATAACCTGGGATTTCTGTTACCTGTTAATTCGTCTACATTTGCCATGACTCATGGTCATATATTGGTGGGAAATTCTAAGGCCCGACTAACTGGGTGCTAATTATCTGCTTCGGATGATGCTTGTTCGGCTCACCCTATCAATCTGGGGAAGCTCGATTTGACTATATCTGCTTCGGATGATGCTTGTTCGGCTCACCCTATCAATCTGGGGAAGCTCGATTTGACTATAAGTTGTCTGCCGTGTGATGGTGTTTGTTTGTGTTCTCGCTCTGTATGCTTGTCTACTAAAATCCCATTCTTTAGTTTCTGTATGCTTGTCTACTAAAATCCCATCCTTTGGTTTTTGACCATTTGATGGTGTTCTCTACGGAACTATTCACTGTTTGCCGTAGTTTGATGGTTAGAGATAAATTGTGGACTACGTGCCCATCTAAGCTAATACCAAACGAAAATAAGAGCATCTCCAACCGTTCTCTAAATGAGGTTGCTGAATTAAATTTAGGATGTGATGAGTAAAAATCATTCTCCAACCGTTTTCTAAATGAGGTTAAATTTACCAACTTCTAATTCATAGTTTGGAGGTTGCTACATTTAGCCACCTAATTCTATCGAAAGCATATTTAAACTATTTCAGATTAGGAAACGATTATTGGCAACTGTTGGAAGACATGTCTTTTTTTTACTCCTAATAGATATAGCAACTCTCTAAAATCAATCTTTTGGAAGTAAAATTACTGGAACCGTTAGAGATGCTCTAAGACATCGAGTGAAGTCTGAACATGTGGAAGGGAAACCAACAGTAAGTTCGAAATTAGTAATAACAATCCCATCAGAATTTTACAACTGACTATGGCAAAGATGACATGTTCCCCAAACCATTCCAGCTTGCCGCTCTCTCGCCATCGTCGTAGCACGCGATTTCCCCGTGAAATGCATTTCGAGCGTTGCCACAACCTGACGAGAACAGATCGCACATATCTGGACCGTCTGCCTGGAAAAAGTTGTGGTACTCGTAGGCTTCTCCTGGATGAGCACCAGCCTCCCTGCTGCCCCCTGCCGCCTCTTCTGCATCAGAGTTCTTCTCAACCAGCTGCCTGAACATGGATGACTTGAGCAGGAGGCTTAGCGCCGTGGACGAGCCTCTTTTCCTCATGCCTCCGGGAGAGAACATGGGGGCCTCTTGATTGCCACTACCTCCCGGTGACACATTGTGATCTAGGAGAAATGGGTTGCCTCTTGGGAGCATCTGGGTTTCAGTTTGGAGGAGTTGCTCGGCCGGGGTCGTTTGCATCACGAGAGCTTCGGGATTGAAGGTAACTGGAGCGCTTGGCTTCAGCCATGTGATGTATGATCTCAGGTCGAAGTTGGTGACCGCGTTTACGCCTTTGTACTCTATCGCGGCGATGTCGTATGCGCGTGCAGCCTCTTCTTGGGTACCTGGAATAGATTTCAATGGTGATGATGTTAGTAAAGAACTTATACGCCGTTGTGTCAAATAAAAAGATAGGAGTAGAAACTTTGTTGGTGGACTCACTGTAGGTTCCCAGATAGAGATATTTGTTTCCGAAAACCCTCCCAATTCTCGCTTCCCACCTTCCATTTTGATGATGCCTGAGACATTTGTGCATTTCTTGAACGGTTAGTATACAAATGTACTGTTTGGGCTGTTATTGAAGACTTTTGAAACATTTGTGTCAAAATATACCTGGCAACCCCCGGTACTTGGACACGCCTCTCGAAAAGCCACTGCTCTTCCTGTCATCGAAAATACACTTTCAGACTTCAAGTAACTGAATTCATATCAGCTGGAAAACTGTAAATTGTTTTGGTCAGGATAAATATGTACCTCCTCAGTGATGCAAGGTACTCTTCCTTCGTAAGGTTCTCCATTATCTTCAATTCCTTTTCATAGTCCATGACCTGAATCATTCCAATTGAACCAAATCACTGTCATTTCTAAGCAAATTGGCCTTTGACAATTGCTGTTTCATACCGAAACAGCTTGTCATTCCCCTGTAGTGTAGAAAAGTTGCTGCAAAGCTCATACCGGGAAGTTTGTGTAGGTGGTTGGTCCCCAGTACTTGAGAGCAGCAAGGTCGTAGGCCCTTGCGGCTGCCTCCTCCTCATCGTATGCTCCCAGGTAGACTGTTATGTACGAAACAACATATCCAGCTTTCATCATCTGAACTCAATGGTTCTGTGCCATCCATGACAACAGATTGATTTCAGACTTTCAGATTACATACCCTGCTTGCCCTTCTTCCTTTGTGTAGGATTCCAGGAGTTCTTGTCCCACAGATGCGCCTCGAAACGGCCTGTCCATCGATGCCTATATTTCAATGCCAATATCAAGATCCAGTCAAATTTCAAGGGACACGTGTCGATTCAACGCTTTGGTTACCTGCTAACCCCACGAAACCTGGAGCTCCTCTTCACGGTGACGCTCGGCAACGGCTTACCAATGCCGCTGCCGTTGGCACCGCCACTGATCGGTGCGAGCAACGCTGGTTCCCTTCTTCTCCTCCTCACAACCTGGCTCGCCTCGCAGCCTTCCGATGCGTTCATCATCACAGGAGGCGCAGATCCCGTGTAGTTCTCGATCTCGTTCTTGACCATCACCATGTTATCCATGGCCATTACACCTCCCTGTTCCAATGGTAGTTTCCAACGCACCAGGTATACAGCCCTGAACCAACGAAGCAAAAGATGCAGATGCAAGGTGAGACGCCACTACCTGCTCGTGTGCTTATATACACCGATGCACTACTACTTCACCTGGTAGCAAGTTCTGTCTCCTGGTTGGAGTAAGACAAGATGTTGATGATTTTCATGGAATTCAGAGTGTGCTCCGTCTGTCTTTACTATGCTGGTTTTGTCAATGTTCCCGTTTGGAAACATCGATTTTAACTGCAACGATTCTCTGCTGATGGCGGCTGAGCGCATGCTTTTGCTGCGTGAGATAAGTGCTATTTTTTACGTTTTCCTTACCAGCATATTTGCGTTTCCAATATGCTCCAACAAGAAGCCAAGTATCATTCCCAGGCGAGTCCAAAACGTGGTTTGGCGCCGTGTCATGGAAAGACAAAACAGCGGCAAGGATCTGAGAAACCTGAGCTCTGAGATTTGGCTTGGTTAAGATTGTCTGCATTTGTATTCGGAAAAAGGCGCCGTATCATAAGTTCCACCTCTGACACATTTCTTTCTTGGAGTTGTCTGCTAGAATAGTTGCTCTCTTCCGTCTCTGCGCATCTCTTTCTTGGAGTTATCTCTGCTTGATCGTACCGTTCAGACAGTGGTCGCACAAGTGTTTATGCTATCCATGTACAACTTAGAAAAGCCGGAAAAGGAAAAAAAACTTCGAATAGGAATATCAGCTTCTATCTTTATTGATCCATCCCCGAATGAATGTCACAGAACAATACTTCATTACAGCCAACAAGATCCATATCTGACGTTTGTCAATATTTCTGGAGGGTACGGAGAATGCCTACACGGGCAAGTTATTCCTACACGCTCTGAGTTCCTGACTCATCCGGCCCTGTCAGCCATCTCTTACCCTTTTATTCTCGGCGCAAACTAGTCTTTCTTTCTAACAGGGGAACCTCCACAAATTAAGTGGCAGAAGGAAGCGACCAGTTCTTGGGCACGGGACCGATGTCATATATGATTTCTCTGTGGCAAGACCAGACAAGTTTGATGGCTTCTGGAGTTCCGATGCCTGCACCTCTCGGGTCACCGGCTGGCCCAAACCTGAATGGTAAAAGAATCAAAATGTTACTATGGTGGTCATAAGTTCTCAAAGATTCAAAGATTAGTCCTGGGCATTTGCTCACCAATGGTTCTGTGGAGCACCGGTGGTCCTTGCTCGAATTCCAGCATACGTTGTACCATTGACAGATCTGCCAAGTACTTCCTGCAAATTGAGACGAGAATATATCACTCACCAACCTGAGAGCATTCATTTGAAGTTTTTTTTTCTATTACTGGTTACATCGGTTGCGCAAATGTTGTGTGAGAATATGTTAAGGTTACATGAGACTGAGAGCCAAACGATATGTAACAGGCTTCATGTCGGAAAATGACTGATATCCAAGATAATAAAAAATGAATATGAATGTCGACACCCAACTGAGTAGAAAACCACTTGCCTGCAGGAATAACGGGTTGTTTGAAACTACAGCAGCTGTCAGATGCGCATTCATCCTTTCACAGGCTTCTAATACCAATTCAAGCTGATCCTCGGAGTATTCAGTCACCACCTGTGGGACAGTGAGTCACCAGAATTACAAGTTACAACATAAAACCAAATAACACCATCAAGATTCACTAATACCATAGGCACTCTAGTACCTTTTAGTTATGCATATGTCAGTAACAGTGATAACTGATACATAAGGACAATGAAGATTATTTGATTTGTGAAATATTCATGTAAAATTTTTAGCTTAGAGAATGCAAGCAAATGCTGCAGCCTATAACCACGAATAGTATGGGCTACGCTTTTTTCTCAAAGTTATAGCCTCTGGAGTATGCTACTCTGTAACCATCAGTCTATTGATGTAGTCTTGTGGTTCAGGTCAATAGTACCAGTAATAGGAATGCCATACTGACATTGAGTATTGCATGCATTTTATTGAGTGATAAAATATTGAGATCATTGTACCTGGAACGGACCAAATATCTCCTTTGTCACAAGCTCAAAGTTCCCGCTTTTAAGAATTTCCTCGACAGGAACAAATACAGCTGTTGGTTTCACAGCACCATATACTTTTGGAATAGAGTGATTCTCCAAGGGTTCACCGCCAAACAGAACCTTGGATCCTGGTATTTTGAGAAGGTTGTTCATGTGCTCCATCATAGCTTCTGTAGTAACCTGTGATCATAAAGTAGTATCGATATGAATTAATCTATGGGAGACTAAAAGCTACTTACTGTTATGTGGCTCCATATTGACTAAACAATCAAACTAATAAATGCTGCCCAAATCATATCATAGCATCAAAGTTACGAATAATTGCATGTGATTACTGGCTAGAATTGTCGACTTACAGTAAGGACCGGGCCAATTGTCAAATCTTCGAGCTTCCTTCGTTCAGATAGTTTCTGCATTTTCTCAAGCAACCCACTAGATGACCAATTCTGCAAGTGGAAGCATATACAAGTTAAGAACATAAATGTACAGTCATTTTGATTCCAATAAATACACCCCAAGGGAACTACAAGATCAAATATATCTTCCAAAAGTTCGGAAACACCCTTTGCGTCCAGAACAATACTTTTAACCCTATTCAGAATTAATTTGATTGCCTTAAACAGGAAATCTTAATCCCCTGAGCATTGGCCAAGGCACACAACAAAAAAGGACCAAAAGGAGATCAAGAACTGGAACTACAAAACATGGACCAACCTGCCAAGAAATTTCAGTAGCACAGGCCATTGACATAGACCATTATCATGATCCAAGACCACTAGCACAAGCACAGCTATATAAATTCAAATCTTTAGCCTTTACCTTGTGCATAAATAGAACAGACTGGGCAGAGCACTTCTGACCACTGCAAGCATAAGCATCCTGATCACAAACCCATGCAATATAATCAACCTGTTTTAGCACAATAGCAAAACATACAGTCAAGTCACAGTTCGGTTTGGGAATACATGATTTCAAATACTGAGCATAAGTGACTTTAGACCTCTTGAACATCCGGACCAAGAATTTTCCAATCAAAACCAGCATCTTCCAACTTGACTCGGCCCTTCAGATCAGCAGCCAATTTCTCTGCTACCCGCGAACTCCCAGTGAAAAGGGTCATTTTCGGATTAGCCTACAAGAGATAAGTCAACCATGAGATATGCTGCCTATAACCAGAGTGCCTTGGTAGACCATGCCTTTTGGCATTCACTGAAAAACTATCTGTATTACTATTTAAACCTTCAATTGCTGAACATACTCATGTGAATAAGTGGCATGAACAGATCATATTATAAACTGAAAGTTTTTTGTAGCAAAATTCTAAACTGAAAGTGTTAATATGAAAAATCAGGAGTGTTCAAACCTGCCAGAGCAATTTCAAAGGTGGACATTGATAATACATTGTTTTAAATGCTTAATCTACTTACTATAGTTTGTATCTACCAATAACTTACAAAATAATCATTTGTACCTCTAACAGCAGCTTGTTCATCGTGACACCGTCAGAATTTATAAAATCCAGGTCCTCTTCTGGCAATCCACAAGCATGAAGCATCCTGAGCATTTGATCCATCACAATGCTAACCTTGCTGTCAACTTTCAAAAGTGGTTTATTTCCCATGTATAGCGCTCCCATTACTTGCAGCAATGGAATCTCTAATGGGAAATTGAATGGTGTGATAATTGCAACCTGCTCAAACCAGTTATCATATCAGCTCTAGCATCAAAGTTGTGAACAAAAAAGAGTTGCTTTATTTTTATTACTGCATATAACATAACAAAGCATGCTCATCTAACATGAAAGGTTGCATGCAAACATCAAATGGAATGAGTTATGACCTTTACCATGCTATTAAAAATGATGGTCTGTAAACCACCTTTTTTTTCTTTTTAACTACTATAAACTGCTTTAACAGTCTCGTCTCGAAATAAAGGGGGCCAGGGCTCGACCTGCCATTGTTGTATGCCTTGCCGCACTAACCCCAGCCATTTTATTGAAAAATGCATCCACAAATGTTTTGAAACCGAATTTTGAACATTTCATGTCCTAAGTCCAGACATTTTATTGAAAAATGCATCCACAAGAGCTCTAGACATGCATTCTGGTTTAGTAAGTTAAGATACTTTCTCAGCGTAAATACTATTAAGACAAAAATGAAATAAATAGCTCTATTTTTCACAAGAGGCTACGGAGAGCACTTACTGGACCATATGGCCAACGGTAGCCATTACTCATTTGTCCAAGATGGTTGCCAGGTACAGCAAATGACCGAGCAAGAAAGCGTACCTATTAACATCGACAAAGAGAAGATATATTAGAAGATATGATTGAATTATTTTAGACACGCAAAACCTAGCATTTTCTTCCAATCTGCACACCAGAATATTTTGGTATCTCATGGGAACAGATGCACGCTCTCTAAATACAAAAGCTACTGAGATCAACACTAATGGACATCATCACATAAGGTTATATTAGATTACCATCATCCAACTGAAGAAATCTTATCTCCAAAATACCTGATCTCCACAAAAGTTTTCTAAGAACTTTTGAGAAACTTGGACTTCAGCAAGAGCTTGTTGATAGCTTTTTGGGGATACCCTCTGGATAAGCTTAGCAAAGAAATCTGAGACCTGCATTCAGCATTTTAACAATAAATTATGGAAAGTGGTATCTAGGAAAAAGAACGTGGATATTCAAAGTGGAACCACGCGCATAGCAGTATCATCTGACAATATTTCGAGAATAAAATACTTGAAAAACTGTGGTACTAAGATGACCTACCGCAGGTTGACCAAGCAAATGTGCAGCTTTTGCAGATATATCTCCATACATGAGATACCTGCAGTATTCAAAAGGCATGAATAAACCTTACATGATATAAAGTTGAAATTCAAGGAGTTTGAAACTTAATGCATCAAACACATGTGAATTCAGCATGTATAAGATTTCATATCTGGGAGTTGGGAGCACACGTCAAATAACTAGGATATCAAAGCAGATTTATTTTAGCATATATTAAACTTCAATGACCAACTGTAAAGCAACAAAATGATTTTGAAATGGTGATTCCAATGAGGGATTGAGGGTACATAAATGGGATGGCTTAGGAAAAAGTTATGTGTTCATTTTTCTCTTTTGGTTTAATCCACAAACATGGCTAAAATAAAATTTCAAACGAAGACAGACCTCTCCGGAGCTTTAAGTGGGTTGTGAAGCCCATGCTTTGGACAACTAGATAAGCTGTCCACAAATGGCTGCCGACAAAAAAGGAAAATAAAGCATTGTATGAGAACATATTTGACAGAAAATTCTAGAACAGACAACAACAACAGTTCAATCTTCTAACATAATACTATTATAACAAGCTTAAATAAAACTTTTACAACTGACATCAGTTCCATTTTTTAGTCCCATAGTAAGATTAATGAACTTTACATATATATCTCACAAAAGAAGAACTAATATGCATATACAATATAACAGCCTTAACATAGAAAACTGAAACAAACTAAACCTAATAATATAGAACATAAGATAAGTATCCCTAACCATACCTTTATTTCTGTTCCCTGAACCTCAGCAATTTTGATGAATTTTTCACCATTTAATGGGTCAACTATCCAATTCCAGTTAGAAGATGTCATCCATTTTCCCTGCACTGAACCATTGTAGTTGAAGCACGAGATCAGATTTGCATCATTGATCATTTAAATGGAAGGCTAAAATGGCATATTTCATTTCAGCCAGGAAGGCAGGAACATAAAGAGCCTGGTAACATTTATGTGGTTATGGTGCAAAACAGTCATACCATTCCATTTCCATACATTTATTAATCGAAGAGCAAAAAACAATAGAAAACGCAGAAAACATAGACCCATCACCGAAATTCTGCACTTCCGCCGGGTTGGAGCCTGAAATCTCCTGCGGAGACACCGTTGCAAATGAAGGCGTGTGAAGCCATCTGCAAGTAACTCAAACAGTCAATCGCAGCTCAAAATGAACAAAATCACGTACAGTTAGTGCGACCTCGAGATCAATCGAGCGCTCCCGAAATCGAGGGCGACCAGGAAATTCTGGCAATCGCGTCGGAACCCTATCGCGTCGCTCCCGAAATAGCAGCAGCACGGTAGGCACCCCTCATTGGCGCGATCCCACAATTCGCACTAGATCACTACACGGAGCTGGATTGCCACACACGATCCACCAGCGCAAGCGCGCCATTCATGGTGATAAGCCCCGCAACAAATCGCGCAAAACAAAAGCAATAGTAAGGAGAGAGGTGGGATCACCTGGAAGCGAAGGCGAAAGGAGCGGATCGCTGGACGGCGGCGGTGGCGAGGTGCCGCCGTGACAGGAGGCGGCTCATCGGCGGCGAGAGGCTGGGTGGCTGCGGCTCCGATTATGCAGTGGACTGTTCGGTTTGCTGTCTCCAGCCTCCGCACTCAATACTCCAGTCTCACACTATTGCGTACCGCTGCGGCGTGCACTGCTGGCGTTTTAACTTTGCACGGAAGCTGAAACCTCTGCAGGTGGGTCCCACGTGCGGCATCATCGGGTAATCGTGTATCCCGGTGATTGGGTCGCCTGTTTGCGCACATCCCGAAAGATCCGGCCCACGTTAACCTGGACCGTTGATTTTGGCCCGTTACAGATAATTTACTTTTCTAGCCCTACTAGTACGAACGTCACATGCTCTGTTGCGGCGTACGTGTCTGGCGCTGTACTTAGACTACCCGCAGTGCTATACGGCAGCCTTGCGCTAAATGCTGTGGCGTGAAAGAATAGAGTAAAAAAAGCTGCAGTGTGTGACGGCAAAAAGAACGCTAAGGGTGTGTTCGTTTCTCCTCTCTAAAATTTAAGCACTGTCACATCAAAGAGAACCTTATTATTTATGAATATTTTGATCAATTTAATGACAAAACCCTATTGACATGATTGGTACTAATTTTCGAGATGAATCTAATGAGCTTAATTAATCTATATTTCGCTAAAGTGATGCTACAGTAACCGTCTTCTAATCACGATTTAATTAACCTCATTAGATTCGTCTCGTAAATTAGTCTAGGAGCCTGTAATTTGTTTTATAATTAAACTTTATTTAATACTCTTAAATAATAAAATTCTTTTGATGTGACAATTCTAAAATTTAGACCCAGGAAACGAACACACCCTAAAGCACTGTGAGACCAATCTAGCAGTAGAGCTAGAGTAAATTTTTGCCTTACGCTACGGAGTCCAAGAACAGAGTTAAATGTTTGAGGCATGCAATAAATAGATTTGTTTATTTGAATATGGCAGTTGGAGGGGATGATAATATATAGTAGTTGAATATAGAGTAAATATATAGAGTAATAGGAGTGCAGGACAAGTTGATATAGAGTAAAGAGATTTGATGATATGGATACAATATTCCTTTTAGAGTAAAAATATAGAGCAGTAGGAGTGCAGATAGTCTTACCTCGTAGCACATGATCATCGTGGTTCGTGTGTCAGACGCAGCAAAATTGGGGCGTGGTGCGTGCAAATTGAGAAACCTTAGGGTGCGATCTTCTCCCCCGGTCTCGCTCGCATTTAGAGAGCCAGGCTCCACCAGGACAAAATCATTGAGCTACTCCAATGCTCGCCACCGTCCCGCACGCTGGCCCCGATGCCGTTGGCGTAGATCGCCGCTCGACCTACGCGCCGGTCACGCATGTCAGCTCGATTCGCGTCGCCTCTAGAGCTGCTCGCTTTCGCTCTCGCTCCGCGCGTCAACCACGCACACCGTCGGAGCAGCTTGACCCGTGCCGCCGCCGGAGCAGCTCGCTCCCACCAATCGCTTCGCCGATGTGGATCTCCTCATCCATGTCGTGGATCTCGGCGGCGCCACCCTTGCGAGATTCCGCCTCCACCACCCGTCGCGCCGAGGAAGGGCGGCGAGACATCGGTGCAAATCTTGTGCAGGATTCGACGACGGATGGCGCCATGGCGCGGTTCTTGGCAGTAGATGACGCCAATAGCAGGTGGTAACACTATCCCTTCCAGCCTGCACCCACCTTGCATCTGCCTTGTACCGCGCGAGCCTGGCTGCGGAGAAACGAAGAAAATTTTCGCATCTCGGAAGCCAGGTTGCAAGGTGCCTCTTGCACCTGCCGGGCCAGTCCTAAAGGACCCTCCAGGTAACCAAACACGACCAACCTACATCTGGCGTATCTAATTCCCCCAGATACAGGCAACCAATCGCACGCTTAGCAGATCCACTCTTCAAATTTTTCTTTTTCCGTCCATAGTTTCCAAATGTTGTTCTACTCGAAGTTATCGAATGAGTATGTGACTGTGCCGTTGCATGGATATGCAAGTGGAACTCTCCCCCAAAAAAGATTGTCGAATGAGGGATCTCACATTGAGATCGCGTCTGAATCTTTAACCATATTTTTATCCATGCGATTTTTGCACCGGAGGAGGAATGAGATCGGGGGTGTGTTCGTTTCCTCGGGTCTAAACTTTATAGCTGTCACATCAAAAAGAATCTTACTATTTAGAAGTACTTAAATAAAATTTAATTATAAAATTAATTACTGGCCCTAGAGTAATTCACGAGACGAATCTAATGAGGTTAATTAAGTCGTGATTAGAAGACGGTTACTGTAGCATCACTTTAGCAAAACATAGATTAATTAAGCTCATTAGATTCATCGCGAAAATTAGAACCAATCTGTCAAGAGGGTTTTGTCATTTAATTGATCAAAATATTCATAAATAATAAGATTATGTTTGATGTGACAGTGCTAAATTTTAAAGTGCAGGAAAACGAACAGGGCCCGGATATGCATAAACACATGCTGTAGTTCATAGTTGTAACCATATTTTTATGCTTAGTAATGCGATTTGTGCAGTAAAGTCGTTTTCTTGCACAGTTGTACTGTTATCTATTTGTGGCAGTAGCACCAACTTCCACGAGCGCGTAGCCGCACACGGAGGGCAGAGCCACAGATCAAATCTCGTTTGTCGTACCAGCTTTCTCAACGCTCTTTCCTTTTTCTTTCCCTCGCTTCGCGTGCACCTCGTGATACAAGATAACAAGAGATCGAAAGAGAAGGCGAAGACAATAACTGACGAACTCATTGCCGCTGCATCGATCGCCCAATGGAGTCGGCACGGAAGCGAACGCTCCTCAAGGTCATCGTCCTCGGCGACAGCGGGTTAGTCCTCTGTCCTCTCCACTGATCCCACTCCGTCTTCGCTTCTCGATTTCCATTTCTTCTTTTTTCCGTCCATTTTTGGGGCTCAGTTTGACTTTGATTGGTTTGGTGTTTGCAGGGTCGGCAAGACGTCCCTGATGAATCAGTATCCTTCAGCTCAGTAGCAACTCGTTGAATGCCTGAAGTTTTTTTTCATTTGATGTTGTATCTTACAGTTGGAAAGCTGTAGATATCCTGCACTGCTACTGCTTGGTCCGCCATGTATGTAGTTCCTTCCTTGCTATATATTGCAATGCTTGGATTTGCTTGAACTGACTAGATATGTGAGCAAGAAGTTCAGTCAGCAGTACAAGGCGACAATCGGTGCAGATTTTCTCACCAAGGAGGTCCTCATCGAAGATAAGCTTGTCACCTTGCAGGTGAACCTCTTGCACTGATTTTGATTTTTACACCATTTCGAGGATAAAAGGAGTTAAGGACCACGCATGGCACCAACATATTGTCACTGTTTGCTGCTCTGATGCAGATATGGGACACAGCAGGGCAAGAGCGTTTCCAGAGTCTTGGGGTAGCATTCTACAGAGGGGCAGATTGCTGCATTCTAGTATACGATGTCAATACTAAGAGAACCTTTAATAATCTCAATACCTGGCATGAAGAGTTCCTAAATCAAGTAAGTCGTCGTTTTGTCTCAGCCCCATTCATAAGCAGAAGAAAAAAAAGCATAATATTTATATAACAGTTTGAATTCTTGATACGATCTTTTTGTGCTCATAAACGTACAGCGTATCATTGGATTGCTCTAACTAACAATAGTGTCATTTCCCCCTTTAGGCCAGTCCATCAGACCCTAAAAGGTTTCCATTCATTTTGGTCGGCAACAAGATTGACTTAGATGGTGGAAGCAAAAGGATGGTTAGTATCTTGAACAAGCAAAAAAAAAATCCATGTATGTTTTAAACTTCTAATACAATTTATCTTTTGTCTTGCCGCAGGTTTCGGAGAAGAAAGCAAGGGAATGGTGTGCCTCCAAAGGCAATATCCCGTACTTTGAAACGTCTGCAAAAGAGGACCATAATGTTGACACTGCTTTTCTGTGCATTGCAAAGCTTGCCATGGAGCATGAGCATAACCAGGATATGTGAGTGGGAAAACAAATCTCCAGCATCTTATTTTTGTATACTACCTGCATAACCAAGAGAATTCACATTTGCTCCGTTTTGTCCACAGTTACTTCAACACTGTTGCAGAACAAGTCCCAGATTCTGAACCAAGAAGTGGATGTGCTTGCTAGTTATAGTTAGGAGTCATCTTCTGATTACGCCTGATATCATTTTCTAAGCAATGCACCTCGAGCTGTCATCCGTTGACAATAAGCCTGCGTGGCAGTGTTTACTAGTTTACGTGTTCATTCATTCCTGATTGTAAATAGAATACAAAGCTTTGTTAGTGATCTGGTATCCAGAACACAAAATTAGTGGCTCTGCAAGGTCTGCTTTCATCTGCCCTCCTAGGACAAAATTAGACCTTGCAGAAGATAATTGGCACTTCCTGTTCAGACCACTGCCCCATGATTGTCAACTGCACCCCATTTCAGCGCCGTTTTCGGGGTTTCAGATTCGAGAGTTTTTGGCTACGGCAGCGGGACTTTCTGCAGGTGGTTAAGGAATCCTGGGAACAACCGGCGCCGTCGTATAGCAAGGCTAGAAGTCTGCATATCAAACTCTCACGGCTAGCCAAGGCACTCAAGCACTGGGGCCGTCGACGTGTTGATGCACTCAAGGAGCAGGCTCAACTAGCAGAACAAACCATCTCGCAGTTGGACAGGGTGCAAGAGCAGCGGCAGCTATCTGAGATCGAATTGTCACTCCGGAAGCTGGCCAAAAACAGCATCATGGGATTTGCGGCGCTACGAAGAACCAAATCAGACAGAGGTCCCGTCTAACCATGATCCGAGTGGGGGATGCAAACACCAAACTGTTCCACCTCAGGGCCAATGGGCGACGCCGAAAAACCATATTCCTGCACTACACCACCGGAGTGCCATACATACAACACATGACCAGAAAGCTGCGATCCTGTACGAACACTTCTCACATGTATTGGGCTCCACCAACCAGCGGCAACAAACACTAAACTGGGATGCCATTGAGATACATCAGCACGATCTCAGCCACCTCGACTCCGACATCACAGTGGAAGAAATCAAGGCGGCAGTCATGAAGGCACCAACCGAGAAAGCACCAGGGCCAGATGGTTACATTGGAGGATTTTTTAAGGCAGCTTGGGACATCATCAAGCACGATCTGGTAGCGGCAATACAAGATTTATTTCAGTGTCGCTCAACTTGTTGGAACCTGCTCAACTCCGCCAACATCACCCTCATCCCAAAAAAGAATGATGCAACCACAGTCGGTGATTACAGACCCATCAGCCTGATGCACAGCATAGCAAAAATTTTGGGAAAGATCCTGGCAAACCGATTGGCACCGCACCTTGATTCCCTTGTGTCCCACAGTCAAAGTGCTTTCATCGGAGGCCGTTGCATCCAAGATAATTTTCAGTATGTACATGGAGCAGTCCAACACTTCCACAGAGCCAAGACACCGATGTTGCTACTCAAGCTGGACATTGCCAAAGCATTCGATAGTGTCAGATGGGAATATCTACTTGAGGTAATGGAACATTTGGGATTTGGCCAGAGATGGAGGGACATCATCTCACTCACTTGGGCCACATCCACATCGAGGATTCTGCTAAATGGCCAGCCTGGGAAACCGATTCGGCACCGTCGAGGTCTTAGACAAGGGGACCCGCTATCGCCAATGCTATTCATTCTCGCAATGGACCCACTACAGCAGCTCCTGCAGCAAGCAACAGAGCAAGGATTGCTAACGCCGATCGGGGAGAACCCGGTGAAGCTGCGCACTAGCATCTACGCCGACGATGTGGCAATGTTCATCCGGCCCATTGCAAATGACATTGAGAATTTGCGGCAGCTCCTTCAGAGGTTTGGGGAAGCAACAGGATTATGCACCAACTTCCAAAAGTCAGAGGTTTACCCCATCAGATGCGACAACATGGACATTGCAGCCATCTTGGGCGACTTGCCGGCACGACAGGGACAACTCCCATGCACTTATCTAGGCTTGCCACCGAGGCTCGGCAGACTACATCGCAGTGACGAACAAGCAATTGTGGATCGAGTTGCAGCAAAATTGCCAGGGTGGAAAGGACATCTGCTAAAAAAATCGGGTCGCCTAACCTTGGTGAAATCAGTCCTATCAGCCATACCCACCTACCACATGACTGTTTTCCATTTGTCCAAGTGGGCCATCAAGCGGATTGACAAAATCAGGCGCAACTTCCTGTGGAAAGGGTCAGAGCAAGCGAGAGGTGGCAGTTGTATGGTAAACTGGAAACGGGTGCAGAGGGCCAAGAAATGGGGTGGTGCTGGGAGTCCCGGACCTAGCAAACTTCAACCGAGCCCTCGGACTACGATGGCAGTGGCTCAAATGGAAGGATACCAACAAACCTTGGTCAGAAATGCGGCTGCACCATACCACCGCGGAAATTGAGCTGTTCCGAGCGTGCACAACCATAACACTAGGCAATGGAAAGCTCACTTCATTCTGGCATGACAGATGGCTACAAGGACAAACACCAAAACTGCTAGCGCCGGATCTGTTCAAACTTGCATGGCGGAAAAATGAGACGGTGCAAGTGGCTCGAACAACGGAAACTGGAAGCGAGGCTTACGACGTCTATCCACAACAGCGGAAATAAACCAGTATGTTACCTTGTGGGCCATGCTGCAAACGGTGCAACTACAACCACAGCAGGATGAAATCTCTTGGCGCTTTTCAAATGATGGCAAATACTCTTCCCGCTCTGCCTATGAGGTCCAATTCACGGGAGCTTTTGCTGATCATGACTAGAAAAGAATGTGGCACATGCAAGCTGAAAACAAGTGCAAGCTCTTTGTCTGGTTATTCTTGCAAAACAAGCTCTGGACGGCGGATAGAATAATAAAAAACGGGGGCCAAACGAATGCCATATGCACCTTGTGCCGCACCACCCAGGAAACTATGGCACACATGATGGGTGCATGCTCTTACTCCTTGCAGGTATGGAATGCATTCGCCAATATGGGAATTCTGCCGCAGCCACTTCCCACCACTGGCGTCCAACGACTCAAGACATGGTGGACAAACATCATCGGACTGCCGGGATCACCATCAGCAAAGGTCAAAGAGCAGGCTGCAGTCTATATTGCTTGGAACATCTGGAAAGAACGATGTCGCCGAGTGTATGACAATAAATCAATGGCGGCGCCGCAACTCGTCCACACCATCAAAAGCGAGATCCAAGACTGGCACATGGCGTACCAAATTTGGGAGGAGTAGACCAAAGATCAAACCCAAGTTGAAATTGTAAATAGTAGACTGCCTTTCCTTTGTTTTTCCCGTTTCATCTTTTTCCTTCATGTTTTAGGCCTTAACCTTCTTATACTGGAATTTTCCTGCTGCACCACCTATAATGAAAGGCAGAACCACCTGCCACTTTGCTCAAAAGATATAGGTAGCAGCCGAATTCTTGGATCACTTGTAACTTTTAACTCTAACATACTGCATCTTGAATTCTTTACGCAAATATCTTGTTAGCATGACACATGTGTACAATGAAAGTGTACAATTTGAATCATGACTTTATCTGTTGCAACGTGGTTTGTTTCTTCTAAAATTTGTAGGTGCGGCGACAATGCCGCCAGCAACATGAAGAAAAAGCATACGGAGCTGACTTGGTGTACTAAAGAGTCGGCAAAATATTGCGGTTTACCATGGGACGGTGCAGGATTTCTCACCTTTCAAAGTGACAATATTTCAAATCTACTTTTTGCTAATTTTTTCATAAAATATTTTTGATACCCACCTAAACATTATAATCCATCATAAAGTGCCTAAATTAGAATTTTTACTACCTCTGTCCCATTGAAAGTGTCGTTCTCGCTTCCCAAGAAGTCAAATCTTTTTAACTTTGACAAAAAACATATGAAAAATTATAAATTTTTATTGAATATAATTATTATCATTAGATAGATAATTGAATCTACTTTCACAATCAATTTGTCTAGACATACAAATATTACTAATATTTTCTACAAATCTAGTCAAAATTTAAAAAGTTTGACTGACACGGATAACATAGTGACACTTTCAATGAGATAGAGGGAGTACCATATTTTAGCTGCCACATCACCCAATTTTTTTTTGTGCTAAGAGACTAACTTTTGTGAGCATAGGGCATCTGCTTACTCTAGTTCAATTATTAATTATGATTCAATATAATGGTGTGTTCGTTTTCTCGGGTCTAAACTTTAGAGCTGTCACATCAAAAAGAATCTTACTATTTAGGAGTATTAAATAAAATTTAATTATAAAATAAATTACAGGCCCCTAGACTAATTTACGAGACGAATCTAATGAAGATAATTAAGTCATGATTAGAAGACGGTTACTTGTAGCATCACTTTAGCAAAACCTAAATTAATTAAGCTTATTAGATTCATCTCGAAAATTAGCACCAATCTGTCAATAGGGTTTTGTAATTAAATTGATCGAAATATTCATAAATAATAAGATTCTCTTTGATGTGACAGTACTAAATTTTAGAGGCCAGAAAACGAACAGAGGCCTAAATATCAAATCTCTGAATATACTACTAAACATGTCAAATTGCTGAATATACTACTAAACATGTCATAATTTAAAGTACCTAAATGTCAAATTCTGTCAAAGTTAACTATATTTGACAGAATTTGATGATTTTGATAGAATTTTATATTTCTGTACTTCAAATTATGATTTGATGATATATCTACAACTAATTTGACATGCATGCTTAATAGTATAATCAAAGATTCGATATTTATATTGAATCATAATTAATAATTAAGTTAGGGTGAGAACATGCCCCAATGCTCATTAAAGTATTTCCTTTTTGCTAACGTGGTAGGCACAGTTGAAAGGATGAATTTGCCCTCCCCCACTAGACTAAATTCGAATCTATGGTAATCAACCTATATCCGGTCATACTAAGTAACACCTGGAGGATGATTTGACCAATTTATCGTAATCTTGCTCAATATCCTCTACTCTTGTATTGGCTGAACATTTTTATTTGGACATGTAAACTGCCAGTTCCAGTTGCCAGTCTTGCCTCCGCCTGAACATGTGGGATAGTGAATGGCCACACCATTCATTCATTTGCAAATGAGTTGCTAGATGCCAGTGATATTCCGGAGATATCTACACCTTGGACTTGTTCACCTAGTTTTTTTCACTCCATGTCTAAACATTTTGAACATATCTGATGCCTTTATGTGGCTTGATGCTCTCACGCTTTCGAAAGGTAAAGGAAATGGTCATGAAAATTTGTGGGACAGGTTGTGTGAACAGAACCTCTTCATTAGCAAGAGGAAACACACAAACATCAGCATTGATCCAGACGTTGTCAAACAGCTGCAATTTACCGGGTCCATGGCAGGTTGTATGAACATCTAACCAGATCTAGTACTGGATATCAACTTTTGCAATATTCAGAAGTTATGTAAAACTGGTTAAACCACATGAAAATGAAGCTTCAGTTTGTAAAATTTTTTTTGCAGATTTATAAACTATTTAAGAAGCAAACAAGTCATGGGTAATGTCATCCTGGACTCTGGTAATAAGAACTAGAAGGTGTGTTAGGAGGAACTGATTAGAAGAAAATAGTGTATATAAACCAACTGTGGACAGAAGTCATTTACCGTTTATTAAAGACGTCGCAATAGCGAGAGCGCCAGTTGTCAGTCTCTCTTTCAGTTCAGACCGTAGAGAGAGAATGTACAGTTTCCAAGCACGGGCAGTACATGAGAAAAGCATGTCAAACCTCGGTTCATACTGTTGAGAGATGCCGACTGATTGAAAATTCAAGCGCTAGAAGTGATCCACGATACTTTTCAAGCACCGTGAAACCGGTCCAGATTTGGTATCAAGTCACCCAGATCTGCGCTGTCAGGCCACTACAGCAGCAAGAGTTTTTGTCCATGGCGACGCGACAGGCGTGTCGCTGCGCGCGCGCGCGGGGCTTGCCCTGGTCGTCGGGTTCGGCCGCGAGGTGGACGAAAAGGTGGCGTCGTCGCTTGACCCCTCCTTCCTGGACCGTGCTGACCGCCTTCTCGGAGCGTGCCGAGTTGCCGGCGAGAAGCTTCGGAAAGGCAGCGGAGGAGGTCAAACCTTTCGATGCGACGTCGAGCGGTCGCTGTATCCGGCATGCATTCGCGCCGGACTCAGCCTTCGCCACACACACGTCGGTGATTCGGCTGGGCTGACGAGTGAAGAGAGCGACTAGCGTGCTGCAAGCTACCAGTGGCATGGTTTTATACTAGCTTTAGTGCCGTGTGTGTATATGCGACATCTAGTCCGGTTTAGTGGTGTGTGGTATGGTACTGGTATTAAATAATTGGAGTGTGCTGTGGTGGATACTGCTTTGGTTTGCACGCAGAATTTGAACGTCGAAAAGGTCCTTGTTTGGAATTTTCAGAACCGACTGTTGGTGTGACATGGACAAGGAGATAACTATCTTTAGTATAGCAACTTGGTTGCATACGAAATCACCATTTCTTCTTTTGATTTTACTTGCTGGCTTTGTTGAATGTCATCGTGTTATAAAAAAAATGGCTATACTGAAAACGTGCGCCCTCTTATGAACCAAAGTGCTCGTATGAAATCCTGCAATATATATCTTGTGATATATATAGCCGAGTCTCAAATTTTACTACTAGTACACATAAAGTCATCATTTTCTAGTAGAATAAAATAATACATCAATAATTGAAGTGTCGTACTCTAGTACTTTTTAGCATTGGTTTAAGCTAGCGTACCACCAAAACATTTCACCGATTTTTCTGCAAGATGCCAAAATCGATGAAGAATGGCATCTGTTGAATGGTGCTCAATGAGGCCCTGTTCGTTTCCTGCCTCTAAAATTTAAGCACTGTTACATCAAAGAGAATCTTACTATTTATTAATATTTCGATTAATTTAATGACAAAACCCTATTGACAGATTGGTGCTAATTTTTTAGATGAATCTAATGAGCTTAATTAATCTATATTTTGCTAAAGTGGTGCTACAAGTAACCGTCTTCTAATCACGACTTAATTAACCTCATTAGATTCGTCTCATAAATTAGTCTAGGAGTCTGTAATTTATTTTATAATTAAACTTTATTTAATACTCATAAATAGTAAAATTCTTTTTATATGACAGCTCTAAATTTTAGACCCTAAGAAACGAACACACTTTTTTAGGATGTGGACTACAGCGATTCAAAAGGAATAACTCGTCACTGATATTTCAATTCCTGCATCACCTAAAATCGTACCCTTTGCCAACAGGCATCATGAACGGCACCACTGCAGCTCGATAAGAATACAAGCCAGCCTTGATGGTGCCATTCTGCGATAGTGCAGGAGAAAGCGATGGTTTTCAGCTCTGGATAGGATAAGCGTGGCTCGCGGTGTGACGCCACGCCCCTCTGGCCTCCGGGATACATTTTTATGACGTGGCAGTGTATTAACGGTAAGAGAGGTGAAATGAGTTTTATGAGGATGTAAACTCTACATACACAGCTATCTGCAGACACTTGTGTCTTGCATGTAACCTTGAAAACAACAATAGATGAAACTATGCATTGAGAGAGGGTGTTTCATCCTAGTTTCAAACATTTTTAGATGACGTGTCACTTCAGGTAATCGTGTCTATGACACTTCCATTGAAACTGGCCTAAGTTACGAAAATGGTTTTGACAAGGACACAAATGACTATATGAAATGATGCAGACTTCGTTTTCAGAATGTACCGAACAGGGTTACAATTAATAATGGCAGCACCTATATCTTATACGTTCAAAAGAGCTTCGTGGTCCCTTCTCGACGGCACGTGCTTGATTATCCGGACGAACAGTATCCAGACGGAGACAAAAAGAGACACCCCCACTAAGTGCTTGCTTACCGAGGGGTTTAGGATATCGTACGTGTCCAGTCACCAACCAACTCGACCCTTCGCCTCAGCGCTTCTGGACTCACCAAGAACGAAACTGCGATCATGGGAAAATAAAACACCCACCTTTTGGTCATTATCAATGACCGCATCACCCTGGTCCTGGCTTATGTAGGTTATAAGCTTTTGATATCATAGTTAATTAATTAAAGAGAGTACATGGCTCGTTTGTACCTTTCACCGCTCAAATTAAGACGAGCCACTTGTCATTTCTTATTTAGATGTTCACAGAACCTCACCTAATAAGCATACTACTATGTTCTAAAATTGTTGTGATGTTGATTTTTTTATTATCTTTGATTATTCCTATTTATTTATTTTTAAAAATGTCATATATTTTATTGAAATATTATTTATCACTAAAGAAGCTTAATAATTTTGTACATTTGAATTAAAATTCTGAATAAAAAGGAAAGATCAAATATAACGAGAAAAATCAACGGTGCGTGCCAATCAATGGTAGTACGTGCTCTGGTGTACTGAAATCCGGCTATTCTTCTGTCCAGCCGCAGTCTCGTGGACAGGAGCAGAGTGTACGTGCACAAACTGGTGTCCAGCAGCAAGGAGAGCACCGGCCGGGATATATGCCGATGCCCCGCCGCAAACGGAACGGGTCCGGCGGCGTTCGCGGCAGGTTCCGGGTCGAGAGCAACCCCGATTAAGTTGATGCCGTGGACAGGGACGCCGGGATCGCAAGAGGAAAGGGACGCTTCCCTGGCGCGGCGCTGCCTACCCACAGCCACAGCCACGCCACACAGCCACAGGTAACGCGATGCGCCGCGCGTCCGTGCGGAGATCGATAGCTTTTCGTCGTCGCCCCGTGCGTAGCGATCGGCAGGAGCCTTCCAAGAAGAGAGGAGCCGGCGATCGGATCGAATCGGACGGGCCGTTTTCCGTGGGCAAGATAACCGGCGAGTGAACTAGCGCGCGCGCGGGTGGAAGCTTCTGAGATCGGGAAAGAGTGGCGTACGGTTGGTGGCCGCGGGACTTGGTGGGCGCGGCTTCTTTCGTTGTTGCTTTCGGGTCGCGGTGTGTACGTCGCTCGCGCTACCGCTGGTTGGCTTGTGGCGGACGGGTTTCCTCTCCACTGGTGTATCTGCACTATTTCATCCGTCGTTAGCTTGTTTTATACCGGATGAATACGACAAGCGAAGATGCTGACTTGTATGCCGCATACGTAATCGTACTTTTATTTCGTCATAAACTGGCGCATATATGCGTTTGTGCACGCCAGCTAGTACGACGAGTGCTTAATAAATTTCTGCTTAATAAATTTTTATTGACAAGGAATCGAATCGTGGTTACACACACACTTCTGATCTGCAAATCCCTGCCTTATTATCTCTTTGGATATTCTTGATCTCTGAGAGCTGAATTGGTTGCGCCGTCCGTCCGATCGCACATCAAAGCGCTATGGTTGGCGGCGTCCGATCGCGACGTGCAAAAGATGAGGAGGGGTACACATGCCTTTGTTTCTTTAGGTGGCGGGCAACGATCGGCGTCAAAACACTAGTATAGAGCGAGAGAGCAGCGTTCGAAAAGGACCCGAGCTTGATCGCCACTAGTTTGGTCCCGTCCGCAAGGGTCGTGCGCTGGTTTTGTCTCACTCGCACAGGTGGTGCACGGTGCGCGCTCCGACTCACCCCATCAGTTCAATCAGTTGCATCCGGCGCCCCGCAACCTTATAAAATTACTTGCGCGATTCGGAGCTTTCGCCGGCTATCTGGACGGACAGGAACGGCGTGTCGCGTCACGTGTGCGTCCCGACATGACGCCTACACCGATCTCGACACATGCATCCGCATCCCCACGGGTCTGAGCAATCCGCATGTGCCCGCCGCTGCGCACCCGCCCGAGCCGTCATCGTCGTTCCGGTGGCTCCAGCGATGATCATCGGAGATGCATCGGGTCGGGTCGAGTCAGGTCACGGATCATCGAGGCTGAAAGCAGAGCGCAGCGCGCTACCCCACTCGTCGAGTGAGGTGAGGTCACGTATCGAAACGGCACGCGAGGCAGGTGAAAATCCGCCGTGCGCTGCTCGGCTGCCATTTGGCAGATTCGGCGGCGACAAGGACTCCGCCGAGCGATCGACGACCCTGACTGGATTCGGGGTGGATCGGCCGTGAGCCCGGCCGCGAATACTTTAACCCAGGAAACTGCGCAGAATCTCACCTGACCAAGGTTTCTAGATTGCACTTTGCGGGAGCAGGTGCACGTTTTAACTTGGCTTTACATTTTTATACGATCTTGGGACGGAGACCTCGGAGTTTAATACACAGTGCGCAAACAACGACCTGGGCACACGAAAAGGACGGCATGGTTTCGTAATGTGATCACAGGTTGATGCTTTAGCTCGCCGCGAATGATTGCCGTCCGCTCGAGGGAGGATGGAGGACAGGACGCTCGTTAAATTTTGTAGATGATCCGCCTTACACCATGCATGCGTAAAGGGATCCAGCTGAAACAAGGACCACTCTTTTTTTTCTGAAAAGAAATTGCTGCATCGGTTGGAATGACATTGTCCGCTCCAGCAACAACCATTGACCACTGTCACAATGCAAAAACTCGGGTTCGGCGCTTGCTCCACCAATCACCATCGTCCACGTGCCGCCTCCTTACGTGCTCACGGCACGCACGAGTGCTGATTCCTCTATCATGAGCAAAAATACTGGCTTAATTCTGAAAAACAAATCATTTTAGTTGGATTGGCATCAACAATTGTACTACTGTCTGTTAAACCAGAGAAACTATCAGATACACGGAAACCTGTTTATCAGCATATAAAGATGGAGTGACATAAAGTGCATTTCATCCACCCATGCATTACCACCAACCAATACCACTATTACGCTCGTGGTCCATTGAACCAGCAGCAGCAGCAGCAGGAGGAGGAGGCCAACAAAAGAGGAAGACGGCTTGAACCGGGCGGGCGGGACCAGGTTTGCGGCCCCACCGCGGCGCGGCACTACGTGGCGACGACCCTTTGTTCAAGTCGTGCCCCCGCAGACAATTCCGCCGTCCCCTTCCTGCCGCACCAATAAGTAGCACACCCCAGCGGCGGCGCGCGGCAGCAGCGCCGAACCTTCTCCCGGGCAGGAAGCTCCCCGCGAAGCCGGCTCCTTGAATCCCCGCCAAAAAACGCCCGCGCTACAAATCCACCACCCAGCTGCGCGGCGATATCATCCCCCCATGCACACCGGCACTGCTAGTTCATCATCATCAGTTCTTGAATTCCGGGCTGCTATAAATACAAAGCTTCCGCGGCGGTGGTCGGCCCGGTCATGGCGGCAGTCGGAGCGCGCCCAGTGCTGTACCACCACGCGGGCGACGACGCCCTCTCCCCCATGTCATCCTACTTCTCGCATGGGGAAGCTCCACCTCCAGCTCCGCCTCCAGCTTCTCCGCCGCCCTCGCGCCCGCGCCACAGCCGATGGGCGACGACCCCGCCGCCGCGCACTTCGATATCTCCGAGTACCTCTTCGACGACGTCGCGCAGGGCGTGTTCGCCGCCGCGCCTCCTGCCGCCGATGCCCCGCCGCCGCATCAGCACGTCGTGCAGGCCGCCGATAGCGCCGCCGCCGCTGCTGCTGCTGTCGCTGGTGCAGGCGCAAGTGCAGCCGCGCATGCCGCTAGGTGAGTGGCGTGCCTCGCTTGGCTTGGCTGCTGGAATTCTTTCATCACGGCTGAATTGGGTTGTGAGCTGATCATCATTTGTCAATTGGGCATTTCAGGAGCGCCGCGGAGGCGTTGCCGGAGCGGCCGCGGACGGAGCGGATCGCGTTCCGGACGAGGTCGGAGGTCGAGATTCTCGACGACGGGTACAAGTGGAGGAAGTACGGCAAGAAGTCCGTCAAGAACAGCCCCAACCCAAGGTAATTAAGTAAACTGAACACAGCGAAAATGCCCAAAATTGTGGTGCCATCGCACATGCACGACATAATGATCAATCGATCAGTGCGATAAGTCTTTATCAGGTGTTGATCAGTGACTAATTCGACGCATTTCAACTTCTTCGCGATAAACACATTTCGCGATCCGATTGATGAACCGAGCAATAATGTCATCCGTGCGCAGGAACTACTACCGGTGCTCCACGGAAGGGTGCAACGTGAAGAAGCGGGTGGAGCGGGACAAGGACGACCCCGCCTACGTGGTGACCACGTACGAGGGGATGCACAACCACGTCAGCCCCAGCACGGTCTACTACGCCAGCCAGGACGCCGCATCCGGCCGCTTCTTCGTCGCCGGCACGCAGCCGCCAGGCTCCCTCAACTAGCCGGCCGTCCCCATCGGAGGAGCATTATCATATATCCCGGCTAGCTAGCTAGTTGCTAGGGTAGGCGATCCGGGTCGGTTTCTCGAGGTGGATGGATATATCGTTTTGGATCCATCTCCTTTTCCCCCGTCCTTTTCCAGTTTTTTCCCCGCTTCGATTGATCGATGATCATTGCAAACGCCCGGCGGCGCCGCTGTTTGCCAGTTCTCAGGATCGATTGGATGCACACCAGGCGGTTCATCTCTCGCATGGGACCCTCTGAAGAACTTGGCTAAATTAATTAGTGATGCGGTTGCAGCCAGATTAATCAGCTAGTCTGGGGAATGTAGCGTACAAATATATACTGTTGCTTAACCCTGCAATAAGATGTACAGAGTGTTTTTGTGCGACTTGATCGCTAAGTTTCCCCCTTTTTCAGCCCATCTTTCTTCGGTGCAAGTACAGGCCGGGTATCTCAAGTCTGATCGCTAAGTTTTCCTTCTTCTTAATTAGTGCACCTTTCTTCAGTGGAAGTACAGGTAGGGTATCTGAATTTGTTTGTGCAAGTTGCGAGAGGGAGTATAAATATCTCCGTTCCTAGTTGCCATGACGACTGAAAATTGCACAATCACTGCGGTGTGGCATAGGAAATGGACAGCGTGCCGTTGTGGCTGTCACTGTGTGTGTGTGTGTGGCATCCTGATTATACTTAGGTCCACCAGAACAGAACAACCCCCTCTTGGATTCACATGATTGTACAGCACCACCATCGGATTACGTTTTATATGCATGTACAGAATCGATCAGCAGCTAGGAGCCGGATGACGTGCTGTGCTTTGTTATGATTGTGCAATTTTTTTTAGGGCCGAAGTGTGCTATGTAACTACCAACTATGTTAGTGTGGAGGCGATTACAGGAAGGATATAATAAAACCTAAAAAGGAGAAAGTATGGCAGTGGTGAAAGCAACTCTGGTATTTGAAACATGGACCGATAAAGTAAGAAATTTAAATAGGATCCCAACGGCCCATTCCACAGGCCTATTTATCCGCCACTAGTAAACCTGGGCCATTGACTTCAGAAACAGATAGCCTAATACATTTTCATTTTCATTTTCATTTTCTTTAGGGCAACATTCCCTTTTAGCAATCAATTGCCGACAATGATACATTAGGGATGATGATTGGATGAGTGCGTTTATCTACCACATGCGAAGGTAGAATTTTGTAATGAAGGCAGGCTATCAAATGTTGATGCGCATAATAGCTAGAAGTATAGTTACAAATGACACATGCAGGTTAGTCTAGCTGTTGGATCCGCCTGAAGGCATGTATAAATCTACCACATGCGAGGGTGAGACCAACTCCCATGTGACACGGTAGAACGTTCTTTTGGATTACATATTGTTGATGCTTTATCGTAAAAAAATTTATATTTCCAGGATCGTGTCAACGAGAAAATTAGGAAGACAGCAGCAGCAAAGTGAGGTTTGAAATATGGTAACATTTCTGGTTCACACAATATACAGTGACACATTTAAAATTGGACAAAGTTCAGTTTACTCTCTCCAACTATTATCTAAATCCAACCAACCTTATGAAACTATTTGTTTTACTCTCTAAATTTGCAATACAATTCACTTTCTTTCCCGGGGTGGTTTTGCTAGTTGGTTTTGCCACCGTGGTGACCAAGGTGCGTCGTAGCGGTGCCGCTACAGGTGACAAAGACCTCGATATGCTCACGAGCCTCGACGCACAACTTAATGGTCCACTTACGCATTGGTATTGCCCCTCGCACCCCTTCGTCTTTGTGTCCTGTAACGTGTGGGGATACCTCAGCTGCCTCCATGCCCACTACTACCATCTTAGCATTCCTTAGTCACCAGTGTGGTAAAACCACCTAAGGGAGAAAGTGAATGACATTACAAACTTGAAGGAGGTAAAACAAACAGTTTCATAGTTTAGCAGGGTAAATGAATTTTCGTAATAGTTGGAGAGAGAAATGAATTTTATCCTTTAAAGTTTGAGACTTGCTAATTTTTAAGCGTTTGAAAGTTTGAAATCAGTGTCTAACACCACTGAATCGAAATCGGGCAGAATTATGTTGATTGAAAAGTTTGGCTTATACCGGAGCTGCATCAGTTCAAATTTTGGTCCGTTTCCGTGGTCAAGTCAGCAGGATACTTGGTCGACGTCTCGCTGAAAAGCCGTCAGCTGTCACTAGCAGTAGCACGGAGCGCCTCCAACGGGCAAACCAGTGACCAGGCCCTCCGCGCGCTCGTCGCCCGAGCGATCAGCCTCCTCCCCAATCCCAGCGGCGCCAGAAATAGGCAGAGAGAATGCGGAATCGCCTCCGCTTCGCGCCCCATTCCCCTCCGCCTCACTCCACCCGCGCGCTCCGCTGCAGGAATCGCGCGCATCCGCACACGCGCTCCAGGCGGGTCGCACCGAACCGGGCCACTGTTGCTTCGCGCGGCGGAGAGGCGACCGGCGACCGGCCCAAGGGAGGAGACCGCCGTCGCTCGCAACCGTCAGACCTGGCTCTTCCCCACGCTGGTCGGCGGCTGCAGCGCCTCGGTGATCACTTCACACATGGTGCGTCTCGCTTGCGCTGCCCATATCAGATCAATGCCGTGTTCTGTTGTTTCCATTGGTGCGATGCGCAGTGCTCACACGCCTTGTCTTGCAATTTCTGCGCAGTTGTTGTTGTAGGCATATTGGTCTGGGTTCAGCCGTTTAGGTAGAGCATTGAGGTGTTGATTGCGTTGGGTGGCTAGGGTGAACTGAATCAAATTTAACATGGCTCATGTGTGTTCCAAATAGTATTATATGTTGGAGGATTTAATGCATGGGAAATCAGTAGTTCTGTACTCGAAATATTTAGTTTGCGGGCATTCAGGGATCAGAGTTTCAGTTCACACTATGCATCAAGCAGAGGTGCTTGCTATTTGCTAGAATTCACTTTCAGTTAAAACCCAACATACTTCATGTGCACTGGAAATGCGCACGAGTAAACTGATTAATCATCATAGCTCTTTCAGTTTTATTTCAGTTTGAGGGGATGCCCTTATTTTTAACGTATTACCGATAAGGTACAAGGACATATATGCCACAACGAGTTTTCTCAACTAAATCATAATTTGTAACAGAATGAACAGTTGCGTAGTTGACTAGTATGTAACATCTTCGGGGCCATAAGACCTGGGATGCTACTAGAACTACACAACCTACAACTAAACTTATAAAAAATTCCCATCATAACCTTTGAAATAATGTTATGCAGAAGTTACATGGTAGGTAAAAAAGGATGCTACTATAATATTTATATAATCCTAACAAGGGCTAATCCAAGTTTCACCTCGTGAATTTATTGTAAACACCAGACTAAAAGGATTAACTGTCGATGTTGATAAGTGAAAACATGAAGTGCAAAATGTGCTTCTAATCCCTTCCTGCAAGCGATACAAATGGGAGTGACTATCATTTAGCCTGTTTTTTCATGACAGACTTTTTCCACAATCATCATTTGGCATGCTATTCTTAGGTTATGAAAACTTATGTAATGATACATTCATCTTTCTCCTTGTAATATGTAGATCTGCCTGAATTCTAGTTGTGGTTTTCTCTTTTTCGTATCTAATGGAATGAAGATTTTTATATAAATTCACATCCATTTATCTATCAATATAGATGTTTCTGGCATGTTGCAGTTTTTGATTTGTCACATCTGCAGGCTGCCGTGTTAAAAATTGTCGTAGGCTCCCATATATGGCTGGAGGACAAAAATGAAGCTTGGATTGATGGTGAGGTATTCCATATAGAAGGTCAAAACGCCCATGTCCGCACTACAAATGGGAAGACGGTACGCTATACGTTGCTCATGAACACTGTTTTGGCAATTGATTGAATTTTAGGGGCAATAAGAATCATTATAATTTGTGCTTTCTATTTGTGACATTTTAAATAGGTGCTTTTGGCCTATTATTGTTATGGTCTATTACCATTCTTATTTCATTGTAAGATTTGTTGGTATCTTTCAATAAATTTTGAATGCACAATTTGTAAAAACATAACAGGCTGCAAATTGTGTTATGATGTAAGTGGAGTTCTATTCAGCATAGTGGACGGAAGAAATGAAACTTGTGATTGCTCTTTTATCCTTTAATCATGGAGCTTAATGTCAAAATCTTTCATGATTTGGATGGTTCTGAAAGCCAAATGGTTGTCATTTACAATATGAAGGCCAAATTCATAAATAGCAACCCTTCAAATTTCAGTGCTAAGGCCAAATTCATAAATAGCAACCCTTCAAATTTCAGTGCTCCTTTAAAGAATGAAAAAAAATTACAAGGATATATTTCAACTTTGGTCTGACCTACATCAGCGTGTGGAACCTTGCCCCTTATATTTTGTAGCTTGAGGATTTATTTACGTTCGTACATTTCCTCTTGCAAAAACTATGCCATTACCTTTATTTTATGAAATCAGGTTATTGCGAGTATATCAGACATCCATCCGAAGGACACAGAAGTGCCATCTGATGGCATTGATGACATGACACGTTTGTCATACTTGCATGAGCCTGGCGTTCTATACAATCTCGCTGTTCGATATGCGAAAAATATAATTTATGTGAGTGCTTCTTCACTCAGTCATATGGTCGATTAAAAAATAATCAAAGCAAATCGAGTTTATTTTTTTCTATATTTTTTGAGTTTCAGACCTATACTGGCAATATTTTGATTGCAATTAATCCATTCCAAAGGCTGCCCCATCTTTCTGAACCTTACACTATGGACAAGTACAAAGGTGCGAATTTTGGTGAGCTAGACCCTCACGTATTTGCAATTGCCGACGTTTCTTACAGGTGAATGCCTACAATAACCTTGAAGGATCATTTCTTAAATGGGTACCATGTGGCAGTGATGCTGATGGAAACATGTTATGACCTTTTTGTCTTTTTTTTTTTTTGAATAAGGAAACAGGCAAATGATGAATGAGGGAAAGAGCAACTCCATTTTGGTGAGTGGTGAAAGTGGTGCTGGTAAAACTGAAACCACGAAAATGCTTATGAGATATCTTGCTTTTCTGGGTGGACGGTCTAAAACCGAAGGGAGGACAGTAGAGCAGCAAGTTTTAGAAGTAAGTTATAAATCATGATTTCTGACATTAATAACAGTGCTATGAGTTTCAAAAAAAAAAAAACAGTGTTATGCATGCCCAAAGGGCAGTAGAGGCTTTTGAAGTAATATGTCATATTTAGTTTCACTTGTATGTAATTCGTTCTGTTTATGCTTCACGTGCAGTCTAATCCAGTCCTTGAAGCATTTGGCAATGCAAAGACTGTTCGTAACAACAACTCAAGGTGATCTTTTATACCATTTTAGGAAATATATTTTTGGAAGTTATTTAGTATATGGCAAATTTATCTCCTCTAAGAAATTAACTCTCCTATTTCTTTATATTTATATCAGCAATCTATTTACACACTTATTTTTGTTTTATGGCATGATACAGTCGATTCGGAAAATTCGTTGAAATCCAATTTGACAAGAGTGGAAAAATATCTGGTGCTGCCATTAGGACATACCTGCTTGAAAGATCCCGTGTTTGCCAAATCAATAGTCCAGAGAGAAACTACCATTGCTTTTACTTCCTATGTGCAGCACCTTCAGAGGTAGTTCTCCTAGTTCAATTGACTTGTTTGGCTTCCATCTTATTTATTAATGAACAAACACTGGCGACAGGATATCAAAAGGTATAAGCTGGCTGAGCCATCGTCGTTTCACTATCTCAATCAATCTACGTGTGTTAAACTTGATGGAATTAGTGATGCTGAGGAGTACCTTGCAACACGAAGTGCAATGAATACAGTTGGCATAACCGAGCAGGAGCAGGTTTGCTAACTTTTGCATCTTTAAACCCGTTGTAGAAATATGTGGATGTGTATATAACTTTTTTTTTTTGCAAATGACACATTTATTTTACAGGAGGCTACGTTCCGAGTAGTTGCTGCCGTGCTCCACCTTGGAAACATAAATTTTGTAAAAGGGAGAGAGGTAGATTCATCTGTAATAAAGGATGAAAAAGCTAGGTTCCATCTTAATGCAGCTGCAGAGCTCTTGATGTATGCCTGATATTTCCTCCATCTTTCACAGTTTTTTTTTGTACTATATATCTTGCAAGAAATGGCACAGGACAGGGAATACCATATGGACCCAAACCCTAGCACGCATGACACATTAACTTTTATAGAAATTTAAGCATTTTGGCATTCCTATTACAGGTGTGATCTCGAGAAGTTGGAGAACACATTGATAAAGAGAAAAATAAATACACCAGAAGGAGTTATAACCACAACTGTTGATCCTAATTCTGCTATTGTTAGCAGGGATGGCTTAGCAAAGCAAATTTATTCTCAACTGTTTGACTGGTAATGCGTATGACTGTGTTTTTTATTCCTAAATTGCATACGCAGTGCGTTGTTGTAAAATTATGTGATTGTACCATGTGTAGGCTTGTAAACAGGCTAAATGCATCCATCGGACAAGATGCATCCTCAGATCGTTTGATTGGGATACTTGATATCTATGGTTTTGAAAGCTTTAAGAATAATAGGTAATTATTAATTAAAAGACGTTTCCATTGTAAAATTGAATATCATTTATAGATGCTTCCTGTTTTTATCATATGATGGAAACAGCTTTGAACAATTGTGCATCAATTTCACCAATGAAAAACTGCAGCAGCATTTTAATCAGGTAAAGTATGACAAAGGTTCGAATGTTCATGATGTTTGATTTATGTTTGTTTTTATGGTTGTCAAAGTTGCTAGTACTTGTCTTCGCAGAATGTCTTCAAAATGGAACAGGAAGAGTATAATAGGGAGCAAATTGATTGGAGTTACATAGAATTTGTTGACAACCAAGATGTTCTGGATTTGATTGAGAAGGTATGTCATATTTTTTTAGTTTTTAAATTGTCTATTCACATATCTTTCCAATCTTGAAATGATCGTAATCAATAGGACAAATCACTTTGGTATGATTGTGGAATGGGTGGTACGCATAGTAGATGAGGCATTGGCACCCTTTCAACTTGGCTACTTGTTTCATCTTTATTTTTTCTCAAATGTGCAGGACTGTTGCATGTCATTTCATTAATCATTAACAGAGTTAAAAGATATACAGGCAAACACATACACATGATCCAATATGCATTGCATGTGCATGCTCACATTACATAGAGTTAAACAGACATGCCACAGATAATATGGAAAGCAAACGACCACTAACTGGAAAGACCTATGTAATCCCACGGACTATACTCTGCATATCCTTGAATCCTGCAGCACACCAAAGTAATCCCTCTTCTACCATCATCCTAACAATCGAGTTTAGTGATAGCATGGCATTTAGTCATTCCACCTTAGGAGGACTGACCTGCCATTAGATGAAACTTTGACTTTTCATGCTAAATATCTGAAAACTATATCTTATCCTCAAATCCTGTCCTTTAACTTGAAGCCATGGAGCTGAAAAAGTATATAATTGTAGAGAAGCTTGAGTGATGTGCAAGGGCTTTTCCTGCGGACCCTAACCTGAATCTTAGAAGCACTGGTCTTCCTGACAGACATGTTTGTTTCATGAGTGGTGCTGTTATTTGCCTCATTCTCTTACAAAATATGAATAAAGTAACACGCCAAAATCTGAAGTACAATGTCAGTGAGTATAAGGGCTGTTAGATAGCACTACTGACTAACATATTGTATTCTTGTTATGCTTGTATAACATTACTCATTTTTCTGAAGTTCAGTATTCATATCCCCCTTTTCATTTTCAGAAACCTGGTGGTATTATTGCACTTCTTGATGAAGCTTGGTGAGTCCAAAGTCTTGTTATATTGCCTGAAATGTGCAAGCCAGATCCTACAAAATTTCTTCTTGATTGTAATGAACAATACTTATTTCTCAATATTTGTTCTGACAATAGTTTTTCCTAATCTTTATGCACCAGTATGTTTCCTAAATGCACACATGAATCATTTTCTCAGAAGCTGTATGAGAAGTTCAAGAACAGCAAAAGATTTAGCAAGCCAAAGCTTTCTCGCACTGCATTTACCATCCAACATTATGCAGGAGAAGTAGGAAATTTTCACAGCACGATATTAATATTAATTTTCTATATATTTGGTTCAATTTATTCCTTTTAATTTCACGATTTTTTTTCCAGGTAACTTATCAGTCTGATCATTTCCTGGATAAAAACAGAGACTATGTAGTTGTGGAACATCAAGAACTACTTAATGCTTCCAAGTGCTCCTTTGTGTCAGGCTTATTCCCTCTAGTACCAGAGGAAAACACAAAAGCGTCAAAGTCTTCGATTGCTACTCGATTTAAGGTATGATTCTTCTGTCCAATTTCTTATGCATACAGTTCTATTTCTTTTTCTTATAATCACCGGGTTTGTATAAAAGTCCTATTTTTGTACTTCATGTTTGGCCTTGGTTCTATTTCTCAAAGACCCGTTTCTCGTTAACTTTAAGATTTAGGGTAGAATTTGACGTTTGTTAGGAAGGTTTTGCAAAAGAATGAGCATAAATGTATCTATATTGTGAACGATTATTTAGCCTAGTGGTTTAAGTGAGAGTAAATATTCGGGCCAGGGTAACAAAGGTCACTCGCTGGTTCCTTTGGTGAGCATGAGTGAACTGACCTGTGGTGGGTGGGCCCTCACCTCATGTTATGTATGAGCCTGGTCGTGGCGGTTCACCATAGAGGTTTAAGATCCGAACCAGCATAGAGTGAGAGCTTCTGTACCTTTCTCGACCGGTTTCGGACGAGGATTCATCTAGCCCAAAATGCCGTGGGGGCAGTTTTTGTAGGCACATACCATACAGGGCGCTGGCCCTAGGAGGTGACGGTATAAACCTAGTGGGCCCCATGGGCCTAATACAGGCCTAATACACATTAATTCTAACAGTTTTAACTCTTAAACCCACTGGTCGAGTTTTTAAATGTATCTATATTTGCAGCGAGTATACCATGACATCTAGAATGTAAATGCATATTACTTTTTGTTTTGAATCAAAATGCATATTACTTGATAAAGAAAGTGAAGCGAAAATATATTGGTTTATGGTCATCATTTATCTGTTCATAAAAATAGTTGGTACCCGTGAGCTGATAACATTGTATATCTAATCTTTTCGTGTTACTCCAGTCGCAACTACAAGAATTAATGGAGACTTTGAGTTCAACAGAGCCTCATTACATCAGATGTATTAAACCCAATAATATTCTTAAGCCTGCTACTTTTGAGAACATCAATGTTTTACAGCAACTTCGATGTTCAGTAAGCAACAGATCATTCATGCAAAGTTTTAGAAAAGTTCAGTATAGTAGTATACTCTAATTGTTCTTGGAACCTTCAGGGTGTGCTTGAAGCTATTAGAATCAGCTGTGCTGGATATCCTACAAGAAAAATATTTCGTGATTTTCTTTATCGGTTTCACATTCTTGCTCCTGAAGTTTCCAGTGGAAGGTGAGGAATCAGTTTGATAACAATTACATTTCCCTATATCTTCTAATTTGGTCAATTATGACTTGCATTTCTAACTCTTTTTAACATGTGATAGAAACAATGAAAAGGTGATTTGCCAACAGATTTTGGATAAGACAGGACTCCATGGTTATCAGGTATAGCAAGCTATTATTAATCCTCCTTTATCTATATTACATACCTATGTTCTTCTCATTTCAAAATATTCCAAAGAAAAAAAAACAGTCAAGGAAGATGTCAGACACTTGTTCCCATTGAGTAGCTACAAGATATGAGGTTGTAGACAATAGAAGCTATTTTTTTCTCGAATGCACAATAGAAACTATTAAAACTGTAAAGTTAACTGCATCAATTTATATTTTTTGGATCTCTCCTTTTCGTGTTTCCTATGGGTTTCATCTCTAGCCTACCCCAACTTGCTTGGGATAAAAGGCTTTGTTGTTGTTGTTGTATTGATGCTATTTTTCACTGTAGAATCGTATGCCAGTAATGACTTATTGCAACATATCCAGAAGATGCTGAAACTGATATTTTTTTATCCACCAGCCTTCTCGAAGTGCTTTGAATAATCTCCCATCTATTTATGACAGATTGGAAGAACAAAGGTGTTTTTAAGAGCTGGTCAGATGGCTGAACTAGATGCTAGAAGAACAGAAGTGCGGAATAAAGCAGCTAGGGATGTTCAGAATAGATTTCGTGCTCATGTTGCTCGTGAGCAATACCTTGAGCTACGCAACATATCTATATCTTTTCAATCTTTTGTTAGAGGTAACATGTCGCTAGTTGATACTTAAGCAGGAACCATGCTCATAGCACTGGTGGAACCATATACTAAGAGTTTCATTGTCAATTGCAGTAATATTGGCTTGTAAGCTACGTATTCTCCTGAGAAAGCATTCTGCAGCACTGAAAATACAGAAAAGTTACCGCTGCTATTTAGCTTCAAAGGCTTATTCTGAGCTACGCTCCTCAGCCATTATATTGCAGACAGGATTAAGGACTTTTGGTGCTTATAACGAATACATTGACCGAAAACGAAAAAAAGCTTCTATCCATATCCAGGTAGAAATCCTTCCCCTAATTGAGTTCTTACCCACCCCTATCCCATTCTGTTAGATTGCTGTTTCGTTCTCTTATCTTCTTTTATTCAAGGGGTAGTCTGGTTACAACTTACAAGTTATGGATTTATATCTACAAATTACTCGGCTCTGAATCATCATGCTCTAATGGTTTCCTGCAGGCTCAATGGCGTTGCCATAGAGATTGTTCGAACTATATTAAATTGAAGAGATCTGTATTGGTTTATCAATGTGCTTGGAGAAGGCGGGTTGCTAGAGGAGAACTAAGAAAACTCAAGATGGTACTAAAGCAATCGGGTCATAATTTATTTATGTAGATTCTGTATTTTATGTATACATCCTTTGATTTGTCACACATATTTTTTAGGCTGCCAGAGACACGGAAGCCCTGAAGGTGGAGAAGGAGAAACTAGAAGAGCACGTGGAAGAACTGACTAGCCGTTTGGGTTTGGAAAGAAAACTTAGGGTAAATTCTTCTCATGAATTAACATCATGTGTTTGAGTTAACTGACAATGTTATATGCGATGTCACTTTTCAGACCGATCTAGAGAAGAGCAAAGCAGGAGAAATTTCCAAACTGCGTGCTTCTCTTCGTGAGATGGAGCAAAGGGTGGAACAAGCCACAGAGATGAAGGAGAGAGAATCAGCCAAAAAGGCAGTTGAAGAAGCTTTAGCTCAAGAAAAAGGAAAGATCACTTTATTGTCTAATGAAGTTGAGGAGCTGAAGGTACTTTTTCCTGGATCAACTTATGAACTGTTCGAACAACGCAGAAGTTTGCAACTGCAACATTTCTTTCATGCTGAAAGATAAAAAAAAACTATAACAGTCTGACTCCCATGTTTGATTAGAGGATAATGGTATAAGTATCTACATGTGGCATGATATTTTCTTGATATGATTGTTTCTAACCTTGACAGGTACTACTACTAAGGGAACAAGAAGAAAACAATACAACTAAGAGCGCGCTTCTTGTTGCTCAGGAAAGAAATGGTGACCTGAATAAGAAAATTGCGGTCACAGATGAAAACATGGAGGAACTTAGAGTTACTGTTAAGAGGTTAGTAACTTTTGACCTTGGTAGTCTGCTTGACAGGTTTGTTGGGTTCCAACCAAAGCTAGTTAAATCCACAGTCCTTTAGAGAGCCAATGCAAGATTTCAGTTGTAGGTGACATGCCCCGTGATAGTGTGTGAGAGAGAGAATGAAACACTGTTGTTTGACAGTAGTAACTGCAGTTGCAGGCTAGCAGTTGTTGAGTTCACAGCAGTAACCGAGTGGGCTAGTTAAGATCTCTTACCTATGTCAATTTGGGTTAGAAGTGAATCTATATATTTATTTGAAGGTGATTTATACCCTTGAGCTGAAAGACACCAATGTCAACGAGCAGCAAGAAGAAAAGCCTTTTGGTCCCAAACAAGTTGGGGGTAGGCTATAGATGAAACCAACAAGACCCAATATGAAAGGCCAACAAAGATAAAGGAAGACATAAAGGAAAAAAAAACACAAATAAGATGAGAGGAAAAGAGCAATCATAAACCAAATCGAAATAGTAGAGATAGGTGAAACCAAAAATCAAGGTCCATGTGAATTGCTAGTTTCCACATTTTTTAAGTACTATGCATCGACCAATTGCTTCCAAAGTACTATGTTCAACACTTTGTTAGCAACCCAGCTAGTCTCAACTGACAATAGCAACCGAGGAACTAGTATTTCGGGTACAAAAGGGGATACACTATCTCAGTGAGGAGGGAGATCAAGCACAGCAGTGAGATGAGGAGCTAGAACCCTAGACCTAGAGGAGGCTAGAGGAATTCGGAGGTTGAAGAAGAACAGTGAAGCTCTTGATCATTTTCCAGCATGTAAATTAACCATTTTCCAAGCTCTTGATCTCTAGAATAAGTAGCTGAGTGAGCCACACTCCTCCTGTAGCTCAGCTTGGAATACACCATTGCAGAGAAATGCCACATGAGTGGTTATATTGACCGATGCACCATATGTGTCTCACAGTATCTCCTTGAACAAAGTGGTCATCAGTAAATGCAAAACCATAACAGTGCTCAACCATTTCCTGGGAAGCCAACGATGAAATCCAAAACTGATTCAGTGATCCCTGAAATAACATACTCACTGCTGGTATTGACACTATCAGTTCTGAAGCATGAACTTTCCATGGCCGAAACAAAATCATTACGTGCGGCTTGTGCTCACTACTTGCTCGATCCGATCCTTCAGCACTCATTATCTCTGTCAGCAGAGAGTGCAGCCATGGAGGTTTCTTGAGCACTCCAAAATACCACCGTGCAGTAGCCTTACCCTTTATATAATACTCCATATTCCTCAAATAAGCAACAGTAAAGAACACAAACCCGAAAGCAGTATCACTGACCTTGCTCCATGGACTGAAAGCACCTGACTCCCATGTTGGCCATTTCTCAACTACAATATGGCTGATATTGTTCCGAAAAAATTAAGTCAGAGCTTAGTAGCAGGTACGCTGCAGTACACAACTCGTATATCACAAAATTCCCATCACATAAACTGAACTCCATTTGTGTTGCCACACACAAGTTTCTCACTGCAAACAACTGAAAATTTCCTTGCTATGTAACTCACTGTTCCAATGATTTTGCCAATAATCTCTATAGAAGCTAGAAATTCTAGTGCACCAATAGATCACTGAAAACTGCAGTTGAGCACTAACAAACACTTGACAATAAGGATGTTCACCAATGATCCCCAGTGGACACCCATCAAGCAAGAAAGAGACCTGTAACTACCACCACCAATTTCTCTGTCAGCAGAATACTCAAGCATTCAAATAAAAAAAACTCTCAAGCATTATAGAAATCAACACAAGCCAAGCAATTCCACTGGCACCATGACACTTCTGCTGTGAGAACAAAATGATCTGAATGCATTGAACGGTTACAGCATACTTGTGCAAGGATGCCCACACAGGACTTTTCATCCTCTATATTCAGCTCAGACCTGCACAAAGACTTTACAACGATTCCAGAGCTCATGGTATGAACTGTATAAGCTTCTACTAACTCATTAGGAGACCATACGTCAGACAACTCAATCAATTCCCTTGCTAGAACCATCCTGTGCAAGGGAACTGTATAAGCCACGGAACATGCGGTCACCGGGACTTAAACTCAAGATCTCTAGATCAATATTCACTGATCTGTTACACCTAGCAACTTAAGCTAATGGGGAAGGGTGGGCAATGTCACTAACCTCGGGATTAGAGGATAAGTCCTGAGAGAATTCTGCTCGTGAGTGAATTTTCTGCATGAGCGTACCAAGAAGAGCACTATTGTCCTGAACGTAGTGCTCTTGGAAACATGTCCACATGGATTAGGCTGTCTTATGTGAAGAAAGACTCATAATCAAGGTGTGATTGATGCTGTTGACAATGGCAGCTATCACCTTCGCACCATTGACGACATTTTTCTATCCATGGCTAACTCCTTAACGATATTCCAATCTTTCACGTCTCTTTTCACGGACAATTCCCATGTGAAGTTTGATCTTTCTCTCTTCACATTATCAGGCCTTCTTATTATCCTATGGTCACTCTTGAGGCCTGCGCTAGATGTAGCGAAACCATCTCAAACAATGTTGCACAAGCTTCTTCTTGATTGGTGCGACCCCTAATGTTTTTTTCTCGAACACGCAGGAGAGCTGCGCATCGCTAAGAGGGTTACACCCCAACGAATTTTTACGGGTTTTATCTCCTTAAGATTGGCTAAAAATGGTTGTTGGCTTGCCAAGCCTATCACAAACCATCCTCCTTTATCTGACATTAACGTCAAATAGCTGGAATTTATTTGCTTCAGAAAACTGTCGTATGGGCTTAACTATCTTAAAACTGCTTTAGTCTCTATTTTGGAGTAGGCAGCTATTGTTGCTCAGCTCTAGTTTGGTTTATTTTTTGTACCTAGACTTGACTGATCATGTAAATCCACTTTCATCCTTTCCGACTGTTTGGAATAAGAATTTTCTTCTCTTCTGTTAAATACAGATTTGAAGAGAGTATGGCAGAATTGGAGTCTTCGTTAATGATAGAAAAGCAACAAAACAAGGCCATTAGAAGGGAACTAGATGAGGCACAGCAGAGAGTTGAAGAACTCACAAGGCACGTTTCAGATGCCAATGGAAAATCCACCAAGCTTCAGAATGCTGTGCAGAGGTCATTTTGATTTCCTAAAATATCAGCTTTGTCTACAAATTTTTCATTGCTTCTAAATGTGTGATTATCTGCAAAATGTAAGACCATTTGAGCATTTAATTTGCTTAATTTGTTGTCTTTTCTTCTTCATGAACACAGGCTGCAAGAAAGTTTAAATGAGAGAGATGCTTCTTTGCTTACAGAAAGACAAGAAAATGAAGCAACTAAGAAATCAGTTACTGAAGCTCATGGTAGAATTGAGGAACTGCTCAATAAAATTGAAGTAACTGAAGTTGACAACGTAAACTTCCAAAATGACATCCTAAGGTATATTGTATTTGATGGATACATTTTCCTTTTCATGTACTTGTTTTCACTTCGTGGTGGACTTCAGTCACAAAGCTCCCTTCAGAGTTTTTTATTTTATTTTTTGTGCATCATAATATTTAAACGACCAGGATGATTATTCTTTTCAATTAATGTAGACTTGAAGAAAATGCAGCAGCATTGGAAACTTCATTGTTAGCTGAAAAGCATCAACATACTGTTGCCATGTCACAATTGGCTGAAACACAACAGGCCATGGAAGTACTGCAGAAGAAATTTACAGATGCTAATAGAACAAATGATCTGCTTCAAGACTCTTTAAAGAGGTTGAATTTTCATGTTTCATTAATTATTTGATGTTACTCTGCTTTTTTTCTTTGGAGTACCGATATTGGCATATTATAGATGTTATGAGCCCTTTTCTTTTGTTAGAAAGGAATAAAATACATGAGTTGACCCTCTCACTGATAATATGTATAATTTATTTTTATATTGATACTGCTGGTCCTTCTCTGTTTTAATTCTGACTTTAGTTTCAATGGAATCTTGCAAATAGAAAATCAAAATATTTATGAACAAAGAGTCTTGATTCAAATTGTAATTATGTGAAACGCAAAGGGATGCTTATAGGTTACATCATCAGTACCTCTTTGCAAATAAAGACCAAAGTTATAAGTCCTTGTATATAAATGGTAAATAATCGCAATGATATGTACTACATAGACGAAATAATTGAGGATATATCAGGACATCATTGAAAATATATCTTCACGATCTCAATGAGATAAAGTAGGCTACTATTATGTATATTTTTAGTGTTTTGTAGCAACACATCCTATGCCATATTTTTTATCTTTACTCCTGCAATATAAGGAGCTAAGAGTGTTAAACAATTTGCCGGTTGAATTCAGGTTTGAAGAAACTGCAAACACAAGGGATGCGTTATATGTGGCAGAAAGGCAAGAGCATGACCAAACAAAGCAAGCACTTTCCAAAGCTCAAGAAAGAAACTGGGAATTGCTTAGAAAGCTTGATGATGCTGAAAAAAGTATAAACAAGCTGTTGGAAAACGTTCAGAGGTTCTTTTCTTGATTTTGTAGCTTTTTTTTAAACACAATTTGCAGCTGAGATGATTTTTCTCTAACCAGGCAAAATGCGCTTCCTGCAACTTAAGAGAGCCACTCCTGAACTTTCAACTTTATGAGCTAACACATATTTTATTTTCATCAATGAACTTAGACTTGAGAAACACGCAACATCAAGGGAATCTTTGCTGCTCAAGACAAAGCAAAATCTCGATTGCACAGCAAAAACGCTAGCTGAAGCTCAAGGGAGAAACCGAGACTTAGTGACAAACTTTGAGGATTCCGTTAAGAAAATTAATATGCTCGAGGATTCACTGAAGAGGTTAGATTTCATTTGTTGTGCACGTGCTATTACTATTATTATTTATTTATTTTGGCGGGGGGGGGGATTCCCATTAGGTACTTCGTATGAGTAAAGCGCAATCATTTTATTATTTTTCCCTTATATCATTTGGATGTTGCCCATAAAACTGTCCTTATCACACCATTCCCTTTTTTATGTGGCTCCAACCATAATGCTTCTATTGCTCATAGATCAGATGAATGTACAGCAGAGAAAGAATCTTTGTTAGCAGCAGAAAGGCAAGAAACCAAAACAGCAAAAGAGGAACTAGCTAATGCCCAGAAAAAGGTTAATGAATTATTGCATGAGTTACAAAATTCCCAAGAAACAAGAAAACAGCTGGAAGATATTATCAAGAGGTCTGATGCTTCTTTTCAGAAGATTCATGTGCCATCTTATTTCTCAATTTTTCATTTCATTGGTTATTATGACCTCTCATTTTTGGATCCAGGTTTGAGGCAGATGCTACTTCCAGAGGTACTATGTTATTATCAGAGAAACAAGCACATGATACGACAAAGAAAATTCTAACTGAAATTCAGTGGAAATATGAAGAATCAATCAAGAAAATTCAAGACTCTGATAAAAGTACTCTTCAACTTCAGCTAACTGTTGAGAGGTCTATAGTCGTTCTATCTTCCATATTAGTAGTCTTCAACTTCAGCTAACTGTTGCGAGGTCTATAGTCGTTCTATCTTCCATATTAGTAGTCTGTTATCATCTACTACCATGCAAATTGCTCACCTTATGCTGTGCCTAACATAAGGCCATGGACTCTTTTCAGAAGATATGTCTTAATGTTTTAATTCCTTTGCTGAATCATCTTCATATTTCACCTTGAATATAGACTTAAGGAAAAAGCATCTTCCATGGAGGCTTTACTTTTGAGAGAACGTGAACAAAGTAATGCAACCATGAAGGCACATGCAGAAAGTCAAGAAAGAAATTTGCACTTGCTAAAGAAGTTTGAGGATGTTGATAAGAAAATTTGTCTTCTTCAAGGCACTGTACAAAGGTATACCTACATACTGTTTTGCTCAGCTTGTGTTTGGCTTTGGCACTGCTTGAGTGTGTGTTTGCATAAACGGTGATACTTGATTGGATTTTTTGGTGATTAATTCAGGCTTGGTGACAATACAACTAAAGAAAATTTACTGTTCTCTGAGAGACGTGAGAAGGATGAGCTGAAGAAAGCACTTGCTGATAGTGAACAAGTAAAGGAAGAATTGCTGACAAAAACACAAGAAGCCAACCAAAAAGTCGAGCATCTTCAAAACATTATAATTTCGTATGTATCTTCAACAAGGCTCTATTGATATTTTTTTTAATGCGATAAAACATTAAGAGAGGCTCCACTATCAAATTTATCAATAGGAAAATAACTATTCCCTCCATTATTCTCGCCGCTGACTTTTAAAATTACGTTTGACCATTTGTCTTATTGTTTCAAGGCTCCCACTAGTAATATTTTGAATATGACAAACAATCTTGTGTCACACTAGCTGCTATGATTTTTTTTTTTTTTTTTTGAAGAGGAAATATACAACCCCCCCCCACCCCACCCCCACCACCACCACCACCACCACAAAACCCCTTCTGTGGTATTTTATATTTATGATGAAAGAGGACAAAACATCCCCAAGAACTGGTACAACATAGGACAAGAAAAGAAAAGGAAAGAGATACAGATAGCTGACCAACCAACTCAACTATTCAATTAGGCAATTAGGACCATGTGACAACCTATAGATTTTGAGTGTATCTCTATTTTTATCATTAATACTATTATTTTCATGCTGTTGTCCGATATGACTTGCTAGTATTCAGTTAAAACCTCTGCTGCCCCGGACAGGCTTAAGGAGAATATTTCAGAGAACACTGCTGCTTTGGAAGCTGAAAGACAAGAAAATGATACAATTCGTAGATCTCTTGTTGAAGCTCAGGAGAGAAATGATTTGTTATGTAAGAAAGTTAGGGATGGAGAATACAGGGCCCACCAGCTGCAAGATACTGTGCAAAAGTTCGTATCACAATTTTTCGTTTGCTTTTCTCCAATTGCATTGCATTGCATTATTATTACCCATGATTTATGGAAGACTGATTTTGTTTGTCATCTAGGCTTCAAATTGATGCCATATCAAGATTGTCTTCCTTCGTAATGGATAAACAAGAAAGTGACGGTGTCCAAAAAGCACATTCTGATTCTCATGGAAGAAATGACGATTTAGTTAGGAGAAATGAAGATCTCCTAAAAAGAAATGATGACTTAGTCAAGAAAATTGAAGATTCCAATAAAATTGTTACTAAGCTTCATGAGAACTTAGAAAGGTACCTTATCCGTGTTAAATAAATTTCTATTTTATTGCCTATTTTGCCATATCTTACGTTTCTTCATTCTCTATTTTTTAACTGTTGTATGTTCTTCCATGAACACAGATTGGAAGGAAAAGCTGCCAACTTAGAGGCCGAAAATCAAATGCTTCGTCAACAGGCAATTCCAACTCCTCCATCCACAGCCAAGTCTCAAGCAGCATGCTCCAAAATCAGTATGATCCATGTAATATATATTCAGTAGATCTGAATTTGAATGACTGACAATATTCTAATCTGAACTGGTAGATTCATTTAAACAGAGAAATCAAGAAAATGGTCATATTTTAAATGGCAACGTAGCATATGCTGAAATGAAGTCCTCAATGTACCCAACAGAAACAAGACCCTCAATGGTATGTTTTCTTTTTTGTGAAATGCTCAATGGTATGGTTAGACAAAGCATATGGCTGCATGTGATTACGAAGTTTCTATATATGTTAATTCATCCATCATAACTTTATTATAAATATTCCAGGTTAGCTCCCCTGATTTGATGAACCAAAAGGATTATGAAAATGGGGATACAGTGCAAAAATTGCTTAATGAAGTATATCAGGTATTAAATGGAAATTCCCCTGACTCGCTACTCTATACTTGCTGACTTATCCTTATTTCTCGGTATTAAGTGGTAGCTATGCTTATTTGCTTTTTGGTTGCACAGTACCAGCAACCCCAGAATGAGCAGCAGTTGTTACTTAAATACATTTCCCAGTATCTTGGATTCTCTGGCAGCAAACCTATTACTGCTCCTCTTATTTACTATTGTCTTCTTCATTGGAGGTCTTTTGAAGAAACAAAGACAGGTGTCTTTGATAGTATTATTCAAGCAATAAACTCGGCAACAGAGGTTTATAGCACTTCTCTTGAGTTTGTTTAAGCCTCTCATGACACATAGTACGAGAAGTTCTTATGTATCCAATTTTCCTGTATCTAAGGCTCAACATGATACGAGAAGTTTGGCCTATTGGTTATCCAACCTATCCACGTTGTCAGTTCTACTGCAACGTTCTTTTAAAATCACCAGAGCAGCAGCCTCAACTCCACTTAGACGAAGATTTTCCTGCGAGAGGATTTTTCAAGCCAATCAAACTTCAAACAGTGGACTTGCTTATTTCAGCGCTCAGCCAGTGGATGGAGCTGTTGGTTTCCACCAAATTGAAGCAAGGTACCCGGCTTTGCTCTTCAAACAGCAGCTTGTGGATCTGATTGAAAAGGTGTATGGAATGATCAGTGATAAGTTGAAGAAAGAGCTAAACCCATTACTTGAGTTGTGCATACAGGTATCACTCACTTAAGGGAAACAAAGCATCCAATACGTAAAGTTTGCCTATTAAAAAATCTGGAAAAATCTTAATCTTTAGGATCCAAGGACATCTTTCTCGAGTCAATCAAAGGCCTCGCTATCTCCTGCTACTGGTTCAGGCCCACAGGATCAACTCATGCATTGGCTGAGCATCGTGAAAATCCTCAACAACGACTTGCATCTTCTCAGAGCCAATAATGTACGTTCTGAATGAACAAAGTCATCAATGTGGTATCATTTTCAGTGTTACAAAAAATTGGCCTACTTTGTTATTTTGTAGGTTCCATCAATTTTGATCCACAAGTTGCTTACCCAAATATTTTCAATGGTCAACGTTCAATTGTTCAACAGGTAAAACAATTTTTGTGGTCCTATCAAAATTTATTATTAGAAGTATGAACTAGTATTGTTTAACTTCAATTCGGGCTATCCTCTTCCTTGGAAACAGGCTTCTCTTGCGACGTGAATGTTGTTCCTATAGCAACGGGCAGTACATCCGAGCTGGATTAACTCAACTAAAACATTGGTGCGATGATGTCACTCGAGAGGTAACTAACAGAATCCCTCAAGTTTATTGGTGCTACAGTTTTACAAAATACCTACTTTGAAAAAGAAAATCCCCCCACGCTTGCTTATGGAAATGGGACTATGTTCAGCTCAAATTTTCAGGCAAGGGTTGTATTCAATTAAGGTGTAGGCTTTATAATGACCCTATCTGTGTCAGTACTTTTGAGAAGTTGTGACCGTAAATCATGTGCTGTTTCTGAATTTGTTCATCTACAATGCTTATTATTTCTATTGATCCAGTTTGCAGATTCAGCATGGGTTGCACTGAGGCATATAAGACAAGCCGTTGATTTCCTGGTTTGTATCAGTCTTCCCTTTAGAAGAACCAAGCCTTTAAAAAAATTGCAGAAAACCTGAACCGCTATGTTGGCTTATTTTCTCAAATATTGCTCGATTACTTTCATTCTAAGGTGATTTCTCTAAAGCCAATAAGGACATGGGAAGAGATCCGCACCGATGTTTGCCCGGTGAGTGCCATTAGCTTTGACCAAGAATCTTGTATTATTCTCCTTGAATTTGTATTTTGTGATAATTTTGCTATTTGTTCAGGCTCTCACTTTGCAGCAACTAGAGCGGGTAGTTGGTATGTACTGGGACGATGTGAATGGCACAAACATTACTTCAGCCGAGGCAGGCTAACCAAACTTAGTTGGTTTATTTAATCATAAACGTTTAGTTTGCTATCCCACTCGCCACGTTTGTGACTTAAGTTTTACTTTCTTACTACTTATAGTTCATCTCAAGCATGAAAGCTACGTTGCGTGAGGAATCGAATAGCGTCTCCTGCTTTTCGGTTCTGCTGGATGATGATTCCAGGTCTGTTTCCCTTCCTCTCGACTGCTGTGTGCTTGGTCACACTTCTCATGTTTCATCTCTCTATGCAGCATACCCTTTTCCCTTGAAGATATTTCAAGGTCAATGCCAAACATCGAGGACATGTCAGATTATGATCTTCTGCCATTTATCCGTGAAAATCAAAGCTTTGCGTTTTTATTGCAATAGATCATGTAGCCGGTAGTTCCTTTGCTCTAATGTGACCTGTTTAGCACTTGTCACTAATTCAGTTTATTTATTCTTAGTCGGCACCATCACACTGGACTCACAATACAGAACTTCATTGTATGTGGCTAGTTGTGTAAGCATTGAATCATCGTGTAAGCAACAATATGTTAATATTAGTGACCATCTCAGCCGCTTGGCTCTTTACAAGTTCACCTATTATACTACATTGCAAGGGGTATTAACTGCCAGGGCTCAAGGCTGAAGCTTACCAAACATTTAACCATCATAATACACAATGGGGTTAAAACAGCCTAACCCCTTCGATGGAAAATGTGTCTAGCATGTACATGTACAATTCTTGAAGCCCAACGCAAAAACTGTGGGTCAAGTCTCCTGATGATGACCAACTAGCGGTATGAGCTCTTTTGAACAGATCAATGTCAACTAAGATGAATCCAGGTCATGTTATGAGTTGCTTTTGAGCTTCTTTCGGGATTTCAAGTCAACCACAATCACAGTGATGTTGTCCTCGCTACCTTTCTTCAGTGCCAACCTCATAAGATAATCTGCAGCTGCTTGTGCAGCAGGATCAGTGGATGCATCATACTCATCAGATAATGCTGCTGCAATAACATTGTTCTTGTGCCACTGCTGGATCTGTCGTCGTGCGAATTTGCACGCGTCTTCATTTGACACAACATCCCATAGCCCATCACTTGCAAGAATGAGGCAGTCGTCATCTTTCGCCCTAGGAACAACCGTAACTTCTGGTTTAGGGATGATGAATGGCTTCAAATATCTGTCCCCTGCAACACAACCGTTGTTTGGTTCAAGTTAGCAAAGGAGCATAAAATTTGGACAAGTGCTTATCCAATGCACAGAGAAGTCAGCTGAACTGTTGCTAGTTCAACTAAAATTTCAGGTGATATTGGAGGAACAATGTTGTCCAAGTGGTTTAACATAATGTTGTAGCTTATTTTTAGGGCAAGAAATGTTAATGAGTCCAGCTAGGACCCATTATTAACCATGGTTCAAGCTGCAAGTGCCACTTGTGAACCATAAGGTACCTTTGTAGAGTCGTAAAAGATGGCTTTTCTACTTTGGAGAGGTAACTTCTTTTCTTAACCACATCTGCATTCTGTTCTAACATATAGATAATTTAAGATCATTTACTTCTTGGGCAGGTTTAGTGACAGCATTCAGGCAGTCAAATACATGTACATGATTGGATAAGAATACTAAGTCCAATATACTTCGTACAGATCTATAACCCAAACCGGTGATAGAATACGAATTTTCTAATTTATGAGGCAACATGATCATGGGAACAAGGGTACAAATATGTCATTTTAGCAAAATAATAATAATAATCTGCCACACACTAGTAGCACAATGCAAGGTCTTCCAATAAATTAACCAGAAAAAATTGCCAAGGTTAATATGAAGTACACCTAGTAGCCTAGAATCTAGATCTAAGAATTTCCATGGCAATCCCTACTTCATTGTATAAGTTACAATCAGATCAAGCAGCAGAAGCTTAGAACATCCTATCATGTTGCAACTAAATAAGGAAACCAGTGCTTCAACCTAAATTGAGCTTAGGAATCGTTATGCGTACCAATTGATCGTGACATAGCTAGTATACCAGAAACCCGGTAACCATTCCACTGGATGACCTTGCCTCCCTGGGCTTCAATCCTCGCTCGCTCATCCTTCCTATCAGGCTGAAACAGCAAGTGTCAGTCACAGCACTCTGATCAACCATGCCGTGTCTCCAGTGAGAAAGAACCTCACCTTATGATCAATTGACAACGGCACCGGCTCCTTCCCGCGACAGAGAACAATACGGGAATCGCCGCAGTTTGCAACAACCACATGAGAAGAGCACACCACTGCGACGACCGCTGTTGAACCCACGTTCTCCGGAGCAACTGGTTGACACTCTTCGACGCCACCGATGGGCCTGCTCGCTCGCCCTGATACCTCATCATCTACCCTCTGGAAACATTTGCTGAACATCTCATCCCAGTGCTCCTTCATATCGACCTCGCTCATCTCACCCAAATCCTTGCCGAGTTGTTTCAGCTCTTTGCTCAAGAGAACATGGAGCCTTTCCCGGCAATAGTTGGCCACCTAAACAACAGGGCGAGGTCAAAAATCGGGAAATCATGGGGAACGCCGCGCAAGGCGACCGAACTGATGGTTCCCAGGCACGCATACCTCTGACCCACCGTGGCCATCATATACGCCGAACAGGTGCGCGGGCAGGCGGAGCTCGCCGGCGTCGATGCCGAGCCCGTCGAGGTCCCGGCGGCTGGCGAGTAGGCGCACCGGCACGTCGGCGAACCGCGGGGCGGCCGCGCACGCGTCCTCCATCTCCGCACTGCGGCCGCGCGTGGTTGCGCAGCCCCAGACGGGCGCGCAGTCCATGAGGTAGACGCTCCTCTTACCAACCCCGGCCGTGGCGTCGCCGCCGCCGAGATCCAGCTTCTCGATCCCGCCGCCCGCGCACTCCGCCGCTGCGAGAGGCGCATCGTCCTCCGCGCAGATCGCCGCTGCCGCTGCCATCTCAGGATCAGGGAACCCCCGCCTCCTTCCCACCACGGTCACGCACCCCTGAGGAAGCAGCAGCCGCAGCAGCAGCTAGAGCGCTGGAGAAAATACTGCCGCGCCCTTCCCACGAGCTGCGATTCGGCTGCAATAGCCGGCGGGCGGTTTGGGCGGTTGGAGGAGGATGACGAAGCGCAGAGCTGCGAGGTGAGGTGAGGTGGGGTGGGTGGAGCGGAGAAGGGTGGTGTTAGTGTGGTGAGCGCGCGCGCGTGAGGGGGAAGGGGAAAGCAGGGAGGGAGGAAGGAGGGAGAAGGAAGCGAGGTGGGGGAAGGGGATTGGCCGGGGCGCGCCGTATCGGGCAGGTCTTCCCGTCTGCCGCCGTAGGGGTCCGCGTGGCGCCTGATATTATTTGGCTTGTCCCCAGGTTTCTGCTACCGTCACGCCACCCCGGGTACACCTGTTGGACTGCGGCTCGCCGGCATGTGGATCGCCTGCGATTCGTGACCACTAGCCGTGCCGGCTTGTCACTGGACCAGCATATGTAGAGTACACGTAGCTGGATGCTCGATTCTCACGAGAACTTTGACAGTTGGAGAGGTAACGTGTTTTCTCCTGGTGTTAGTAGTACTCCCTCTGTTTCAAATTATAAGGCGTTTTTGACTTTCATACTTCACGTAATCGTTCGTCTTATTCAAAAAATTTGTAGAAATGTTATTAATTTGATTATGATTTGTTTTATCGTTAAAGATATTTTGTAAATAACTTATTTATTTGTATATTTTCACAAAATTTTTGAATAAGACGAGCGGTCAAACACAATCTCAGAAAGTCAAAAACGTCTTATAATTTGAAACGGAGGGAGTAGCATATATAATTGTCTGTTTTTGCAACTAGATTTTACTAGTACAAATATAAACAAAAAGGGTAATGCTACTAAAACAATTTGTGATAGATGCTATTTTCCCCACAATGAACAAAGAGATGTCATCTAAGATACACGAGCTCTTTAAAAAAGATGTTACTTTTACACTTGAGTATAATAGCATCATCAAATTAAATAAATATAAAGAGTTTTAGCTTCAGAAACTAAAATAGGTATATGTCAATCCTAATAGCTAAGAAAAAGATGATGTAATAAAGAAAGAACTAGGTTTTGCTCTGATCATTTTGTACTGCTCTGCAATTGCGGTTGCAGTTACGCATAGGAACTTTTGTGTGCTACCAACGACAGTCATAGCTTGCAGCTGCTACTAAATACAATTGATCACAAGGTATATCTGTCTCTCACAATGTTGATCAGTTTAGTTGTCGTTGAATGAGTCATTTCCATTAAAGTTCTCATCTAGTGGGTGCCACCTAATGAAAGAATGCTAGAAATTAATGTGGATGTGCTTTCAATCCATGTTGTGGAACAACAGCTTTAGGCGTAGTCATGTGGGACAACCTATGCTAACTGTGTGGCGAAATTTGTTTCATTGCATGGATGTTGAGGAGGCTGAGGCAGCTGCGTGCCTCGATGTTGTTCGCCTAGCTGGAATTGGATTGCGCTATGGTGGACAAGATCAAGGCGATGGCAATGGATCGCTCACTGGTGGCACCCCCGATACATGATATCCGTGAAGATGCCGGTAACCGCTAAGACTTCGTCATAAGTGTCTAAGGGAGCAGAATAAGGTAGCTCATAAGTTAGCCTAATAGGCTTGTAAGTTGGGAGAGAGTTGTGTGTCTTTTCCACTTATTCTTAGTGTATTTAGTATTTGGTGTTGAGTGAACGGATTTCAATTGGACCTCGTAATAACTCTACTTAATTAATAAAGCTCTTTAATTCATACAAAAAAAATAAAGTTCTAATCTTGACAAAGTCGCAAATCCTTAAAAACATATTTTGAAAATTAATATTTATCTATAGTACTAAGTTTAATATAATGTATTTTGTATGTACTTGAGATTGTAACTACTTTGTTCCTTACAAAATTCTACTAATAATTTGAAGCATAGTGCCATTAATTATCACATAGTTTTCTCACCATGGCGTGAGTTTCTCCACATACAATTTAAATATATGCAAATAAATAAATGCATAATAATAGTACACTAAACATGATGATTTCTGGATAATGATGATCACAATGATATGGGGCTTTGAGCTGAAACCAACTCTTGCACTTTGTTTACTTAATTAGCCCAATTTATTTCCCTAGTTGGTCTGATTTGGTTTGGTGGGGCACAAGTTTGGTTCATGATTAGTTAGACTAGGGCTTAATCAGATCGAATTAGAGCTCATATTACCGAAATATATACATGAGAACTTTTAGCTTTTGAGAATAGAACATATATCTCCTCAGAGAAAAGTAAAATATACTAGTATATCAATTTCTTTAGAAAAATGCTCTTAAGGAAGAAATATCAAATGCCTTAGCCCTTAAGATATCCCTGAAGATCATAGACCCTGTCAGCTGTCACGACCCCAAATATCATCGTGTACCCTCATCGTGGTTCTGTGAGAGAGGCAACGGTTACCTGCCAGCACCGTGCAAAGTCCGGAGCCCGCGTCTCTCCCCCGAGCCAGTCTACCTCAACCAAAGGCTATCCGCCACTTGTCCACACAGGATGCAGCCGGAAAAAGATTGCGTTATTCTAGAACAACAAGACTACTGTTCCTCCCCCTTTCCGTGCCTCTGTAACTTTACGGCTCTTCATGCCGCTGCCGTGTGTCTGTTGCTACCGACGTTGGTTCCACGGATAACGTCTGCGTATACCGAATCGTAGCGGCAGGTGTCGCTAGAGTACAGTATTTCGGGGTTGGTCCGATACGGTACGCACGAGATGCCATGGCCCATGACGAGTGCCTGCCGAGAGGATCGAGATTCTCTCCCGTACTGCAGAGAACTCATTTTGGCATTAGCTCTCATCCTCACCGTCCGGATGGATTGGATGGCTGTGATTGTTTTTCCATACCACCGAATAAAAAAATAGAATGGCCTTCGTCTTCCTCTCCTATCTCATCCGTTCTTTTTTTTTTTGTCTCTGCTGCAAGCTCCCGTTGCCGGCTCCTGTTGCGCAGCCTAGATGCGTGGCGAGGACGCGGGAGATGGCATCCACAAGTGGCGGCGTGTCGTCGTGCTCTGTCTCGCTAGCTCCACCAGATCGGGTGCCAACGGCGAGAGCGCGGTTCTCGGCGTCCTCGTCAGTCGGGGCGAGGGCGGAGAGGCAAGCTGTCGCGGACGCCATGGAACTCGAATTTTCTCCAGCTACGAGCTTGGTTATTGACAGGAGAGGATAATTTTGATGCAGAAAAACTCGATTTGGCCCTGTATACGAGCTTGATTTTACGCATTGCAAATGGGAAAAGCTTATCCATGGCAAGAACAGCGGAAATAAATAATGATTTGCGATGCAATTGGTGTAGAAATTGCGAAGCTCTATGGCCATGACATCTGAGTAAGCAGCGGAGATTTTCTTCGGGTTGTGGATCTTGTTTTTGTGACTTCATCTCCGCTTGCTTTTTGCGCCACCGGATCAAATGGAGAACTTTCTCATCACCGAAAACATATCAAGACACTAGCGGAGGTGGAATCCACAACCAGTTCGTGCTTGGACATTCCTACAGCCTCGCGAGCAAGCAAGCAATGTTTCTTGCAGCTTTTGGAGACTGCAAGAGCGGGTATGCCAGCGGGCGTCGTATGCGTCTCTCTGCTGAATGGGGTGGCGTCATAGCGTGAGAGTGAATGGAAGAAGACATCATGGAGATTGATCTCGGCCCTTGGTTTGGGTACGGACGCTTCAGATGCAAGCTAATTCCCAAAAAGTGTTCTCTACATTTAGACCTACAAGTAACCACTAATGTAGAGAATCCCGATCCAGAAGCTCGACAGATCATCGTCGCTTCTCTCTCGTGCTCCCGCAGGTTTTAATGACCTCTCATCCGCGGGTTAGAAAAGGGCGTCCCGTAATTAATGCCCCCAACCAAGACAAGTCCAGTAAATATTTTTTGCGGAAAAGGTGAAAGCGCGAGTGCGTGCGTGACCCGGGCCGTGCGCCTGGATCCACCGGCGTGGCCGCGTGGGCTGCCCCGCAGGCGCGCACGGTGCCCGGGGCGATGAACGATCGCGCGCGGGGCTGGCACGTGGCGGACCGCGCGGGGAGCAGCACGTGATCCTTGAGGTGCGGCGGCGCGCGGTCGGAGGGGCAAATACGCTGAACGCACCCGTGCCTGGGCTCCTCGGGCGGGTTCGCGTGCCGCCGGGAACTTGGACGCTTGACGACGACCGCGACCGGGCTGAGATTCCGATGAATCCGGCAGCGCCAGCGCGGCGGCCGTGCCGGGTGAGTCGGGTCACCAAAACTTGCCTTTGCCATCGTCCTCGTCGTCCGCGCAGGTCCGCTCAATCATTGACGGCGACGATCGTGCCATCTCGGGAAGCGACGACCTGCAAGGCGCCACGCGACACTTGACCAGGGCGTTCTTGTGCAGATGCCGTTACCATTCGTGGTGGCAGTCGTTCTGCCGCACCCTTTCGTGAAATGGTGGGAACAAACTGGAGCATGACTCGGGAGTGAGTCTCCGATCGATCCGCGGGGGATTTTGAGAACGAGAGGCCGAGCGATGCTGTCCACGCCGCTGGGCCGCGCACCGTGGTGAACACGCCGCTTTCGAATTCTCGGTTGGCTGCTATTGTTTCACAAAAGCGCAAAGTTCCTTCTCAAAGGAAGAAACTGGCCCGGCGTGATAGTCTCTGCTGGGCGATGGGATAGCCGATAGATAGCTAGCGTAACGTCGCAGTCATTGATTGTTACGTGTTCCTCGTGGAGCTTCCCCGTTGGGCCAACTGTCCGGTAGTGAACAAAGCTGGAGAGACTACCTAGCATCTTTCTATATTTGTGGGGAAGTGTCGCTTTCACTATATGTGTAAAAGCCTTACATATAACCCGAGAACAAGTGTGCAATGGTCAAGGCGCAAAATCATCCTACATTTTTGTTCCATAGTTTGCAAAAAAGAAAAAAGAGATGTGAAGTGAATGTGGGCGGTGCAGTGACGGATCTAAGAACATCTTCACCGGGTATTCAAACAGGAAAGTTTAGGGTGTTTTGTCAAGTCAAAGAAGGCCCTGTTCGTTTCCTCGCCTCTAAAATTTAAGCATCGTCACATCAAAGAAAATCTTACTATTTAAGTAGTACTTTTATTAATTTAATAACAAAACCTATGTCACGAACCCCCTCTAATTTGCGAGACGAATCTAATGATCCTAATTAATCTATATTTTGCTACAGTGATGCTACAGTAAACATCTTCTAATAACACCATAATTACCCTCGTTGGATTCGTCTCGTGAATTAGATAGGGAGGTCTGCAATTAGTTTCAAGATTAGACTTTATTTAGTACTCCAAAATGATAAAATTCTCTTTGATTTGACCCTCTAAAAATTATATACCTGAAAACGAACAGGGCTGAAGTATCAGATTTCTCAAGTATATAACGAAGAAACAGAACAATACAATGAGCATTATTCGGTTGAATACCCTTGAGAGGTCTCTCCACGCAGGGGTGGCATTGGTGTCGTCTTTTTCTTTTTCAAGGGGTACAACACATAAGGTTACTCATTTTGGATACGGTGTTTTGTAACATTGCTACACAAAAAGTTTGATTATTGATGTCTCACGATGAACCATGCAGTAGCACCCTCCTCCACAGCATGAACTGAAGCATTGAAGGAGGCATAGAATGTTCTTTTTTTTTCGATTATAGAATGATGTTCTATTCATAGGTAATGTTCTTTCTCGAAAAAAAACAAGTGTTACAAGTCAACGGATCCCCATACTCATCCTCCTCTATCAGGATGTACGTGCTCACCTGGATCTCCTTCCTGATGCCATCAAGACAGCCCGCGAGCCAGACAACCTTGTGCTTGCCCTTGAGCACTGAGCGTGCATCTCCATAATCTTGTTGGCCAAGGGGCCCTCCTGGACGACTAGTGCGGCAGGGACCCGATGCTTCACCTTCACGAGATGGACTATCATGCTTCCACGCGAATGAAGGCGACATATCATCTTGAGATTGGTTGCTTTTTCCCTGAGATTGGGGACGAGATTGGGGACGATGTTGTTGGCTAGCTCGAGCAGCAGCGAGGCGAAGCGCACGACCTTGCGGAGCTTGGTCCTCGTGGCCTTCTTCTCGTCGCGAGCATAGTGGACGGCGTCAACGGTGCGGATGGAGATGTTGTGCAGGTCGATATGACGCTTAGTTCCTCGAAGCCGAGGAGGCTTGCTACCGTTGTGGTAGGCAACGCCTTGAGGCCAATGCGGGAGTCGCGAAAGATCTATACGCGAGCGGCGATGTCCTCGAGGCGGCCAACGAACTGCACACATCGTGTCCGAGCAAGTACATCCGAATGGTGTTCTTTATTTTTTCTAGTTTACAAGTAAGTTGGTTGTTATTAAATTTTCTCTTATAAATACAAACGCACACGAACTTTAAATATTTTCAAGGGTTCGTTCGATTTATATTCTTGGAGCAACATGTTTGCTTTTGTAGTAGATAAGCTTTTTATATTTTATAAAGTTCATATCACTACCACCTCTATGTCTACTACCACCATGGTTTGCCAAAGAAATTATTTTAGTTTTTAAATTCATCTAAAATACATCACACATTAACCCTATTAGTGTTCAATTTAATATAACATATTTAATAACTTTTAAATGTTTTTATTGTGTGTAATATCTAAAAATATTAAAATCAAAATATGATGCTTAATTATGACTACTAACTTTGAAGATGTCTTGAATATTTCGAATAATTAACTTTTAGGTACATAATGAAACCAATAGGTATTATGAGATTGTGAGAAGAACACCGAGAAGGAAAGTGAGTTCCCACATCATGCTTATGTGTATATGAATATTTAAAATAATTATTAATATTATGAGAGTAGGAGGAACGAGATTTAAGGACAGAGATTGAGTCCGCCCATCATGCAAACCTTTAATCAAGTGTTTCAAATTTTCAAATGATCATATATAGTTTCTATAATAGCTTGATTTGTACATAAGTAGGACAATCGGCTGGACCTATAGCGGTATTCATACTATTGCTCTTTCCACAACAAACGTAGTGCCGGTTCTATTTATTGCCACTCTTAAATATAGAGTACTCCGTAAATATCTCATACTTCTAAATTTTCCCTAGCGCACACAAATAATGCTTTCCGACAACCGGGAACGTATAGGCGATTGACGACGGCGCCCGTCGCGGGAGAGGTGAGATTTCGATGGATCCGGGTGGCGGGTGCGGGCCAAGTCGGGTGAACAGATTTATTTCCTTGCCATTGTCGTCTCCGCAGCTGGTCCAGCCCACTCCTCAATCATTGACGACGATTACCGATGATCAAGCGTCCGGGGACCGATGACTTGCCAGGCGCCATCCGTGTCTTATCTACCTGGACGCACGACACTTGTAACCCGAGCATTCGAGTGGGGATGCCACTCGTCATGCCCGTCGTTTACGTGCCAGCTTTTGTTCCGTGAGTGGGAAGAAAACCTGAGCAGGACTTGGAGTCCTCGATCGATCCGCAGGAGATTTGAGAATTGAGAGCCCGGTCGTTGATAGACACGGCCAACCGGAGTGAAATATCCTTTCCAAATTCAACTGGCTGCTGCTTATTACTCCCTCCGTACGTGAAATATAAAGCATTTGTTGACTTTCAAATGCTACATGTTTGACCATTCGTTTTATTTTAAAAAATTATTAAAATTTTATTTATTTTATTATAATATACTTTATTTCTAGGTTTTTTAAGTACGTCTTTTTTAGTTTTGTATCTTCATAAATATTTTAAATAAGACTGAACGATCAAACGAAAATTCAAAAAGCTCAACAAATCCTTATATTCTCAGTACGGAGGAGTATTAGTTCACGAATGCGAAAATTCGTCGTCGCTAAAAAGCGCTATTATAGCTGGGCGGACGAAATCTTGCTAGAGATATGTATGACGAACCGTCGCTGTCGCCGGTCGTTACGTGTTCCTCCTCGTGGAGGCTTGCCATTGGCCCAACTGTCCGACGACGCTTTTGTGCGTGTGAACCAAGCTGGCGTGACTAGCATCTTCCTATATTTGTGGGATGCGTCGCTTTCACCATGTATGGCATCCTACACACGTACAGATTCGACAACTATCTCATAATTCCAGCACACACGTCGCGGCGCAAGGGATCAGCATGAACACACTCCCTCTGCAAATTTCATAGCGCGCGTGCATACTACTATGTGATACTATATACAGTAGTATCTCAGTAGCAGAACAAGAATTCGAGGCGCCAGAGCCCAATGGATAAGTCCAAATGCAATAGATTGGAAGGTATTCAGACAGACACACAGACAACTAAAGTTCACAGGGTTGAAATCTAACTGTGAAATAACAACTGAAATGAGACCACAGCAGCTATGAAGCAAGCAAGATCCATCACATCAACACAGCTCCTGCCTTATTACGATCCTCCATCGTTGCCAAGTTTTCTTTTCAAGGTAGAGCTGCCGTCTGAATCTCTTCGTCTTGCACTGAATGTGATTTGAAACCTTGCCCTGCAGTGGAGAAAAATGTGTAGTTTGTAAGCAACTTCTCTACGATCACGCACAGAATTATAACTGAAGCAAAAGTCATTGTGAATAGTTCACAAGGACCAGCAAGCTGCTGCAAAACATAATTAGTAATGGAGCTCATGATCTTATTGAACTTGGCAGTACCCTTTCCTGTATATTCCATACTTTTTGCAGAGTGAAATCTTCTCTCCCTTAAGTCACAATGTCACTTGGTTGAAGGAATTCAATTCGATATGTACACTAGAAGTTCTTAAATACTAAAGGCCCAAGAAACTAGCATGAGAATTTCAGATACGGACACATTCACAATAAAAATCGATTCCATTTCAATCTTACAGGAGTCAATTAAACACCTGTTACATCAATCCAAATCATTTGAAGATATACAACAAGTATCACTGGCTAGTCCCATATACGAGCAAATTCCTTATAAACCACTCAAAATTATAGCTTCCCTTAGGACCATCCAAAAATACAGTTTTCCTTCTCATCCATCTATTTAGATTTCTCATCCCCTATGAACCATTTTTGCTATTTACTGATTAAATGGCTGTTAATTTATGGTGGAAATGATCAATCTACCCTTTAGATGCAATGAGGCAAATCATGTACAATTTCCTTGCTATTGAACTAACAATTATAAATATAGAGCACCCATAAAAATATAGTAATATAATTCTTTGAATATGGACTGAAATACGGATGTTAAAATAATTACATACTATGATTTCAATGTAAAAAACATATTTACTTGCACATCCTATTTACCACATATATGTAACATATATTTATATACACATTTTAACGTACTGTTGATCTACATAACTATTCAAAAGCAATATAACATCACACAGGTAACCTTCTTGAACCGTATGTTAAAATGTTAAAAAAATGAAAACTCTTGCCTATATTTTCCACAGCCAAATGTTACTATGTTGTTATTTTGCTTTTGAATAGTTATGTAGATCAACCGTATGTTAAAATATGTATATAAATATATATTACATATATGTGGTAAGTAAATATGTTTTTTCACTGAAAATGATAATATATGGTTATTCTAACATCCACATTTCAGTCCATATTCAAAGAATTTATATTATATTTTTATGGGCGCTCTATATTTATAATTGTCAGTTGAAAAGTAAGGAAGTTGTACATTATGTGCAAGATTTCATTTGAAGGCTAGATTGATCTTTTCCACCATAACCTAACAGCATTTAATCAGTAAATAACAAAAGTGGTTCATAGGAGATGAGAAATCTAAATAGATGGTTGAGAAGGAAAACTGCATTTTTGGATGGTCCATAAGGAAAAGCTATAGCTTTGAATGGTTTATAAGGAAAACTGAGCGCAAGTGCAAATGTGCAATACCAATATGATGGACTCGTGAAGATTTACAAAAGAAGATGCAGACAGTGCACATACACCTGCAAAACATGCGCATTTCATTGTTTTCCATGTCCAACAAGGGTGGATAATTAACGTGAAAGCTCACTAAGCTTGCATTGGCTAGTGGATTGCATGAACGACTCATTTCAATCATCAAGAGGTGACATATAGGTGAATCGTTAGAACAAGATGAATAAAATCAAGATGCTTCACTGCCAACTAAATGACTGTTGGACAATTTTAATAAATATCCCAATTTGAGTGGCTATCAGTACTCCTCTGTACCAACAGAAATAAGGTTACCTTTGGTCAAGTAAGCTTCCAAGCCCAAAGCCAATGGTATCTTGACGTCAAAGTCAGCAGGTTAATGATGATAGCGTACTGTTTGAGGGGTCACATTCTCTGTACAGAATCTAAAATCAATTTTAAGGGAACAAGAGATTTGAATAACAAATCACACCATCTTGCGGCATTTCTGATCACATCTTTACTTTGAGAGCGCAATTTGCGTACCTATTCACGTTCTTCTTTCCATGACAATCATCTCGAGCTTCGATCTGGAAGTTGCAATCAAGCTCTGCTGGGATCGGGGTGGACGAGTACCGAAGAGCGCCTAGCCGTACCCAGCTTCGGCCACAACGATATGGCCACCATGTATTACCCATCTCCTCCTCGTGGAGTCGTGGTCCTCCCATCCGCCGCCGTCCAATCTCACCTTTGATTTTTATTTTCGGCATTTTAATTCTTTATTAACTAAAATTCTACATATAACCTCCCAAAAACTATATTTTCAGAATACTAGTTTCAGTCGCACTGTCGCGGTTCGACGATCGCAGACGCCCCCTTTTCTCCCCTGACCTGAATTGTCCTTGCCGGCGAGCCGCCGCCGGTGGCACTGGCTGAAGGGCACGGTCTTACACGCCGCCCTCGTCGTGGGCGGTTGGCTGGCACGTGCTGCGTTTTCTCGCAGCCACCCGGAATCCCAAGCGTGTCAGATCCTCAGGTTCTTCACACAGCGTCAGCACTCCGAGAAAGGCATAAACAAAAAGCTTAGAATTCACCCATTTCTGAAAACGCAATGCTCATTACAGTGCGCCATGAATGTAATGTAACATGGCCTGTGGATACACAATTTGGGATTAAATAATGCGTTGCTTCAGCAATCAAGGACAAATGAAGGTGAACTTTACATTTTTGCATGTTCACGACGACATAGATAAACAAGATAAATAAAGTACTTCTTTGAACCAAATTCGTAGTATAGTGGTCCGTACACTCAAATGTACCCATTTTACTTCTTTGAACCACATGTGAAATCTGGATCTTCTACAAAGTTGATGGTGTGTTCAGGGTTTGGGCCATGCAGCTCAAAGATTACCTGGAGAGAAAACAAGGAAATATTGCATCTTACTACGTCATAACCTAGAATAAGCACTCTTCTCTTATGACAAGAACTCCCTAGTGAGATTTCCAGATTTTCTTGGTCGGATATTATCCTGTTACTACTTCCGGTTATATATTATTGATGCTCAAACATCTACTTTGAACTAATTTTACACTAAAATTTATGTCTGAACATCACTAAAGTAAATACGGGGTATTATTTTAGGACGGATCAGCATAATAAGAAAATAACAGATCCAGTTATGACTTTATTAGTACTCCCTGCGTAGTAATATACTGCAAAAAGAAAAAAAGGTACATACAACAATGTTGTCACCAGCTCTGAGGATCGGTGAGGGGACATAGAGAGCACATTGTGGTCCAAGTGCCTGAAAATCAGTCATTTTTATCTTAAACAAATAGAACATAAATTCTTCATGTGGATTTCTAAATAAGCCATTCCCCAAAGATCAGATATGAATTAAGAATTCATAAATATCAACAGAAACTCTTCATCAAAAGAATAAATATGAAATCGGGAATTAATAATAAAAAAATCAGCAGTGAGAAGTTATCAGGATTTTACTGGCCAAAATCTTCCGATGTTAAAGTTGTTTACAAAAGCAACACCCTTGGTCCAACCACGGAATGATATGAACGTATCCTTTATTCCGCTCTTAGAGTCAATATGGAAATGCCCTTCATAAAATTCAGGTCCTCCCGAAATGTTTTCTGGAAATGATAAGAAGGCACAGGGATGATTGTTTTAAAACCAGAATACTTCACAAAAATCAATCGAGCATGACATCCACATAGAAATCGAGCATGAAATATCAACCAGATATGACATTGCCATTAGTGAAACTATGGCAGTTCAGCAAAGTTAGAGCTATGCAAACGTAAAATCATGTAAGATAATAAATATTTCTCCCTGTACTACTGTCCTAGGGGCGAGCTGTAGCTAATGTCATTATGCACTATAGGCCTATAGTATCGTCTATTTAATGGTGAGATGTTACTGCTCATAGAATTAAATGAACACAGAGACTTACCATTTGAATAGGATGACAATTCTTGCAATTTCTTTTTTGGATCACCATGAATGGACACTTTAGTAGCACTAACATCAGGCAACTGACTGATCAATTGGAGTTTTGGAAGGTTGTCCAGTGTATTGAATGGGAGTGGATACATTTTCCAGTGATGGAGAGCAATGCCATCTATTTCAACAGGAGATAATATTCCCTGTATTTCGAAATAGGCATTAAGAAGCGGAATAAGCCTGTATGAGCTAGAGGCATGTGGTACTCACCTTCCGATCAAAAATATATGGCCCGTAGTTTACACGACCCATGTTTTCTACCTGTAGACAAAACACATATATGTTTGTAAGGCATAACAAGTTCAGGAAGAAATAATTTGCCACTTCAAAAGTTAACCTGTAAACAGTAGTTGTAACAGCTACGGTATCAAGAAAGAGAATATAAAATATGCAATAATGATTACCAGGATGTATAAGGTGGTATTAGATGAACAGTTTAAGTTTGAAATTTCTAGTCTTTTACTAGACCATCTTTCAATTACGCCAGCATATACTGGTTTTCTAACACCACCAAGTGGGCAAGAAATGAACACCTGAGCTCTGTCATGTACCTGCAGCAACCCAGAATTTACATCTCATAAACAATGAATTTTATTCATGCTAGTGAAATGAAAGATGAATGACAAAACCTCTGAAATCGATAGGAGGCTGTATGGATGCTTTCCATTATATTCTGACACATACAATACAAATCCATACATCTGAAACAAAACAAACACTATTATAGATATACAAAACCTAAGCTTACTTGATAAATCCAGTAACAAAGAAGGAAAACGAAAATAATTTGGATTTATCGATACCTGGCCTATTTGTTCCATATACAAAGGATGCTCTGAAACAGTTACTTTCAACGGATCACTGAGATTATCGATAACGTCAAATAAAGAAGTAACCTTCTGTAGTTTCACAAGCCCATAATTTGCTTTTTCAATGTCGGAAGGAAGTGGAAGAAGAGGAGTGCCAGTGCATTCATGTATTACTCTTCTCAGTGCTGCTTGATAAAACAAATTGTGATGAGAAATATGTAGAAATACATAAATACAACGGTTCAACTGTTTCAAGAATATTAGAGCTGTTTGAAAATTTGATAAATTTTAATTGAAGTACTCCCTATATATGTTCCATCTACATTGACACACACACTATTTTCGAAGTAAGTGAATATTTAAAGCAACAGTCAGCGAAAGATGAGAGAAGGCACAAACGACAGCTTTTGAAAAGGGCATTAAAGACTCATGTAGTAATGGTTTAAGTTGACATGTTACAGCATGCCTTTGTATTTTGAATTGTGCACGTCTCCATGCTCCTTAATTGGTGCATCCTGGTCAGTAAACAAGACAATAAAATAAGTTGAATTGCAATAATGAAACAACATATGTGGCATTATTTGGCGCAATACTTGCATAGTCATAAGAAGTGAGGTCCGCCTTGTAATCAGATTCAGTTTGACCAGTATTTGCACCATTGTAAAATCCAAAATTCGTCCCACCATGAGCCATCTGGACAATCTCATGAAGAAACAGAATTAATAGACTTTGACTTCATATACAGTGTGTTAATAAATAAGCTCCAGTAACAGACATAAAGTACAGCGGAACCATTGTGGCACAAAATTGCTTCAAGGGCTTTGGCAGTACTAGTAGCATCTGTTGTTGCGATACTTTCACCCCAGTGCGTTAACCACCCAGTATAAAATTCCCTGAAAAGTTTTGGGGGGTGACAAAATAGTAAAAATCACAACCCCAAAAGAACATGAAAGATAATATTCATCGTGAAATATAGCTGACTTACGAACTTAAAGGGGCCGATTTTCCTGGCAAATTGTACTGCCTTTGTAACCTGAATATTGGCCATGGATTGGACCCAGTTTCGAAATCAACAGCTGTACATCAACTATGTTGTTAATTGACAAAGTGATCAGCAGACAAAAATAAGCACAAATGCAAGATTTATAGTTAGAAACATAGGCTTGTCAAACTATTTTCTAGCTCAAAATCAATTATTGTGTTTTACCTGCGAAAACATTATCTTGAGGGATTGATCCATTCTTTAAATTACCATTGGCTCCTCCATCAGTTGTGTAACTGAAAGATGATTAACGTGCACATGGTCACAACCTTAATCATGATAACAAAATCATATTAAACTTGAATGAGATGAGAGCATCTGGGAGATTTATATATATATAAATAACAGCAAAGCTAGCAGAAAATCTTGAGTCTGCACTCTTTCCTTCCACAAATGTATTTTTCTCTTTGTCTCTGCATGATGCTAGTCTGTTGGTAGGCCTAAAATGGCGTCAACAGCAAAAACTTAAAGTGGCATAAAATGTATTTACACATTCTTTCTGAGCAATCTAACAGTTTAACATACACATATGATTTCCATAATGTTAAATGGTAAGCATCGAGATAGTAGAATTTCAGCCTAATCCTCGTTCTTTAAGGAAAAGTAGTGTCCCACTATCAATATACATGTTCTATGCTAATTCTTATTTATTTTATTAGTAATTCTTCATAACAGACACAAAAAGTAGTAGTGGCTAAAATATCCAGTAGCACACACATAATCTTCCTAACCAAACTAATGCCTGGAGAATACGTAGTAAAGTAGTAAATCCCCTATAGTTGCTACAAATACAACCTATAAAGCCAGTTACGAAGTTGATATAACAGCAAAAACAAAAAGAAAACTGCACCAATTTATACATCTAAAAGTATGAGCAGAGAATTGCGTACAGAATAATGTCAGTTCCAAGATATCTTCTGGCGAGTTCGACCAAGTAATGAAGGTAATTTTTGTCATCTCCAAACGAACCAAATTCATTTTCAATCTGTCAGACCAATTGCATATTAGTTCCACATGCCAAAAGTTGGATACACTACCAGAAAAGGGACAACAGAACAAGATGCAATAAAGCAATTAAGATATGGGCAACTTGCCTGCACCATAATAATGGGACCTCCATTGTTGTATAACAATGGTACCATTTTTGGAAGTAGTACTGCCCACCATCTCTTCACCTGGAAAATTCAGAAATTTTGATCAAAATGTCCTTAGATACGCTAAAATGAAGGATTGGAGTGCTATATACCATAAGATTGACAGTTTTTGTTCAGCATACCAACGAAAGGTAGGTTGAATCAGATGATCGTAGTTTAAGGGCAGGTTCTCCGCTGAGCAACCAAGGTGGAAAACCCCCAAGTCCCATTCTGCAGCATGACATTACAATCCACAAATCACAAATAAAACAGATGCACCAGAACAACTCAATTGACTATTAATTCTACAACATGACGAACTTGTACTAACGAAAAAAATTCTGGACAGTAAGAAAACTAACTATAAAAATTTGACCACTCATTTTAATCAGAGAATCTAGCATATTTAGTATGCCATCAGCAGCTTGTCCATCAATAGAAATAATCGTGGTTTGAGTTTTGAAAACAAAACAACCAGAACCAAAATCACACATAACTGACTGTTCATTTTCAGAAAATGAAAACAGAGAAGAAACCTCACCAAATTTTATCATGCGGTTTTCCCGCTTTTGGTCTGATCATTCTTCCATTGGTTATTTTGAACAGATGATGCAGCATGAGATGCTAAATTATGTACATTCTGAGCTACTTTTTAATCAAATCTGGATGAAGCATTTTTTCCTTCCATAGATTCAATAAACTATCTTATATATAACAAAGAAGACACCAAAGTGGCATAATTATGTTTGTACGGTTATAATTATGTTTGTTCTTCAAAGTACACAAATGTAATCATCTTAATAAATTATTATTAGTATCTTAACACAAAGAATTTCTATGTGAGTACCAACTTACCACCACATATGTATGGGCCAACTCGAAGCATGACAAGCATTTCTAGTTCTTGAGCAAGTCTCAGGTATGATTCAATATCTGCAAAGCCCATGAACTCCCACCTCTCTGGATCTGGCTCATGCAAATTCCAAGGTACATATGTTTGTATTGTGTTCAAACCAAGTGCTTTTGCTCTTAAAAGGCGATCTTTCCAGTACTGCACATACAAATGCAATTTAGAAGTAAAACTCATCATGGTAGTGGTATCAGGACAAATCAGCTAAATCAGATATGTTAATTGAACGGTTTGAGGGTGAGATACTCATATGTCTGTTAATTGAACTACCTGACATCATAATAGCCAGAAATTATTTAAATTCATTAACAAAACTTTGCACTTCTATAGATGGACACCAATACAGTGGATGCAGCTCCGAGTGTATTTTTTTTATTGATAATAGCTCCGAGTTGGTTCCACCAACAACAATCTAGCAGAAATCAACCAGTCGCTTTGCGTCTTCGCTAGAGAAAAACCATCATACAGCTGCTCCGGAAATCTCACCTCAGGAACAATTCGGAAGTAGTGCACGTCGCCGCCAACGATCTGAAATGGCGCCCCATCCTTCAGGAAGGTATCGTCCTCGATCCAGAACCTTCTCGGAGCCTCTCCGCCGACCTAACATCCACGCACCGAGAGAACGAGCAGTGCTACCAATTCAGCATGAAGGATTGACGCGGAATTCCGTCTCCTAATTGCACCCAAACGACACCAATATGAGAAAGGAGGCATACCGCAGAGACGAGCGCGAGGCACAGTGCGACAGATAGGGGAAGGTTCTGCAAGGTCCTGCGGGTCGCCATCCCTGAACTCGGAGAGCAGCAGCTTCTGGTTTACTTCCCCCGTTCTCCGGTTGCACTCCGGGGTCACACTTGAACTGCGGGAAGCTGGAAGCGTGCCTTGCAGGCTACGCCCAATTGCGAACTTGGGAGTGGGATTTCGTTAGCTGGACGACTGTTCTGATCGCGACCAACGGCACTGCCGCACGGGCGCCGGCGCTCGCGCAGGCCGGAAGGTGGGCGGCGCGGCGAGGATGGGTCAGTGTCTCAGTGGTCGCGCGCGCTGGTGGACCTGAATTGTCCCGGTTGGTTCGGGCAGTGGCCAGTGGAGTGGAGGAGAGGGAGTCTGCTGGAGTCTGGGCAGAGCTCGCGGGCCTCCGGAAGGCTGTTGACGTTGACTTGGTCTGCGTTTTCTCTTCTACCGTTCAACCGTCTGTACGGGCAGATCCAGACCGTCGAGACCGGGTTTTCTGTTTCGTCGTCTTCCTGCTCGAGGTCCTTCCAGCTTCCACCTCTGCTTCCGCCGCGATCCTGCACCTGCTCCTTCGTCGGAGCGTGCCGCGTGCCCTCCCGGCCAGCCGCGGAACTAGTAGCTCGCTGCACCTTGAGGAAGGGCAATCGGTCGGGGACGGGATTCGAGCGGTCGGTCACGACTGTGCCAGCGAGCGCCACCTGGCTTCTTCGTCAATGCCGCCTGAGAAATCCCGTCAGCCCCCAGGTCTGATGCCCCTCTACCCCGCGCGCCTGTTCTCTAGAAAGATGGTTCCTCGAGGGTCGAGGCTGGACACTTACACCGATGGGTTTAGTTCAGTTCTGATTATGTGACTAAGGAATTATGATTAGATTACGGCAACAGATCGGATTTTCACACGCTCGCTGAGCTCAATTATGGATATTATATATGATTATTTCAGTTTCATATGTTGATTTTGTGGAACTTAGCCGCCATTCATCAGATTTAACGAGATTTTGGAGTTGTTAGGTCACTCCTTTGCTGATTCCCTTTTAAAAATGTCAGATTCTGAGTAAGTTTAATCAGATCATAAGCGGTGCTAGGTCAAGCTGGATAGTTTTAAGAATTGTTTTTTTGGTTTCTACTAAATAAATTAATTTTGTAAAGAAATTCGAGGTTAAGCTTTCCAACTTGTGCTTTTTTTTCTCCTTGATTTATAGTTGATGACACAGACTTATGTGCTTGTCGATATTGTTTCCTACTCTTTTCTGTACTTATATGATAATTTGATTATATGGCTTACAGTTGCTTGCGAACAAAGAGTTGTAATTTCAAACAAGCATGGGGAGAAGCTTACTGGTTTATTACATCAAACAAGTTCAAAGAAACTTATCATCCTTTGTCATGGATTCCGAGCCACAAAGGCAAGTATATTGCATCTGCAGGAAAATTTAGCTATCTAAAATTCTTATGTTTACTATATTTTCCAGTAATTGTTTTGCAGTTTTACAAAATATTTGGCAGGGACAAAGTAGTCTATTTTATTAGGATGTTTTCTAGGGTATAACGTTAGTTGTTCAGAGTTAAATAATATGAAGATTCATGTATGGATTCTTCACCATTGGCTTACTAACATCATCCTTTTGACCCTTGGATGTTGCTCTGACCTTTGAAGATGTAACACTTTCCAGCCACTTCTCGATGCAAAGTTTTGCTTACGCATATTTGTTGAATCTGTAATTTACATTGTATTTTCTTGCATTAGCATCATCCAAAGTAAAGAATAATATGTCGTGCTAGAAGAGCAAAAATTTTCAACTATCACAATAATGATACATACAATTCTCCATGTATGACAAATTTCCAGTACTGAAAACTAATGATAAGAACAAGAAATAATACGATTTCGACTTATATTACTCCTCAAAAAACTTATGTTTCTAGTGGACCTCTATACCATTATTATCGTCACTACTAATAATCTAGCACTTCTGGACATTTTAACTTGCAGGATGACAGCATTCTGGTTGACCTTGCTGCTGCTATAACAAGAGAAGGAATTAATGCTTTTCGGTTTGATTTTGCTGGAAATGGGTAAGCCATTTGCAAGCACCATGTGTTGTGGTGACCATGGTATAGATCATAACATGATATGTATCAGTTATAACGGGACTTTTACTGTTGATGATACATCAAACTGTTTCCAACTTATGGATGGGCATTTTTTACATCCTTTGTCAGCATTAACTTGTTTGAGCTCGTTACTGTGGTATTAATCCTTGGCTTCCTTGTCAGTTAGGCATTTAGGAATCATTTGATTTCAGTTGGCAGTGCTCACGCCTAGATTGTTGGACGTGCACGGATATTAGGCGCCCACTTCTGCCATGATCAGCTTTTAGCTTCAGATATAAATAAAGATAGGAAGGAAACCGATTATCCTGCAGCTTCATTGCAGAACAAAATTCATCTATGTCAGCAATTGTTTCACCCTCCTCTCACAAGATCTTTGCCAACACTTATGTATTATACCATGTCTGCAAGTATCTATTACCATAAATCTCTAAAACTTGTGTATTACTGACAGAGTTTCCTTCTGATAGCCACAGTGAATTGTCGCTGATGCTATGTTACGGTCTCTCTCTCTCTTTCCAGAGAAAGTGAGGGCGAATTCCAATATGGAAACTACAGAAAAGAAGCAGCTGACTTGCACTCTGTAGTATCATACTTCGCAAAACAAAAATATGACATAATTGCTCTTGTGGGGCATAGCAAAGGTAAATAAGCTGGTGACTTATGCATGTAGTATTCACACCCATAAAAGTAATTTATCTTATTTTGCACTGATGCCACATGCATGGACAAGAATGGATATGTATATTTGGCAATGTCTAAAGAACTGCACTGAGTGCTGACATGAATAGTTAGTGTCAAAACTTGGTAGGGATGCACTCTTGACTACTGCTTTCTGTTCTTATTCTTTCATGGAAAGACATGTACTGATATGCTCACTATAACTGAAATAAATCACTCCAGCAGTTTAAGCCATACCTGCCATGTTACTCTCTTCACTGCGACATGTAATGCCTGATCTTTGCTCCTCGCTTCAGTGTAGTAAATGTGTGTTCTAAACTAAGCCCCTTCTGGAGGATTGTTATAGTTTAAAATACTTGAGGAAGCATCACTCCTTTTCTCATGACGTACTTTCATCACTTATAATAATTTGCTGTGAAAGCTTTCATAAAAAGATTCGCAATATATAGTCTAACTAGTATTCTTTACCTCCAGGAGGAAATGCTGTCCTTCTGTATGCTTCCATGTACCATGATGTCCCAGTAGTTGTGAATATTTCTGGTCGCTTTGCATTGGAGCGGGGCATTGATGGACGCCTTGGAAAGAACTTCATGCGGAGAATAGAGAAAGATGGGTATATAGATGTCAAGAACAGGAAAGGTTTGTTAAGATTGATATGCCTTTTTTTGTACTTTGTGTTGCTTGATATGCCATTATTTTTGTTACGTTGAAAATCTCAAGATTACTACAGTAGGACTTTCCTGGCAATTTATCTGCATCCTAGGCTGTCCATTCCTAAGGTCAAAGTATCACATCTGATCTTGCACCAGTCTTGGAATTACCGAAACGATAAACTATAGGGTCGGTGAATCTGCTTACTTTTTCCAAGGAAGGACACATGCCAAGTATGGCAGAACAATTATAAAGTGGGTTATGACACTGACACTTCCCTCGTTTTTTTTTTGTTCAAAATAGGATAGATGTCGGTTACTCCATTGCTTTCATGTTTTTCCTTTTGGCTTTACTGCAAATATTTTGAAGTTAACTCTATTGAGCAGATTGAATCTCGATCAGATTGTCAACATATGATGACTTGAATCTTTTCTGAATAGTAATTGTCTTTACTTACTTGTTACCCCTACTACCCTTTGCATGATTGTTATTGCTGAATTCATCCGTAAGAACCATGTTTTGCAGGGGAGATCGAATACCGGGTGACAAAAGCAAGTCTGGAAGACCGGCTGAGCACTGATACCCTTCTTTCTAGCCGTGCCATAAGCAAAGACTGCAGGTGAAGCTGCTCTCTTGTACCAATTTTCGGACACATATATAGGTCTTTTACTTCAATCACCAAGGGGAGTGGGTTCTAATGTGCAGGGTCCTCACGATCCATGGCGCCATAGACGAGATCGTCCCTGCAGAAGACGCCCGGATGTTCGCAGCAAACATCCCCAACCACGAGCTGCGCATAATAGCGGACGCAGACCACCGCTACACTGGCCACGAGCAAGAGCTGACTGCGCTTGTGCTGGACTTCATTAGGTCGCATCACCGGAGCACATTGCCGTTGCGTCCAAAGCTGTGATTCCTGGCCGTCTTGGACGTGCCGAATTTCCTCGTCCCAATCCGTGAGGATTGGTTCTGCCAGTGCCAGCGTGTTTTCAGTGGTATACAGAATTTGATATATCCAAATCGCCATTGCTTTCAATCCAGTCAAAAGTCACTGCTGGTATCCTAGTCCGTTCAATTATGACGTGCAATTGGCTAAACCTGATCAGGAAAGGTCGTGCCTACTCATCGCTTGCACTACAGGAGAGCGATTCCGTGACAGTGACACGTGGGTGCCGTAGGGCATCTCCTTTTCCTTTTCCCATGGAGGTGGAGCGCACGCGATGCCACGCCAGAGCCCATCCCGATGCGCTCATCAGGCCCAACTGACTCAAGTGGCCGAGCCCAACCGAGAACGAACCGAACCAGACAAAGCTCCGCGATGCGACACCCGCACGCTCGCCGTGTCGAGTAGTGTGCTAGGCCACTCGGCGCCGCGCCCCCACCAGGCCACAGCGTAGGGAGCTGCTAACTACGAGGGGGGAGGCGGGGGGCGGATGAGCGAGGAGGCGGCGGCGGCGCGGGCGGGAGTGGAGGAGTCCATCGGGCGGCGGCGGGATGGAGGCCGGACGGAGGCCGGTGTGGCCGCGACGAGGCGGGTGTGGGAGTTCGAGCGGGATCTGGTGGCGGGGGCGGTGATGGGAGGCGCGGTGCACACGGTGGTGGCGCCGATCGAGCGCGTCAAGCTGCTGCTGCAGACGCAGGATGGCAACGCGGCGCTGCTGGGCCGGGCGCGCAAGTTCCGGGGCTTCTTCGACTGCGTCGCGCGCACCGTGCGCGACGAGGGGTGCTCTCGCTCTGGCGCGGCAACGGCACCGCCGTCATCCGGTACTACCCCTCCGTCGCCCTCAACTTCTCGCTCAAGGTTCCTCCCCTTCCCGAGCCCGCAAACCCTCGCCGTCCTTTTTTCATCTTTTTCGTCCTGGAGCTCCTGATTCGTGTATTTCATGTTCCAACTGCCGTCATCTTGTGCTGGTGAGATGGGACATTGAATTATATGCCAACTTGTGATTGTTTTAGTTTTAGGTTCTTGGTTCTATGCCTTGCTTGATTCGTGTGCTTCGTGTAATGTATTTATATCAGAAGTACGGCGAGATTGGTGAGTCCTTGATCCATCTCTGGTTTTGTAGCATGTGGCCTTGAGAAACGGTGGGTGTTCTTTTCTCTCTCTTTTGAAAAGGATAAAGGAATGGATTCGTCAGGTCGCTGCATTGCTAGTTGTGTCTTTCTTTGTTGGGCAACAGATGAGATTTAGTGGGATTTCACTTTCTAGAGATGAATGTTGGTCACCACAAATGGCAAAAGTTTGAGAGAATAAAGTGATCGTGTCTAATCTCAAAGAGCGGCATCTTTTGTGCATAATTTATTGCATTATTCAGGTTATTTGTATTCCTTTAACAGGGAACACGATAGGAATAACCATTTCATTTCTACTGAGGACCTAGTAGGTGTGAGTAACTTATATTAGTAAAATTTTGATGATACTTAGCATGCTGCTACTGTCGCCTTGTGTATCTATGCGGGCTGACCTACCATGACTAACGGGCTTCACGATTCCATAAACGTTATTTAAATGGTACCAAATTTGTGGTTCTTTGATCTACTCAAAAGGGTTCATTGCTAGTTAATTCAACTGCACTGCTTACTCAGCTCACATTGTTTGTCTTACCATATAAAGCACACTGACGAATGTCAGTCCAAAATAATCATGGACTATGACGAAAGCTTCGTTGGCAAAGATTGGACAAATTACTTCTGCATAAAACATTGGACAAATTGGTTCTGCATCTAAAGGGGGTCAAGCAGCTTTTGCACAAGACGACAAATTGGCATGCTTAAACATAGCAAATGTGACGTATGGATAAATAGATTTCTGGATAAAGTTTCCTGAGCTTCTATTGGCCAAGAGTTTCGGAAGGTAACGCACAATGTAGCATCATAATGGCATATTGTGGTACGTTATCAGAAGTAACAGATTTTGGAAGGTGTTATGTTGTAGTGTGAAATGATTTAGCTACCAGAGTCAATAGCAATATAGCATATAGGTTATCTGTATTATAACAATAGGTGGATTGAAGTTATTTCCCGAAGGATTTTGGCATAGACCTTTCACAAATAGTGTGTTCGTGATGTTGTGATGTAAATAGAATTTACCGGCTGGTTATTGACAGTAAAGGGCCACAAGGTAGCAAACTGGAGCGTCATTTGACCTTTGTACTATGATAGTATCACTTAAGATTTTATTAATATTCCAGATTTCTTTTTAATGTTCACAACGAGAATGGAAATTGTAATGTGAAGTCACAGAATACAATAGTTTCAGTTTCGTAGCCAACTGCCCAACTACCCATAATAAGCTTAGTTAGATGGTACACACAACAATAACATGACTGAATTCGTACGTGTATATATTGAGTGTGGGTACCTTAGGTTTATTGACAGCTATTGGAATACAATCGTGAAGAGTATGGGTCATTTAGAAAAATATTAGGAAGAATTGCTGATGATGGCTAAATAATACTAGTTAAAGCATTCTCTGATTTACTATTTAATCCTATCTGGGGCCCAGATGTCCTGTGATGTATAGGAAGGCAGTTGATGTTCTGTCCAGCAGAGTGAACTTTGTGCATGTTTTATTTTAAAAGGACAATAAATCTGAATGATGATTAGAAATTTAGAATGATTGTTAGTTCTTGACGGTTGTGTTAAATTATCTCTAATGGATCACCATTGTTCTTGTAGGATCTGTATAGGAGCATATTGAAAGATGCAGGAGCCTCAGCAGATAATAAGTTCACATCTATTGCTCTTACAAACTTCTTCGCTGGCGCAGCTGCTGGATGTACTACTCTGGTCATCATTTACCCACTCGACATTGCTCACACTCGTCTTGCAGCTGATATTGGCCGGACAGAAAACCGCCAGTTCAGAGGCATTCGCCACTTCATCCAAACCATATACAAGAAAAACGGCATCCGGGGCATCTACAGGGGATTACCAGCATCACTCCATGGTATGGTTGTTCACCGTGGCTTATATTTTGGAGGCTTTGACACCGCCAAGGATGTTCTGGTACCCCTTGAGTCCCCCTTGTGGCAGCGCTGGGTTGCAGCACAAGCTGTCACTTCTATGGCTGGGCTCATTTCCTACCCACTGGATACGGTGAGGCGGAGGATGATGATGCAGTCAGGGATGGAGGTGCAGATGTATAGCAGCACTCTCGATTGCTGGAGGAAGATATACAAGCAGGAGGGAGTCAGGTCCTTCTATCGCGGAGCGCTATCTAACATGTTTAGGAGCACTGGTGCGGCTGCTATACTTGTTTTGTATGATGAGGTGAAGAAGTTTATGAACGGGGGTAGGTTGTAACAGGTATAGAGATTATGATGAGGAGAAGAAGTTTACAGATTTTTGGATCCAGCATGGGGAATGGGATTAGACCAAAAGTACGGGGAGCAGCTCCTCAAGCGTTTTGTGACTGGATATGCCGCTTTCCTCTTCTTACTAACCAGCTGGATGTAACTAGAGCCTCCTGGCCTCAACAATTTATAGTTTCTTCATTAGCTAAATTCATACGCTCTTTTCGCATTCGTGTGGGGTGCGTTCACAAACCGACCATACCGGTACATCCAGGTCTGCAAAACAAGGCATGCTGGAAGGCTACTTCTGAATTTTATAATAATCACAATCTGAAAGAAAGGGCTAACTTTAGATTCCATGATCTCGAAACTTGTCCAGATACAATTTTTACTACATTATTATGGCCTACATATTTTCTCAGTTAAATGACTGACTAAAAACTGGATTGAGGAAAGATTTTCACAATCTCATTCTAGGCTACAATCAAAATTCTAGATTGCAGAATCAAAAGGGGCTTAGTGATGCAATGCTTTTAATGGCCCAACGGAATCAAACCCAATATAATCTAAAGAAAATCTATCACACGAAGTGATCCCCGCTCCATGTAGCAAACGTACATCCGACGCAATACTTCGGCCTACGTTGGAAGCAAAGGAACACAGAACGCAAAGGCTGGCCTCATTTAGGATCAGACCAGGGAACCCCATTATGTGGATGTTATTTTTCAAATAATGTAAGGCAAGGTAGTACAATTAAATTTGCATGGGGAAAGGATGGCATTTCCTAAGATAAAAATTTCTCCACAACACACTTGCAACCGCATGACAATACCAGTGGTATGTGCAATAAGATACCAGACTGGCAAACATGATCACTCAAAGTATAAGTAGAGCACATAATATCTGAACCCAATACAGCAAGTGACAAAACTTCCAACATGTCCCAGAAAAAAAAATCCCCCACCTACTCCATGAAACCAACACATCCCCAAGGGCTCCACAAAACCAACTCAATGGGCACCGCACCAACCAGAACCAAACTTTCAACCATTTGTAACTCTCACTGGATCACTGTTGCTTGCACTCAGCAGGTCGTTCACCCTGCTGTCCTTCCCCTCCAGCAACTTTCTTGCTCTTCTGTAACAAATAAAAAGAGCAAAAACATAAGAAACCCAACTGTAACTAGAACGGGTGTAGACAAGGTCCTCATTGACAGGTATTTCTGTACCTTCTCATCACCATCATCATCATCTTCCTCGTCATCATCGTCTTCCTCATCATCATCGTCTTCATCATCGTCCTCATCATCATCTATAATACCTTCAAAATCCTCATCTTGAGCAGCCTCTCCAGTAAACCATGAGACAGCATGTGGAATAATCTTATCTCTGATTGTAGATCTAGAAACATATGGGAAGAAATTTAGAATTGGTGAAACAAACTAGCGTCAGAATTAATTCAACCCTGGTTAAAAAAAAGGACGTACCCAATATCATAATCTTGCTCCATTTGATTCTGCAACTGTTCAGCCTATGAATAGGAAGCTGGTCATGTTAATGCACAAAAGTTTAACCATATCAGTGGGGAAAGAAGAGCTAAACATACTGTATCCTCGTCAATTTCCTCGTCATCATCAGGAACTTGGGGTGGACTGAAAAAGTTGAAGAAGCTCTCACAGTCTTCAGTTTTTGTAATAGGCTTGGTGTTCTTTGAACCCTTACGAGGCTTCTTTTTCAGTACTTTTTGTGTCAAGCACTTCCCAGGGTACCATTCAATTTCAGTACTGGAAACAAGAATTTGTCACATGTAAGCATTAGTATTAAAAAAAACAAAGAATTGAGCTAAACATGAGGAAACATCGTAATTACCCAATGGCTTTCTCTAGAATCGGTTCATCTTCATCAATCATGTGATATGTTTTTGTCAACACTGAATTCTTGAAGAATGGATTTGTTTCGAAGTAAAATTCAAGCTTAAAGCCCTTCGGTTCAGTAATCCTGTACCACTTAATGTCCTTCAGGTACTTGAGAGCTTCCTCATCCCTCTCCTGGATCTGAAAGAAATTAAGCAAAACTGACATTGTAACAAGCTGGCCTATTCCTGGAAGGAGATTAAGCACAGAAACAAAATGGTTCACCTCCTCAGCCAGGATCTCATGGTTCTTCATGGCATTGAGCCAAAAATCTGGCACACCTTTTTCATCTGCACAGCAATGAAATATGAGTTGAAAGAAAAGTTCAGATGATACATCTTTAAAGAAGATTCATTAACCAATGGCAAAATAATTATAGGGGCAGGAGAAAATTCACCTTTTTGCTCTGCAGGGGATTCGTCTGCAGGTTTTTGCTCCGCAGGGGCTTCATCTGCACTTTTTGTGACACCTTCAACCTCGACCACGCCATTGACAATTTCATAACGCTGTGAAATTTAGGTCCAACAAAGCTATCAGATTCAATGGATCCTGTCTTAATAGCATTAAACAGGATGCAGCAATGCTGGAGGATGAGTCAACATTTTATCAATATGACAGATAGAAACTGTAGTTTGTATTTCGATAGCAGCTATTGCCTACAGTAGAGGTGGAAGCTAAGAACAGTTCAGGCATTCATAAGAAATTTGGTAATGATCTCAATCTAAACATATACAGAAGATATCAGTCCAAAGCAAGTCTACCTTTGTGTAAAGTGGCTCGTATAACTTCTGATATTTAGCTTCAAGTGCAGCTCTCTCCTCAAAAAACTTTGCCTCAAGTTCATCATGTTGTCCCTGGCAGATAGTAAACAATGTCAATAAGATCACAACAGGATAACTTGGGATTAGGAATATGCCAAACTGCACCTCTTCATGATAGCCATATGGCAGCAAAACCGATAAGGTATAACCATTTTTGCACAAGTAAAGCAAGATAAATCCAACCAAAAAAGCATACTGAAATACTTATAGCCAGATAAAGTAACAAAGTTTAATGTCAATACATGGAAGTTTTCAGACAATCTGATCTAGAAATCATATATGTATCATGCTGCTCCATAAGTTAACCCATGTAATTTTGATGAGCCAGAGCATGAAGTAAAGCTTCACCATAGCCAAAACAATAGAGTTGACCGCTAGGTGCATTGAGAAATATATCGCCCAGTGGATGATACATACATGACACAGTTCGATTCATATTCATAGTTGCTAATACTTTTCCATCAAGTATAACCGAAAGCAAGACAGTAAACACGAGAGGAGACAATGTGGTCCTTACTTCAATTAGGATTGGAATTATTGGTACTAGTGTGCATAAGCAACGTTTCAGGAAGTAACAACAATCACAGACCGCACACCTAACAAGGTACATAACTTAATGATATACACAGTTTTACAAGAAAGCAAGCCACAATCATCAAAACACTCACAAAATACAATGATATCGCGGCATAAAAGTGAACCACAGCATACCTGGATCTCTCTTAGCTTCTCAACGCGCTTCCTAACTTTGGGCTCGAGGCTCTCTAGCACATCCATATGCCGCGACGCCAATCCTTGCAGCGTGTTCTGAGGAAACGCAGCACCGAATCAACACAGATTCATCAGAAAAAAAAGGGCCCAAAATCACACACGGAACCGCCAAAAGTAAGCCAAATAACCAACGAACTAGAAACAAAAAAAAAATGTAACAGAAACCTCACCTTGATCGACGCCACGAGGTTTGCCTTGTCTTCTGCGCTGAGCTCTGCACCGGAACCACCACAACCAATCAGATAAACCGCCCAAGCAACAATAGAACCGCAGGGACAGGATCGAAAGCGAAGCAAACAGACCTGCGGCGTTGGGAACGGCGGCGGCGAGGCTGGAGAGGTCGATGGAATCCTTGCCTTCGCTCATGGTAGCGGAGGTTCTGTAGAAACTTTGACAAGGATTCGGGAGAGGCGGCGAGGGGAGGGAGAAACCCTAGCGGCGGCGGGAGGGGTCAAGAGAGTGGTGGCGGAGGAGGGGATAAAAAAAGTGGGAATTGGGGGACGCGATTTATATCCGGCGTGTGGGAACTCGGGAAGACGTGGGGGAAGCGCCGGCTTGAGTTTGGACTCGCGCGCGGCACGGCGCGGTCGGGGTCGGGAAACTAGAATATACTTGGACCCACCTGTCATCCAGAGGAAACCTGAAATGCTGGAATATCCCTACTCAGTGTTGAGTGGTTACCCGACCGTCGGTCCCCTACAACTATTTTTTTCTCCATTGTAAATATTTTTCTGGTTTTAGTTAATTCATATTTGATCAATATAACTTTTATAAATTCATTCAGATCTAATAGCATGAGTCTACATTTTTATATTCAACACGAGAAATGGTTTTGTAATATATTATTTGCATAATGTTAAATTTGATTGAATGTAAAGAAATTACTGGTCAATTTGACTAAGTATACTTCATGTATTTTGCAAGGACTTGTATTATTTCGTAAGATAAGATACCGTCATGGTTTCGTAGCATGATCATCAAATAAATCATCACTCGAGTTTTGCATGATCTTACCGTAAAGTATGACTCTGATCCATCATCCTCTTTGTTTGGTGTTCTGGCATGCAGCTTGTCCATCAGTGCTAGCCATTAGCGTTCATAATAGGCCGTACGAGAGCATTGTTTCCTAAGCCACGCGGCTCATTACTTGAGCAAGTTAAACGGGACCCATAAGCACGATTCCCGCCTTCGAAGTAGAAATAAAAAAGAGAAAAAACTCTAAGGTGGCTTTTGCAACAAAGGAAACGTTGGACTTTTGCACTTTTGGATATACAAGTATACTAGTAATTGATCATATTTCCTGTAATTCGTTTGCTTTCAATCAACTTGCCACCTCGGTGTGAATCCTTTTCCACGATTCTCTCCTTCCAGGTCGGGGGCTCCTTGTCCTAATTCGACGAGCAATCCTTTCCGTGTTGTGCGAGGACCGCACAGGTCCGTCTCCGTGCATGTACGCTTTGCGTCCTGGCCTCTCATTCGCTGTGACGGAAAGAAGCCGAACTGGCAAGTCAGCTGGTCACTCATTGCGTCTCCGTGCTCCGTCATGCAGCGCCTGCCTGACCTGATACGGGCCTTCAATGATACGATCAATGCTTTATGGCAGAACACAGCTACACGTGAACCGGAGACAAAAGGATCGATCTCGCGAAGGTGGTACACGAGGACAGCGAGTAAACTTTGCAAGTTGCAATGCCTTTTCTCTTTTGTTCATCACTCGTCAGAGTTTTGCAGAGGATGAGAGGGAATGATCGCATCAGACCAGTACAATATGCGGGCGGTATTACTGGCATACAAGTCCTTGGTCACATTTCAACGTCCAAGTTGAAACAAGAAGCTACACATAATTATTTTTTTTCATATTCAAGCTAGGCCGTTTGAAAAATGTAAGTATAGCTATGGGAATTTTCAAGATTGATACTGAATTCCGGATTTCAGTTCCTAAAACCCAGTCTCCAAACAGAAATATCCACACACAGGAATTCGTGTCCCGTGAAACACGTTTAGGCAGGACCATCAGGGGTCCAAGTCCGATTAGTAGGGCAGTGGCTGCTGCCTGAGCCAGGGCTCCATGGGAATAGCCCCTCACTGGCACAGCATGAGGTGGATGCTCAGAGCGCCAGCCATACTGTTGTACGGGATGTTCAGCAAACCAGGCCCTTCACGCAGTACACACCGAGCACGAACCATCCGAGCAGGAGCAGCGAGAACGCGGCCATCCCCAGGAGAAACGACCAGCCGGCCATCAGCACGCCGACGCACGAGACGGCGGCGAACGGGAGGAAGGACCGAACGACGGCCATCCGGTCAAGCCACCGGCCGCGCAGCCAGACGAGCGCCGCCAGGTTCAGCACGTTCCAGCCCACCGAGCCACCGTAGGCGAGCCGGTTCAGGCAATTGGCCACGAAGGAGTGGCTGTTGCAGGTGAAGAGGTTGTAGCACTTGTGTTCGAAGTGCCTCGTCCCTGACCGCAGCGCGTCGTCCCATGAGATCGCCGTCCCCGCCTCTGAGTGCTCGTAGGACCTCGCGCAGACATGCGTGGCGAGGTTGACAGGGAAGCAGCACTGGTCACAAACGAAGCAAGAAGAATCAGCGTCAACATCAAATGTCTACCGAATGTTTCGGTCAAAGCTGCAGAGCATGTAGTCATTGGTCTCAGAAAAAGAGAGAGATAAGAAACAGAGTATGTTGTCATGTAAAGAAATGGTCAAATTGGACAACATTTAAAAGAACAAGTAATTTGTCAACACTGTTTTGCATATAAATGATAATCAGTAAAATGACCGTCAGACTTGTATTGAAATATATGGCTCACAGGGTAAGTTCAGGAAACAAACTAGGAAAGAAGTAAGGCGCAGATGGCAGCCTGGAGTCCTATACTGCTGACCAATGATGTTTACAACTTATTATGGACATAGATTTTTTTTTAATTATGGAGATAGATTTGCATGCTAAAAGAAATAGCACACCCTATTTTTAGTAGTATAAATTCAAAGTACTGCATGTGGGTAATTAGTACCGGTCCTTTTTTTCTTCCTGCAGTCACAAACTTGAAACATGCCAAACCGAAAACAGAGTTGTGAAGCAAATCATAATAAACATTCTCTCCTCTTTCCCAAAGCAAGTAGGTAGTTTTCACAAAATAAATTCAGCATTCATATTCGTTAAAACATAAATGTTTTTTTGAAAGGATATTAAAATAAATATAAGTAATAGACCGTACATCCCCTGAAAAGGAAGGAAACCTGGCCAGAGGCCAGAAAACAAAACAAAACAACGAATGAAACACTAAGTTAAAACAGAAGTGTTGGCAGCGATCAGCATTGTGCATACCTCTTTCCTATCAAGCTGGAGGCATCTCGCGACACCACCAAATGCAAGATCATCGACATTCACGAAATTTGAGCCTGCAAAGTCCAAGATAGTTCCGTCCTCCCGGGCAATGCCCACATGCCCAATGTAGGGAGCCAGCCAGGAAACCACAGGGAGAGGAGTCCAGACGATGCAACAAGGGAATCTTGCCCTATTTGGCTCTACTTCTCCCAATTGCCACAATTCCTGCTTTCCATTACTTGAACTGACCACTTCATCATCAGGAGCAGATTCAAGCTCCATAAAAGACAATCCTTTCAACAGTGCAAATGCTCCCTGTGCTCTAAAAGATAATCAAATACTATTGGTTTCCCGCTTCCATGTCGTGAAATTTCTCAACCTATAGAACCACATTCAACATCAAATGCTCGGTTACTGAACAAACGTTTGAGAGTGTAACTTGTCGGAACATAGTGCATTCTACTGAAGGAGGAAAAACAACTCGAATAATCCAAATAAATCTGGCACTTTCAGCGTTGAGTTGGAACAAAACAATGACAGACTTTTTAAAGATGAAAGTAACATGCATAAATATGTTGATATACTAAAAAATGGTTGATGAAGATCTGATAAATCAGTATGACAATGACAGTGAGCAAAACGGTCAAACGACATTGATAGAAAAGGGGTAAAAGAAATAGGGTGTCACACATAGCATTTTCATTTATTTCCATCTTACGAACAATCTTGGCACTGATAATGTTTAATAAGTTATCACAACATGCATCAGTAATACAAAATCTACCCATTTAGTAGGAACCTTGTACCTTTTATTACCAATTACATCTAGATAAACAAAATAATTGGATCATTTCAGCCCCTGTTTAGAAATTAAATGTATGTATAGAGTACTAAGATAACCAAATATCCCCATGAGATGGTATGAACCTATGACACAAAAGCGTGCAGGTCGAAAATTCAGATGTTGCCATGTCCCGTGGTATATGTGACGCCTGCCACCTGGGCACCAAAATCGCGCTGTTATCCATTAGTGAAATAGACTACCCTGTGTTGAAACTGAGGTTGTTTTGCTCCACAAGATTAATGCAAAAACAGCTTGCTAATTAGCGTCCTCACATCCAATCCTGCAACGAAATAATCAGTAGTATAGGTAAAATCGAAAAGGCACATATCAGCTACCCAGAGCCCATGACCTGTGCTCTCCGTGTATAAATTGTCTAACTTGTCTGCCTATCTGTACTCTAAATTCCATCCATCAGTATGTAATAATAATATAAGTAGTTTACTGATCTATCACTAAATAACGTTTCACAAATCACAATATCAACTTAAGTTAGCAACAAATTTAGCAAAGAAAAACTATCTTAGTTACAAAACCCATACAAAATATCTCACCCGTTTCCTCTTTGCTCACTGTTCAGCACCGCTTCATCTTCGCCTCTGCCGAGACCCGAGAGCTAAGCAAAACATTCCTAACAGCACACTAATCCTAGCACTGACCTACCAAAAGATGGTCCAATCGCATTCAAATTTCTCCTACAAATTAGAACAGCCCTCCTCAAATCTGGGCTTGACGAACCAAAATTTCTAGAGCCAAGATCCTAGCACGACACAACATCACAGGAAGAAGAACTGGGCCGCGATTTGGAAAAGCGGTGGCGCTTACCAGGGGAGAGGGATCCTCTGCGGCAGCCGCATTGGGTGGATTGGATTGGGACGCCACCGCCGTCGAGAGCGCAGGTCAAGTGTTTTTGTTTGACGCATTGGGGGAGGCGCGGTGCAGCTGCTGTTTATAGCGTGGGAAGATGGGAGGAGTAAAAAGGTGCGAGAGGCCGGGAAGGTGCATGCATCTGCGAAGCGGGTGAAAGCAAAATGCTACGACCACGCATGTAGACCGAGTTGGTGAGGATGACAGGTGAGGCCCTGTTCTTTCCCTGTGAAGGGGTACAAGACATGCTTGTAATCGTATACGCACTCCTTTCCCTCTTGGTGATACGACACTGTGGAGCCGTATGGTTGGTCTGGAGTCTGGACGCGGCGGGTTGGGGTCGCCGCTCATGATGCGCCGTCGGTTTGCGTTTGGTGACGATGAACGGTTTGGATTTGCGAGCATGAGCGTGTAGCCATGGGATTTTGGTGCGTAAGCAATGACATGGACAGTAAAGACTAGCAGAAGGTCCATTGCAAGGAAAAGCAAAAATCTTCTATATAAACAATCCTACGGATCCCGATGACAACATCAGCAACGAGCATGAAATGGTTTATGTCGAGTATCTAGCAGAAGTAAGATAAATGGTCAAATATGATATCTTAAAAATAGAAAATACTTATATTTCAAAAGTTTTTTTATAGTAAACATCTACCTTGTATAGGAAATACAAATAATGGAAACCTCGATCCAACCTAATCATAAAAATCTAACATTAAACAAAAGCAACAAGTCACTTAAGCATAGCATGTCATGAGTGTATTACCAAAGCGTGCTTTTTTATATTAAACATCTATCTTGTACAGGAAATGCAAATGATGGAAACCTCGATTCAACCTAATCATGAAAATTCTAAAATTAAACAAAAGCAACAAGTCACTTAAGCATAGCATGGCATGAGTGTATTACCAAAGCGTGCTGAGTCATTTCCTGTTATCTTCAAGATAGGCTTTTGAACTAAGTATCCTATGGAAATCGCACTCAGGTCTAATGATGTTTATTCCTGGTTCCATGATTCGGTAGTCAATATGTTTAACAAGTAAAAGATTGTTGGAACCAGTAAAGATGGTGACGCAGTTAACAGAACACAACTAGGATGTGGCAGCATGTAATCCGTGGAAGGATGATATTAGCATCTTTTTCAAGATTAAATGTACAATTTTTAGGCATGACTTTTTAAAAGGTGATTTCAGCATTTGTCCATGTAGATCACTGATTAGTTGATATTTTGACAGGGGAAGGATGTGCATCTATCTTTAGAAAGTTGGCATGTCCCTCTTTAAAAGAATCGCCTATCGGAGAATAAAAATCCGTCATCACCTGTAACAGCTCGAGTTTCTTTTCAATGTTTGGTAATTGAATTTTGATTGCATTCATGTTTGGCAGTCAAAAGTGCAACTTATCCTCGTAACTCGTGCTGTTACTATTAGCAAAAGTTTCTCAAATCTTTGTTGCGGAGAAATTTTGTGTGTTGACTGAATTCGAATTCAAATCAAAGCTTTGGTTTAATTTGGATTTGATAAAGCTTTGGTTTAATTTGGATTTGATTCATATTCAGATCACATAAAATACCAAACATGTTTATTAGAAATCAAGACTTGGGCCACGTCTTTTTCCTTGCCTCACGTGCAACCCGTTCATTATTTTCCTCCCAGATCGAATCAGCACCGTGCGGCCCGGTTCTCAGCTCTAACGGCCCGAGAGGCCCAGCCGACCGTGTCGCTTTCTTCTTCGTTGTGCCGTACGGTGACGTTGACTCCATTGCCGGTTGCCACCAAACCGAACCCAGCTGCGCTGCGCTGCACCGCAAGCGAGCGCGCCTCGACCAAGGAATCTTTCGGACGCCGCTACGTGGCGCGCATCCCCGGGATTTCCCCTTCACAAGAAGAATACCAGCCGTTGCTTCCTACCGTTGCCATCGTCCGGCTGAGCACGGACGCCGAGGCCACGCGGCAGACGATCGCACCGCTCGCATCGACCAAGAACCCTAGCTGCGCCGCACTTCATAATCCAGCAGCCGCCGCCTCCCTTTTGTTCCCCTCGCGCCGCCACCACCTTCATCTCTTCCCCTTCGCACGCCAAGCCAAGTCGCCCGATCAAACTCGCTGCCGGTGCCGCGTCCGAGGGTCGTCGCTGCCATTTGGAGCTGCTGCTCGAGTTTCCCGCATGAAGTCGGGCGCCGTGGTGGTGACGATCCCGTGGAGCCCCGTGCCAAGGAAGAGATGAACCGTGAGGCCGATGAGCGCCATTGATGTTTGTTCGACGTCGAACCTCGTCTTTCCCGGTGAGCCTCTCGTCGAATCTTCTTTTGTTCCCTTGTTACCCATCCCGATCTTGAGCTCGATCCCGACCAAATCTTTTTCTCTTATCGTGAGGAACGATTGGAGTTGCCGGGGCCGGTCACGGCGAAGAGGGCGTGTGCAGCCCGTGAACTAAAGCCAAACCGGAACCAAGCCCTCGTTGTTCACCCCTTTTCCGGTGAGATTCCACCGGACCCTTCACCGTTCGATATCCTTCCTTGTTGTCCGCCTCTTTCGCCTAAGTTTCGGGTGTGTATCTTGGCTAGGAGTCCGGGAACGCTGCCAATGCCACTCCGGGTAGCAACTCGTTCAAGTTGTAGTGGAGCTTGCACCTTGGCGCTGTTGACCTCTTCGGAGCCAGCCAGACTTGACGTTCCGCTATTCAGCAATCTTGCCTCTTCGCTTGATTGGGACCACATCTCTTCCGCAGAACGCCGGAACGACAACGATACCAGCCGTCTGGTCACCGCAAGGTGAGCAGTGTCGATGCGCGAGCTGAAGCCAAGTTTCCGTCGCTTGTTCCGTTTTGGTGAGATTCATCCAGTTGTAACTAGCGTTCTTTATCCTACTTTGTCAGCTGCCTCCCTTTGCCAAGTTCCGGCGTTGGATCTTGTGCAGGGAGCCGGGAACGCCACCCATGCCGGGAAGCAGCGTGTTCAAGTTGCGGCAGCCAGTCAAGCACGTTGCTTTCTCCCTGGCCAAGTCGGGCCCTTGCCTTCATACCGCTTGGTCCGCCTTGGTGCTGATCCTGTCTTGATCCAAGCGAGAAGAGACGGGAATCGTGAAGCATCTAGTAGCAGCCATGGGAATGTCGCTCGTCGCTACCAAGTGTTCGTCGTCGGTTTGCTCGAACTCCGGTGAGATTCTTGTCGGCTTCTTCCTTGATACCTCGTTTCCTTTGTACGTCCCTTCCATCTCGCCTCGACCAAGGTCAGATTTGTTGCTCTTGTGCCTTGAACGCCGGGGATGCCGCCGCTGCCAATTTGCCCGGTCATCGCGGGACGAGCATCGACGACTCGTGGATCGAAGCCAAATGCGACCGAAGCCTTCATCGTTCGTCTATTTCCGGTGAGCTTCACCGGTCGTTACCATCCGTTCCTTTACCTCCATCGTTTTTTTGTCTCTTCCTGCCTAAGTTTGGCATGCGGCTATTGAACAGACTCTTTGGAACGTCGGCCATGCCGGCGGATGCGTCTCCATGTGTGCAAGCGGGAGCCGCAAGAGCCAACTCTCAAGTTGAACATCCTCGTGAAACCCTTCCTCAACCAAGTTGCATCCTTTGCCATCTACTCCACCATGGTGAGCCGCATGATCCTCCCTGTGCCTCCTACCCCTCGCTCCTAGGCCGAGTACTGCTTGCCGCACTCGGGGTGTTTGACGTTTTGCCCGGCTACCTATCTCGTTGTGTTCTAGTGCACCGTAACCTTTGACTCGTGTGCCAAGCTCAAGCTAGGCAAAGCACAACGTTGTTCTACATTGTTTTAGATGATAGTAATGGTAATGTCTCATGTCCGATGGTTTTAGGAGGAGCTTTGACCGTGTTTTAAGGCTTGGTCGATAGCTCGGTACTAGTGCAGCTAGTAAATCGGTGCAAGTGGTGAAATCACATCTCGTTGTGGTCTTTATTCAGTTGTAGTTTGGCAACTGTAGCTTCCCTGCACCATGGCTGTCATACAGCTTGACCTGTCCGGTTCATACGCGTGTTTCGACTTTCCAAGCACGCAATGAAATCAGCAATCCATTGATGTCTATCCGCTGCTATCTGCTACCCCGGCACTGGAGTTCCCTTTGCCGTGCTCATCAACCAGGTTTACTTGAGAGAAACCAGCAAGCCAAGGACCAGCCGCTTGAACCCATAAATCAATTCGTGTTCCCCTCCAGAAAATTCATTTATTCATTCGTTAATCTTTGGAAAATTCCTATCTTTTTCTCCGGATCTCGGAAGATTATGCGGTCGATTACGTTAGAATCGTAGAAACATCTTCTACGCGTTATTGTTGTTAATGTCCATGTTCTAGCTTTGACCAAATCTGTTCTTGCGATCCAATTTCCAATCTTTCTCGTAATTCGTGTCGCTTTTTCGTTTTGCGTGTCGCTTACCCGTCTTCTCGAATTTTGGATAACGAGTGGGATCCGTTGGTCGAAGTTCGTGAAGTACTTGACGAAGCCAAGCGAGGACACCGATCTATTCTTGGATTGTATTTAAGGCAAGCCGCAATCCTGGACCACTCTTGCTCCTATTTAGTACTTGCATTAAAGTGGACCATGCATGATTAATGGTTACTTGCACTTGTAGTTTACCTATGCCATACTATGCTATCCTTGCCACTCGTTTGCCATATGTTGTTCTACTCGTTACTCGCATGCTTAGTACTTGCTTAGTTGCTTAATTGAACCCCATGATGACTATACATGTTTTTGTGTAAAATAAATTGTAGGTGATTCTTAGGTGTCGAGTTTCAGTACTAGATACCCTGTAGGACCTTTTGCGGGGGCGAGTGTGTAGGTGGTTAGGTGCTCGGGAGACTTCCGGGGAGTCTCTACTTGGAGAGTACCTGTTGCGGGTACAGCTTGTGTAGGGGTCTTGGGATATGGGACCCCTGTTGTGGTGACACTCGTTGTTGAGACTCGTTGTTTTGAGGAGAGGGATGGTGACTCGCCCTGCAGCTTAAGGACCGGTTCTTGTGCGTATACCTCTCTTGGCTTTACTAGCATACCACGTGACTTGTATGGGCGGGTCGGATCATGATACTTAGCGGAGGACCGGGTGGCCCGCCGTGGTGTAGAGAATAGTGGTAGTGGGTGTTGGAGCTGTTGTCTCAACCCACGAGCAGAGGATATCCCACTCGGCCCGTGGTACGCCTTGTCACACCCTTCAGGACCTTCTTTTCCTATGTTGTGGTTAGAGGATCCCGGACTCGAGGGACGGGCGCCTACCGATCGATGCTTTGTGGAGTGATCTTGTGAGTGTTGCTTTGCTTGGGCCACGACGGTGGTCTTTTGTTTGAGTACCTCTTCACGTGGGTACAGCTTGCTTACTCTCTGCAGAGATATATAAATCTATACGTATAGTCTAGCCCAAAGTATGGGCACTACCGAGAGAAATCCACTTGATTAGCATTTACTACTTCTCCCTCCGATAGGTGTTTTACTTCCGGCTTCGAGCCGTGGTCCCGTGGAGGTGTGCGGGACATAAAATTTGACCCTTGCAGGATTGTGTTGTTTCCTGCAAGGCCACTTATAAAATTTGACTAATAATAAAATATGATTCACATAGACTTGAGGAATAATGCTTTAGGTGCTAGCCCTTGCCTTTCCTTGAACTATCCCAACATGCATACATTGTTGCTAGGTAGTTTGCGGCTTGCTCGAGTACGTTATGTACTCACGGCTTTATCACTTTGTTTTTCGGACGCCGTTGCCGAGGAGCCGGCCGAGCCCGTTGAGAGAGCCGACGAGGAGGAGTGACGGTCTCGCCTACACTCGAGTTGCTTGTGGGTATGGACTTCACTACGGTTCTTCACCGGAGATGCTTCCGCTTTGCTTCCGCTTGCTTCCGCTTCGCTAGACTCCTACCATGATTTCGCGATGGCCCGCGTGCCACGCTCTTGTACTCTCGAGATTGAGATTTATGCATTTTAATAATGTACTTGGAGATTCTATTATCTTACCTTGATTACTCTTTATATTTATGGTTTTTCCGTACTAACATGTGTTGGATGTACGTGCCACACTCCCGGGAGTGGTATAGAGGTACAAAGGGTCCGGATTTCACGTTGGTGAAATTCGGGTCCTCACATCACCTATGCTTAGCTTCCGCGATACAACTTACTAGTACCTTCATAACTTGGATTGAATGTTGGCATGTCCCTCTTTAAAAGAATCCAAACCTCTCGAAAGACCTCAACCTTTATGCAAGAGTGATTGCCATCTTTTGGTGCACACAAAATACCTTTTCTTATGGAGGGAAATATACCTTAGATTTGTTTAGGGAAATATAGTGGAGGTGGTGATGGTACTGAGCCTCCTAAGCTTATGGAGGCCCAGGTGATGGGTTGAAGGCCCGGGGAAAGGCGAAGATATCACAAATAGTTAGACTTGTTTGTTTGTCCAGTGCCGTAGAAATTCAAGCTCCGTAGAAAACAGTTTCTGCAGCCACGCAAAAAACCAAGACGGAACCAACAGTCCAACTCCAACACCAAAGCCGTTGCTTCCCGGCTCACACTACCCCACCGCTCACCTGCGTTCCCTTTCCTACCACATGGCCGCCGCCGCTTCCTCTCTACGCCGCTCCACGCGCGCCTCCTCCCCTTCCTCCCGAACCCTAGCCCCTGCTTCAACACCGCCGTCCCGGCCTTCCCCGCGACCGGCGCCCGCCAAAGACCTGCGCGCCACCGCCGATTCGCGAAGCCGCCATCGCGGAACGGGAGCTCGCCGGAGACGGGGTGGTGCCCCGTGCCTCCCGAGCAGCAGCCCGTTAACGAGTACGAGGCGCTTGTGGCCTCGCTGCCATTCTCCTGGGCGGCCGGCGACCTCCGCCTCTACTGCTCCCGGCTTGCGGCCACCGGCGCCACTGTCGCGATCTTCGTCGGGCTCCCCGTCGCCGCCTTCGGCGGGCGCGGCGGCGACGGCCTGCACCTCGCTCTTGGGGCCACCGGATCCGGGATCCTTGCCGTCACCCTCGCCGTGGTGCGGATGTATCTCGGGTGGGCCTATGTCGGCAATCGCCTGCTCAGCGCCACCGTGGAGTGTGAGGAATCCAAACTCGTTCCCTTTGTGTTTGTTTGCACCGCAGTAGCCTGATATCTGTCTATTATTTTGACTCAGATGAGGAGACAGGGTGGTACGATGGTCAGGTGAGAAATGAGATTTTACCTTTGTTGTTAATATTTCTATAATTCGATTTCAGCAAGCCAGTTTCAAGTGTCCTCAGTTTCAATAGCACTGTAGTATGAGGGATCAAGTTTTGTTTTAGGGAACATTCGGTCACCATGAGACCAATTTCACTCTTGTTGTATTGCAAAGGCACAGCTGTGGCATCATCGAGAGCCAACCTGGTTCAGCTTTGTCTGTTGGTGACACAATTTGCTGGCATCAATGATTTGATTCGGTAGTATAACCAAACATTGTCGTCCCTGCTCAGACTTTGCCTTTAAAACTATCATAACTGATCCCGGATCTAATGTAACCATCCAAAAAAGGGAAAGCTCTTGCTCCTCTTTACTGAGGCTGGCATTGCTGATCTTCAGTTTATAAGAAGTGATCATTTAACCTTGTAGCTGTTTCATTTCATAATTGCTGCCTATGGACTATGTGGAACCGTCAAATCTTTGGACGTGAATGGAATTTGATGATCCTCATTTACTCTCATCTAGAATGGTATAGGTTTTTCTCTTTTCTGACTTGATCCTTGACAACTGTATATAGTCAAATTTTGTTTATGCATCATATTATGTTAAATTCAGATCAGGCATCACAGTCAGCTATTGCATCGTAACACTGTTTATCACTTGTTGCAGATATGGGTTAAAACACCAGAAGTTCTAGCTCGTGATAGGCTTCTAGGTTCATTTTCTGTAAGTTATCCTGATTCCTGACTACTAATTATTATCCTGGTTCCATTATGTTATACTTTTATTTTCAGAATTTCCTCCTTAGCTGCTAAGAACCGACATCGTCAAAAGTCCGAGAAACGAATTTTATTTTTTAGAGTATTGGTTAATGAATATTGAAAGTATATGCACATGGTGTGAGCTGTGAGATCCTTAATAGAATATGATCCCATGAAGAATCCATGCTCCAAATCTATCTGTGAGGGCGTTACCTGGCGGCCAACGATCGTTTCTAAATTATTATTGGAACGGGTCATGCCAGAAGAACATGTCATATCATAATAGTGAGCAATCATTCACATAACCGCTGAGCACTGCTGTTTTTGTTATGCAGGTCAAGCCCGTGCTGAACCGAGTGAAATTCACCCTAGTGGGTCTGGCGTTCTCTCTGATGTTTTGCATTCTTCTTTACGTCAACACTGAAAATCCGAAGGATCGTTACGAAAATGCCGGTGGGAGAGCTATCCCTGGAGTGTACAGTGACACCGCTGCGAGGTCTTTTGAGCCTGACGCATTCTGTGGAGAACCTGATCTGTCGTAAAAAGGCGTGGAGAATACTTGTGACATTCGAATTTCTAGAAGGGGAGTGCACAGGATAGTTAGTAGTACGAGTATATAACATAGACCATAGGTGCTTCGTTGAAGTTCACAAGATGTATAGATTTCTCCTTTGTGTACGGATTACTGACTTTTATGATGGAAAGACTGGGTTTTGACTTTTATGTTGATCCGTCTTGGCATTATAAATATTTGGCCGTGCACTTGTATTTCAAATACTTCACACGCAAGTTCTCAAAAAAAAAGAAGAAAAGAAAAACATGCTCCTTGCGTTTGGTCCGCAATGGAGGATTGATTGATAAAATTATGGCGTCTTCGGGTCAAGTTGAAATATGAAGCTTTGTCTTGTGCCATTGCCAAACACAACGGACATGTCCAGGAAACTTCTTCATGACGTCATAATATTCTTTTACCAGGAAAACGGAAAACAGGGCCTAAAAGTCGAAGTAAAAGTAGGCTGTTTCTTGACCCTGAGATGCCCCTTATTTATTTTGTAATAAAAAAATTCTGCTAGTCTGAGTAAAAAATAAGGATTTTTTAATATATTTTCTTAAAAACTTTTTTTTCGAAGGCGTTTCTTAAAAACTTTTGAAACAGCGAGGAACATGAGCGAAACGCCGTCGCCGCCGTGCTGTTTCCGGTCAAACATGCCGTCGCCGCCGTCCCTTCGTCCCTTCTGTTTCCAGGTCCGACTTATAAAGTCCGCGTCAAGACCCAAACCAAAACGCGGCGGCTACAGATTACCCGATCAGTTCGCCCCATTCCGTCCGTCGTCACGCACCACCTTCCCCAGAAAGCAATTCAGACAGCGAAGCATCACTGGATTATTGCAAGCTGCCGGGTTAATTACACACTAATTGCTCAGCTCTACTAGTAGTCTCCGGCCGGCCGGCCTCGTCTCCTCGTATTTCTTCCCTTAATTAATTGACCAGTTGAGGCAATCCAGCTCGCATTTAAGGTAATCCAGCTCGGGCGGGCTTTGCAAGGCTGGGATCCGATCGGGCGGTCGATGCCGGCGGGAGGCGGCTGGGCATGGCCGGGCGGCGAGGAACGATGAGGCCGAGTAGCATGAGGGCGGCGCTCGCTCGCTCGCCGGCCTCCTCGTTCCTGCTCTCAGCGGCGGTGGCCGCGCTGCTCGTGGGAGGGCTGTACTTCTGGGTTGTGGTCACGTCGTTCCGACGCCCAGACCCTGGCGCCGTTGGGTGCCGGCCCGACGGCGAGGGGTCGTGGGCCATCGGGGTCTTCTATGGGAAGAGCCCCTCGAGCTCCGTCCCATCGAGCAGGTGAGCGGCGCCTCAGCTTGAAGGCTGCGGCTTGAAGGCTGCGCCTTCCTTGTGTTGGCGCTTGAAGACTTGACTCTCGAGTTGCTTATGACCGTGTGATTTGGTGGGCAGGAAGGGAGGAGCAATGGGAACAGCTCGGCGTGGCCGGTGGCGAACCCCGTGCTGACATGCGCGACCCCGACGGAGGCGGGGTTCCCGAGCAACTTCGTCGCCGACCCTTTCCTCTACATCGAGGTGAGACACTGTTGCTTCTCAAGCTGTGACTGAAGTTCTTCTTGTTTCCGGGTGGATTGTATAGCGATGGCTCGCGAATTCGCTGAACTATGACACCAAAACCTTTGAGTTGAGCAAATTCGTAAAGTTCAGGTTGACTGAGTAAATTGTTTGCTGCATTAGTAAACTCAGCTTCTGCTAAGATAATTTTCTTGTAGTTTGACTTTATGATACTTACAGGAGATGAGTTGCTAAGATAGTTAGGTACATACTATTTATTTTCTTACCTGGATTTTATATTGTTTTTAGTTTTGGCAGTCTCAATTGTGAAATGTTACTGTCCAAATCGAGGAATGCAAAGTTAGTAAGCCTTGTGTGCACTGGTTTCTAATATATGACATGTAGTAAGGAAATGTAGTTGGGTGAAGGATTTCATTGCTTAGATACAATTTAGCTAAGGGTCTAGCATTACTAATCTAGATCTTGATGTTTAAGAACTGTCATGGCAAAAAAATAATGCCTTTACTGAATAATTATCACATAACCCGTAAGTAAATAAAGATGCTCATTTTTTTGCGGGGCATGATTCTGAAACATATGTTCAGGAAAATTTAGATAACTGAAATGCTGTCATCTTGGTTGATTATGTCATGGACCAAATCAATTAGGATGCATGGTAATAGGAATGAATCTTCATGATGAAGTGGTTTTGACAATCTTGAATTACAAATTTCTGGAATAAGCCGTATTTTCTTTGTTCTGTTTAGATAGCCACCGCATGAGTTTGTTTCGTGATATGTAAAACAAACAGGAGAAGATTTCTTACAATTTTCTATAACTTAGAACAGTTCTGTCATCATTCTTGCTAGGATTCATCCAATTGAAGTACTATTCGGTCTGATCCATGCATTGCATTTTTTCCTGCTAATATGAAATTCTTTCTTCTGACACCTTTCTGGAATTTAGTCTCACCTGGTATTATGCATGTTGTAGGGAGATACTCTCTATCTTTTCTTTGAAACAAAAACAACAACTTCACAGCAAGGTGATATTGGAGTTGCAAGAAGCTTAGATGAAGGTGCAACTTGGGAGTTTCTTGGCATAGCTCTAGACGAGGCATGGCATCTTTCATATCCGTTTGTGTTCAAATACGAGAATGAGGTAGATTTCTAACTTCACTTTTATCACTTGAGAAATTGATTACCATTCCAGAAGATGTCAAAACAGGCTTTCTTCCTTGCAGATCTATATGATGCCAGAGGGAAACAAAAAGAAGGAGCTGCGCCTTTATCGTGCTACTAAATTTCCTCTTGAATGGACATTGGAAAAGGTGCTAGTTGATAAGCCCCTTATTGATGCCTCATTAATTCAGTATGAGGGATACTGGTGGCTATTTGCCTCAGACTTTACCCGGTATGGCGTTGAGAAGAATGCAGAGCTTGAAATTTGGTACAGTAACTCTCCTCTTGGTCCTTGGACTCAGCACAAGCAAAACCCTATTTACAAATCCGACAAAGGTATGGGAGCTCGAAATGGTGGGAGGCTTTTCTTTTTGAAGGGTCATTGTATCGCCCTGGGCAGGATTGCAGTGGTACCTATGGACGGAAGGTTAGGCTGTATAAAATTGAAAAGCTAAGCAAGGAAGAATACAAAGAAGTCCCTGTAAATCTTGGGATTGAAGAGCCAAAGAAAGGAAGAAATGCTTGGAATGGCATGAGGTACCATCACATGGATGCACAAAAACTTACTTCTGGTGGCTGGATTGCTGTAATGGATGGTGATCGAGTCCCTTCAGGCGATTCTACACGCCGTTCTCTCTTTGGGTACCTAGGGTTTTTGATAGCCATTGCTCTTGTCGTTTTTGTTGGTTTTGTGAAAGGTGCAATCGGTTGCTACATCCCTCCAAGTTTTTGGGTTCCTCTCACAAGGAGAAATGAACTATATCGCATCTTGCCTGTGCACCGCTTCAACCAGAAAGTCCGCAGGTATTCTACCAGTATTGGCAGATATATCTCTACAACCAAAACAAGGCTCAATGAAAAGACTTGGTCCAACATGCTGTTCTTTTGCGTAGTAGCTTTAGTTGCTATCGTGAATGTCTGCATTGCTGTGCATTTCTTGTGTAGTGGCAACGGTGCTGAAGAGGCATATACATATCAAGGGCAACACTCCCAATTCACGATGGTCACTATGACATATGAAGCTCGTCTCTGGAACTTGAAACTATTTGTTGAACACTACTCCCGATGTGAGTCGGTGAGGGAGATAGTTGTTGTCTGGAATAAAGGTAACCCTCCGAGCAGTGACGTATTTGATTCTACTGTGCCTGTCAGGATACGAGTTGAAGAGATCAATTCTCTTAACAACCGATTTAGGGTTGACCCTTTGATAAAGACTCGAGCTGTTCTTGAACTTGATGATGATATCATGATGACTTGCACTGACGTGGAGAAAGGATTCAGGGTCTGGAGAGAGCACCCTGAGCGTATGGTGGGCTTTTACCCTCGGATGATTGATGGCAACCCTTTGCAATATAGGAATGAGAGATATGCTAGGGGTAAGAAGGGGTACAATCTGATCCTCACAGGTGCTGCTTTCATGGACAGTGAGTTTGCTTTCAACAAATACTCGAGCGAGAAAGCTCGTGAAGGGAGAGACTACGTGCACAAGCACTTCAACTGTGAGGATTTACTAATGAACTTTTTGTATGCAAATGCAAGTGCTGGTTCCTCGAGGACTGTGGAGTATGTCCATCCGGCATGGGCTATCGACACATCCAAGCTCTCTTCGGTTGCAATCAGCCGAGACACCCAGAAGCACTACGATATTAGAACAGATTGCTTGGCAAAATTTTCCTCGATATATGGTCCCCTCCCTCACAAGTGGGAGTTTGGCATGCGGCAAGATGGCTGGGACAAATAGTTGTACAAGGATGAAGATTTTTCGTCATTTGCAGCATGGAGGAAAGGTATAGGCCCTTTGGTGAAAGGGCTCTTTATGGTGGTGTACTTATGCGGCTAGAAGCCTAGAATCATGTGGAGAAGATGTTTAGGATGGATCATTCTTCAAATCTTTTAGGAAGTCAACCTTGATTTAGGCGAATACAATGCAGTACCTGTCAGGCACAACAGCTTACAGGAGTTGATCTATGTGTTAACGCATTTTGTAAATTGCATACTGCAAAAGGCTTGTTCAATTCTCTTTTCTGGGTAGGCAGTGTACATTATTTTTCTTCCTTCTCTAATATTGGGCAAATGCCCTGGCCTACAGGGTCTTGTTAGTGTTGGGTTGTTTTTCGCTTCTTTTGTAACATAAGAAAATTGTTTCAGGGCTTAGGTTCTATTATTACAGTTTCAACCATAAGTGGATATTCCTTCTTGGATGCAGTGCAAATGCAGCTCTTTGGATCATGCAGTATTCTTCTGTATCGGAGGTCCCTGTTGTGGCCTGCTCGGATGCTCAGCGGTTTCTGTGAAAGTTACATTTTTCCCCTTTCTGTTCTCACCGAACTGCATTTTTTTCATATTCCTTACATTCATATACTAGTATGTTGTTGCGGGAACTGCCTGCAACGTTTTTCTTCTTTTTTTTTCTTTCTTTGGGGGGAATGAAAAACTGCTTGTGAAGTTGCTAGGATCATGTCTGCTACAAAATCCATCCAATCCAATTATTCTATGGCTCAAACCGTGGTCCAACTCTCTCGATCAGGTTCTATGCCGATGCAAAGCTTCCATGAAACCATCCGACGTTCTCGTAGCCAACTGTGGCAAAATTGAACGCATTCAAATTCGATCAGTTCGATGCCACCTTGATTAGAATTTCGAGGCAGAGCAGCATACAGAAAACAGAGTGAGCACCACGGGAACAGAGTTCATGGTTTCGTCGAATGATGTTGCTTTGTTCTGCAGCTCTTCCGATAGGGTATTACTTTTGCATAACCCTCTCTTTCTCGTCGCAAAAAAAAAACTCTCTTTCTCGCTCGGCTGACCAAATTCATATTCTCTAGTCGATAGCCGGTTCCAATCCTTCCACTCTCGGGTCATTCACCAATGGCATTGCATCCGCGTTCATGACCCGCTCTTTGGAACCAATGCTGAACCCGCCCGAGCTTGCCGTGTGCGTTGCGCGGGGCAAAGCAGGCTTTGCAACGTCGTGGGCCTTCCCCCGTTCCCCGTTGTTGACAGCAATAGGCCCTCGCGAGCGTAGCGCAGACCGATTCATCAGGAGGGGCGTGCCCGTTCTCTCGCGTTCCAGCGCGAACGCGAAGGCCGCGCGCAGCCATTTGTGCTGCTGGTGATTTTTTTTGGCTCTTTTAATCTAATATTTTAATAATTACCTGTCCGAAACTAATTTTCATTTTGTCATGCCACTTTGCGTGGCAGGGCAAATGAAATAGGACCGCTCTGCTTAGCTTAACGTAGTGTGACCAGATGCCACGTCGGCCCCCGTAGACCGTTCGCGCGCTAGCGTGAAAATCGCTGGGTCACGCCAAGTCCGATTGACTCGTACATTGTCCGACTTCTGGGGAGTGGAAATTGAATTTTTGAGTTTGAGAGAGAATTTTGAGCACTTGGTTTCTTACGCTTCATTCTTGTGTGTCCTTCTTGATAGTACGGTGATTTCTATACTCAAGAAAGAAATACAACTTTAAATCTTGATCTTGAGCATGGATTCAAAATTTGTAACTTTGATAGCTCTTGACCGCTTCTTTTTTGTGCTTCTTTGCTCTCATATGAATTTTAAATATAAACTACGTACTAGCTCATTTAAAATACTAGTCATTTTTAATTGTATTGACATCAATCACCCAAAACTATAATTAGGGCCTAGATGCACTTTCATAACTCTATACATGTGGTTCAACCCACATTGATCAAGCCCATTGACAGTTTGCGCTCTTTCTTAAATAATTCTGTCCTAACAGACTACAAAATGCAAAATGATTACTTCGAGGTGCCTCGGGTGCCTGCGGAGCCAGAGTTAACACTGTTTTTCACGGGCTGTTGGGATCCTAGACTCCTAGTTATCCGGTTAGCTCTGGAGTAAGGAAATCCTAATGCTGCCGCCCGACCTGAACTTTGAACGCTGTTGAACCACGTTTGCACGGGAACCGTCCTCTAATCCATGCTCCTCTAATCAGTGGTACAGACCGCACTCGCATCAGAAACAGGCATCAATCGACTCTGTTTGGCATCATAATACAATGTTGTTCGCTAAATGAAACAACGACCATGGCCTACAACTTGGCACCCTTCCTTGAACAACCCGTCTCGGGCGTCGTGCTACATCTCCTCAGGCACGCTTCCATGCCGTTCATATGTTCCTGCAGCATCGGAAAACATTCGCCTGAGGCAGACACATGCCATCATGACCCAGGAGCAGAAGAAAAAGAATAACGCATGTAAAATTAGGAATGGCTCAACAGTTCTATTCTGGATGGATGTGAAATGGAAATTATCTGCAGAACCAGCTGCCAAGACTGTTTTCCTTTGCCAAAGATAAAAAAATTTCAGTTAACAAGTTCCTCATAACAGAGGATTTCTCCTCTCTTTTCCACTAACCACTCTCTGAACAAGCCTAGCAGGAACTCATACAATTACAAGACATCATTCAGTCAGTGCAATGGGACAATGACGCAAAGGATACATGGCAGTACATCTGGGGATCTTCACTTTATTCATCAAGTAAAATGTACAACTATCCATACAAAAACTACCAGCCACCAAGACCCTTCCTCTGGATCTGGGATTCAAGGTGCTGCAACAAGCTCAGAGTATTCTCATGGCTCCTACTTCATGACAGACTCAACACCAGAAACATTCTAAAAAGAAAAAAATACAAGCTGCAAGATAACAACTACAAGTGTGTCACCCGCCAGAGCCAAGTGGAGGAAACAACTATGCATCTCTTTTTCAACTGCCCCTTTGCAAGAAGATGCTGGCAGTATTTAGGAGTGCAATGGTATAGAAATCAGGAATTCTTCATGATGATGGAGGAAGCAAGAAGCCTCTTCAACAAGCCATTCTTCATGGAAATCTTCATAATTGCAGTCTGGTTGATATGGATGCAAAGGAATGGGGTAATCTTTGATTCCTCCAGAGCCTCCTTTGATGCTTGGAAGGACTTTAAAGATGAATGCCTTTTGCAAAGCTACCGCATGAAGGATTCCCTTTGCTCTGTTTTCCTCTCTTGGGTTCAGATTCTCCCCTAGTGACTTTTGCAGTTTGCCTCTGTTTAGCTTAGCTTTGTTTCGTTTCTGTTTTGTTTTGTTTCGTTTTTGTGCAGTTTCTTTTGTTTGTTTAGCTTTGTACAGTTTGGCTCTCGTTTGGTTTTAATAAAAATACAGTGGGGGCTTCCCTCGCTGTTTGCCCGTTCAAAAAAACAAGGACAGAACAAAGGTTTAAGGCTTTCACTTGTGAGATGAATCTGTCTTCGCTTGTGGTGACCGCCTTCCGGTCTGGTTGACATGTAATGCAGTGGTAGGGAGCTCCCCTGCTTGCGACGAAATAAATCGAAGCAACCAAGTATAACATACAGTTGCAACATAGGAACTCCACAAGATACAAGCATATGCCTCAGCACGAACGGGTCATCAGCAAAATAAAATGATTTGTTACTTGACACCAAGGTCTCCTTAATTTCGACTAATGTACCTAATTGACACGTCTAATGAAAAGGTGAGTTACATGAAGTTAACAATCCAATCCAAGTGAGAGCCAGGTCACTAAATTCTTTTGCTGCTTCACATCAAACATACAAACTTATTTCTTCTTTCCACCGGCCTTTGTTTTCTTGTTTGCAGCTGCTTTAGTTGGTTTCTCTGAAGTTTCCTGCAATTGAATGGCAAAAGGTTCATGAGCTCGTGTGCTGACAAGTGAAAAAAATATATCTGCAATACCAAAGATAGCAACATAGATTTTGAAGAACATCTGGTACAAGTATTAAGAGAAAAACTTGCCGCAGAAGACTATAAATGTTTGTAAACTGTAGCATATTATAGAACTGGTACAGCACCTACTGACCTAATTGCTGAACCAGCCTGCATAGATAGGGTTGATAAATGTGCATCTTCCTTTTACAATACAAAAAACGGTTCATCGTTTTCATACATTCCACATTCAACTGGCAGGCAGATTGTAGAACTGAAGCATCGAGTGGTTCAAATGAGGACAGGTGGTCTGATGGCTACCATTATCATTTTACATGGTTTAGTAAAGAAACTATGTGGTGCTACAGATATCAGAGCCAAACAAGCCGCATCTGCTTGATTCATTTGGAATGGTCTGTTAATGGTTCACTGCTATGTATAGTTCTACTACCATATTTCCAGTTTTGCCAGATTTGTAATAATCAGAAAAACTGATGACTCTGTACACGGCAAAGAAGCAACAACATGAGCATGATTGATGAGGTGCATTTGGAGGTACCTTCCGTTTCAGTGGTGCTGACGTGCTGGCAACTGGCTTGAAAAAGGACTCCAGTCTGGTCACATGAAGTTAACAATTAGTATAGTAAGATTAACAAGCAAATGTGCCCAGAGACACTAGAAAGTACACTCTCACCTTCCTTGGGATGATTTATTCTTGGCAGATTTGATCTTCTCTATAGCCTACATAAAACTCAAGTAAAACATTGATAAAAAAAAGTAATAAGAGAACTAACTGAAAGGTGAGAAGCAAAAGGATAATGCTTACCTTTCTTACCCGGTCTTCATTGAAACCATTGTCTTTCACCAGAAAACTTACAAGCCCCTGAAAAAAAGCCAGAAGCAATGAAATTTATTCGCAATGGAGTTTGAAGAAAAGTCAGCAAGCTCAGCAGGCATACCTCCTCATCAGGCGGAGTCCATTTCAGTTCAGGAATATCCAATGTAACATTAGGTTCCTTGAACAAGCGTCGAGCTTCTTCATAAGGCCACTCCTCGGGAATTTGATATCTGCACCACACATGTATCTGAATCAATAAGAAAAATAAACACAAATAATGTTACCGGCATAGATAAAGCATTCAAAAAGTTATTGGCTAACAAATGCAGATTCAAGGTTGATAACTTCAGCCTGCAACACCATGACAGAAAGTGAAGTTCTCTCACGACTACTAGAAAATGCGTTAAATATTCAACACATAGATTGATTGACCTGTCTTTATTAATGTTTTCCAAAATGCTTTCTATTGACCCGTATTGACGAATAAGCTTTAGAGCTGTTGAACCGCCGATACCTGGTACACAAAGCAAGGATACAAAGTTAAGACATAGAGGTGACAAGCTAGAGCATTTTGAGGATCACAGGAATTGTGGGCTAGATTTAAAAGGAATTGAGAAAGGATACCTTTAATGCTATCACAATAATCACATCCACATAGGATGCACAAGTCAATGAATTGGTCCATGGTGAGTTCTAGCTCCTCCAAAACCTGCATCAAGAAATATGGTGGAAGTATATGCAACATCAAAGTACTGAGCACATAACAACCATACATACTTTGGCAACTTCAAATTCCATAACAGGTATTTTCTTGGAACTTGGATCCATCAAATGACGTAGAAACCGTGGAGCCCCAAAAGTAAGAGAGTCCATATCCTCTGAAGCAACAGCATACACCTGCAGCATAGATGATAAATTGAACATGGAAGACTAAATTGAAAATGGAAAACAAAAATGAAAATGGAAGCTAGGAGTGGAAACAAGTTAAAGTACACTTTAACAATACCTTATCATTTATACATAGGGCTGCACATTGTGCTTCTGCTTCACAAGGTGCCTGTTAGTACCATAAGGCATAAGTCACTGAATTATGACTCACAAAAACACAAAACAAATCTTGGCCTTTATACTAGCAGAGGAAAGGTGAACAATTCTTAATTCTTTAGAACAAGATGATTATATATGGACCTGTTCCCTTTTATTAGCAATGACCTGAGGAAAACAGAATTCACCTCTACAACAGGAACTCCCATAAGTCTCAATAGCCGTTTACAGTCATCATTGTGCTGCCTTGTGACCTGTTCATCATGACAACAACAACAACAAAGCCTTAGATTGATGTCTCCAAGAACATATCACAGTACTCTTCTGTGCAGAGTACACAAAAAAATCAAAGAAATAATAACCTAATTATTGGGAATGAGAAATCACCTTAACAGTCCTTTTGCTTAACTTTTCAATTGCATCCTTATCTCCTTCCTGAAATATCAGGAACATTTTCCTTAAAGAAGTGAAAAGAGACAAAGATAAACGATACCCCTTCAGTGAGCAAACTTTGATCAAGAAAATATCAGATCACCTCTACTGCTTCAGTCAGATCTTTGGTTGCATCCTCCCTCTTTGAGTATCTGAAAACATCGTAACATGATAAGATTCCGTATCATAGGTGTAAGTACATATGGGGATCTCCAGAAATAAGGTGGGCATAATCTCTAAGAGTGAAAGAAACACAACATGCCTTTTAGCAAGCTCTTGTTTCTTCATTTCGGGAGGTTTGCCATCAAAAACATAACTGCATAAAAAGTGTCGTAATCCGTTAAGGTAACGTGTTTTTTATGCATATGCATACCAAAGTAGACTATGAAAACAATAGGTGAAAGGATTTGTATTTACACAGGCTTGATTCCTGCCTCCAGCAACCTTATTGTCCGGTTGAACATACCTTGCAAATGACTGCCCAGCAGAAATGTACAATAAGAAATAGACACAAGACTAGCAGAAGAAGATGCTAAACAGGGCTGAAAGGACATAGTTAATGTGAACCTGGTGACTTCACCAGCTTCGTTTGTGAGGGTTTCCATACCTGTCCTTCCAACTACAATCTGCACAATGAAAGCATGAGAATGTAACCCAAAAAGGCAGTGGATATATGGTTTGGTAATATGTCAATAAAGAGAATATGTAATAACCAATTCAGTTGGATATGTTCTTTTATTTTTACTTTTTTATATGGCAAAGCAGCCAGCGGCCAGACGAACTAGAAACAAAAGGGTTTGAAGAGCAATGGAAGTGCCCCAGTTGCGCCCACTCAATCAGGTAAATTTGACAGCTTATTAGGCAGTAAAAAAGGAGCAATGCAGAAATCCCTACAATCCAAACACCCTCAGTTTATAAAGGGGAAACCGGTGAAGAGGTTTAACAATAAATCCTAACCCTGATAACATATGCAAAAGTGGTAAATACAATGCTGAAACATGATAACAATCACAAACAGCAACATCTAAGCATGTTAAGAGAACAAAAATAAGGACACATGTTGGAATGGAGGCGGATAAATGAGCATAAGGTGGGGCGCAACACACGAGGAACTGATAGATGCTCATGCTGGCGTCAACGGCAATCTTGCGGCCGAAGTAGCTCTCGAACTTCTGCTCCTTCATCGACTTGGGCGCGTTGTCCGCAAGCAACTTCGTCAAACCCTACAAGAAACATTCCAGGTGCAAACCGAGGCGAGAACCCGTCACCTGATTCGCCATGAAATTGCAACAACTAGCAAATCTACCCGAAACTAAAACTGAGGCGATAACCCGCAACTCCAGAACTCACCTTGATGCCCATCTCGGCGGCTGCGGCGGCGAGCGGCGGCGGAGGAGGAGAAGCGCGAGAAACGGCGGGCTATTCCGTCTTTTTGGCTTCCCCTCTTTTTTTCTCCGCATTTTGTGCTTCCGGGGCGCGGAGATACACATGGGCCTGGGCCGGGACTACCCGTAGGCCCGACCCAGGTATTCAACAGTCAAGACAATTCCAAATCTGAGGGCCCATTACGGAGCCGTTCGTCCCCGACTTCAGAGTCGCCGGTGGTGAGGCTGAGGCCGCGCCGTCGCAGGCTGCAGTGGTCGGCCAGTGAGAGAGGAGGGGTCGGCGATGTCGCGCCTGTTCTGGAGGTGGTACGCGGACCGGCAGTTCCACAAGTGGGAGAAGACGGTGTTGTGGGACATGGTGGAGCCCTACCGCCCGCCTCGCTCCTTCGCGCCGCTCGTCGGCACCTACGTCGCCGCCTTCTACACCGGCGTCATCGCAGCGGCTATCACGGAGCAGCTGTACAAGGTCAGTTAAACTCTACGCCTCGAATCATGATCCACCCTTGTGCTTCCCCAGCTCATTTCCAGTAGGCACCGAAAGCGCCCATCCGCTCATCAGGTGTTCGGTGGAATGCTCACACGACAAAGGCTGTAGCAACTGTAGTGCCCGAGATTCTTCACTCATTTCAACTGCTTAAAAAAACACGCACAGTTGCAGTTCATCTGCGCCTTGCAGTAATTTGCCTAGCTCCTGGCATTATTCATATTCTGTAGTGCCCGAGATCCCTTGATCTCCAATCCCATCCAGATGATACTATCACGGTGATAACAGCGCAAGTTGATATGAGCCCTCTGGTTAAATCATCTAAAAAATCCTTCTTGAAGTAATGAAGCGACTATGGCTGTTACTGACGTCTTCATTTGGAGCAGGAGAAGTACTGGGAGGATCACCCCGGAGAGGCCGTGCCCATCATGCCGCCCAAGTTTTATTGGGGGCCATGGAGGGTGATGAATGGAGAAGTTCCACGCTTTATAGAGACACCTGATGAGGCCAAAGCAGCTTAGAAGTATCGTTGATTGAAGGTCCTGCAAGATGAACCACTCTATTTATACGTTGCCTATATATTGTATCGAGTAAAATGCACCCGATGTCTCTAAACTACTTAGAAATGGTCGTCTAGGTCCATAAACTCTCAAAGTGATCATCTGTGTCCTTAAACTATTCGTGGATGGTCATCAAGGTCCGTAGACTTTATATTGATTATCTTACATCCCTGATATATTTATATCGTGTCAACTAAGTTCACATCGTCACACCTAGTCACTTTCCATTCGTGTTGCTGTCGTCACACAACCATTCTCCATGCGAACGTTGTCAAGCCTACTCGATGACACATTATGTGTGCTCTGTCTATCACAGTCTAACCCTCTCATCCAACCTCGCTCTCCCCATCATGACCTCACCTTTCCGCGTCTGTTACTTGTTATCCACTTCGGCGGTATGTGACAATAGTCTATCCTCCATGTGTTACGCCTTTCGCATGCGGCGTGACACATTATTATCACATCTACCTAGTGGGCAGCGGGCACAGGCTGGGATGGGGAGGCAAGGCCGGATGGGGGGTGAAGGCGCGATAGATAGAGCACACTAGTTACTAGCTAGCATCTTTAATTAGGCTCGACGACACTTAAATAGAGCTCAGCTGTGCGGTAACAGGCATGGAGAATAGTTGGGCGACTGAGAGTGGTTGGACAGTGGTGTTGTGGACCTCATTAACACGATATAAATAGATCATGGATCTTGAGGACTAATATAAAGTTTATAGACCTAGATGACCATCGGAGAATAGTTTAGGAACCTAGATGATCACTTTGAGAGTTTATAGATCTAAATGACCGATCCTAAATAGTTTAGGAACCATTTAGGACCTCGGGTGCATTTCACTCTATTGTATTTCTAGTTGGTTGATTAGACGGTGGCATGATATGCATCTCGAGTGCTAGTTTGTGTGTGTCTATTCCTTTCAGTCCCTAAGCAAACTTATTGTAATTGTATTGCATAGACTTGTTATCCTAACAAAAACAAGGGTTAAATTCGTCCATTCTTGTGCTCTGTATTGGTGTCTGTCTTCTAGGTCTGATTAAAAAATATATTTGGTAGGTGACAGGCGTTTGTCTGCATCTGAAATAAGCGTTTCCGCAGAGAGCATCGAATATAAGTTCATTGGTTGAGAAGCTGGGAATATGTCAACAGGAATAAGATCGGCACGAGGAAATGGCAGCCATAACAGCTCCCGTCAGCCAACCACGAAAACTAACAAAACGCATGAACAGAGAAGAAAACTCAAATGCACCCATTAAAGTATGGTTATATTCAGTTCACAGTATCAAGTTTGCAGCCATAGTGTCCGGGACGATAGGCTCTAGGTTCAATCATTCTATATGAGCACCTAAACCTACATCCAAAACCCAAAATTACATCTCGGTGCCAGCTTTGCACCTCCGAATCCTCGTGATAAAACAAGTCTGTGGCCAGTTAGTGTCTGGTTTCAAAAAGGACACAGGTAATTCATAAGGCATACATCACGTCATATTGTCCTCAGAAGTCCATCCCGCTCATCTGTGGCATACGGCTTGCTATTCTGGATTTTGTTGCTGGGAGCTCAGCAACGGCAGCCTCTGTGGTTGTCATCAGCAACGAGACACTGTACAAGCAGATCATCATGTTTAGACAAGTTTGATTGTCTTTTGTAGTCACACAAAAGGACCAATGGCAGATCTTTAGATTGGTACCTTGCTGCATCTTGAAGTGCAGTACGGATCACTTTCACAGGATCGATGATGCCAGCCTTAATCATGTCAACATACTCCCCTACAGGTAACAAAGCTCATTAATGAAAATCACTACAGGTCGTTATACTGGAGAAAATTGGATAACCTTTTATCAGATCTTTTTTAACTCCAATGCAAGAAACTTGACATGGTACTTGTTGGAGCTGCTCAAATTTAGAAATGAAAATTGCACAAATGCACTTAAGAAAGCATAAACCTCTTGCTGCATCATAACCCAAACTAAAGTCCTCTTGTTCAATTAGTTTCCCAGTGATTATAGCCCCATCAACGCCAGCATTTGAAGCTATGGTCATTAAGGGAGCCTGCAAAAATCCATGATTCAGGTCCCGGATTAAAGATATCTGAGTGCACAGAGAAGAAGGATCACTAGAGGAAAAAACCTTCAAAGCGTTTTTTATAATTTGAACTCCAATCTTCTCATCCTCATTTGCTGTGCTGATCTTGTCAAGCTCCTTTGTGGCATATAGAAGTGCAACTCCACCGCCTGTGAAGAGATGTGAATTCAAAGAAACATATGCAACATATGAGAAGATTGAAAACAAGGCAAAATAGTAAGAAAGCCAGTTATGAAATGCAAGTGGGGAAAAAAGGATTAAGTTGCTCAAGAAAATTTTGACAACCTGGGATGATACCCTCCTCTACTGCCGCCCTTGCAGCATTTAGAGCGTCTGTTACCCTATCTTTTTTCTCACCAACTTCAGCTTCGCTAGCTCCACCAATCTGCAATTCAAGGAATAAACTGAGAAGGATGGGAAAAGGAACTTATACCCCGTATCCCTAAAATTTAACTAACCTTGAGGACGGCAACACCTCCAGATAACTTAGCTAACCGCTCTTGGGCCTTTTCTTTGTCAAACATAGCAGTGCTTACGTCAATTGATTCTCTAAGCTGTCAAGGATATCCACACAAACAAATGATGTAACTCCTATTGGAAGATCTTACTGCCACTATTATCCAGGTGAAGTTGAGCTTTGATGAGCCAAAAAAGAGAGAGTTCTTCAAGTACCTGTTGACACCTTTCCTCAATCTTCTGCTTATCACCTCCACCATCTAGGATGATAGTATCGTCAAGAGATACAGTAACCTGTGAATGTTGATGTCACTGTCTAGTTCTGAGGTAGTCAGGTACAACAATTTGAGAAAGCTAACAAACCTTTTCTGCAGTACCAAGCATTTGTAGCTGGACTTTGCCAAGATCAAGACCTTGTTCTTCACTAATAATCTAGAAGGAAAAGGAAATATAGAGGCAATTTCAGCAATAGGAATCTAAGTCCAGCTACTAAACTATGTGTGTTGGATATTAGTAAGTAGCTAACCTCTCCTCCAGTCATCACAGCCATATCATCTAGATTGGCCCTCCTATTATCACCAAACCCTGGAGCTTTGACAGCACATACCTACAATGGGAGACCTGGCAACTAGGTAAAGAATTTACATAAAGAATAACCACTTAAACGGCTGGTGAATGGGAAGAAGCTCTACACATGAGCTTGCTGTTTTATCAATTAATAAAAGGGAATCGATGTGCTTCCATATAAAAGGGCTACAATTGTGGTGAGCACTTCAGTAAAGTACTACGGTATATCTAAAAATCTGATAAATAATCAATATCACCTTTAGTCCAGCACGATGCTTATTCAGTACAAGCATTGTCAGAGCTTCTCCTTCTACATCCTCAGCAACAATGAGAAGAGGCCTACGATTCTACACAGACAAGTTATCAATCATCAGTTGGCACAAATTTTCCAAAGCATATTACCAGAAGCTAAGAAAATATGAACAAAGTTACCTTGATAGAAATCTCTAATATTGGAAGGAGTGAATTCATGCTTGATGATTTTCTTGTCATGAATAAGGATCAAAGGATTATTCATCTCCTGCACAAGTATACAGTGGGTAAATGAAAAGATTTACCTCATACAATTCACATGGAAACATAATTTCATGTTGATATACACCACATCTGCAATTTTAATCTTTGCTTAAACTCTTGTCAAAGATTTCCAAGGCCAAAAGCTATTTCCCAGAAAACTAACTTCTATCGAAGAATACAGAGACCCCACATACATGTCGCAGTAGCAAATGAGAATTAAGAAACTTCCACAATGGAAGCTTCATCCTTAAATGTCAGGTAAGAAACATACTAGCCTACTAGTCAGCAGCAATTATATACATGGTGACAAAAAAGCAAGCAAACAACAGCCTTTGCCTTCCCTTGTATTGGAGATACATTTTTACAGCCCCGTTATTACCATCACAAAAACTAAAGCAGGAACAGGAACTAAGGGGCATATCCATCGATTAAAGGCATATCCCCTAAAATCAAGGTTGAACAGGGAAAATAAATATGCCCTGAGGCCTGAAAATAACTTGAAGACATCACCCGTGCTGAATTCAGGGGTTCAACTAGGAAACATAGACTTACACACTTCTGGGTCTTCTGATCAGTCACAAAGTGAGGAGATATGAAGCCTCTCGATAACTTCATCCCTTGCACTGCTTCAAGCTCATTGTCCAATGTTTTGCCATCCTGCCAGTTTCTAAAGATAAGTAGTGGTGCACCAAATAAAATGATTCTACAGGAGCCTGACACTAAAAGCTGCACTCCACACTCACAGCAATAGTAATGACTCCATCCTTGCCAACTTTTTCCATAGCTTTTGATATCAGATCTCCAATTTCATTGTCACCATTCGCAGAAATGGTTGCCACCTGGATACCAATGGATAGGGAAAATGAAACGAGGCAAGCTAAATCTAAAGTTCCCATCAAAGTTCAAAAAGATAGCCACAGGATAGCATAATGGACTACTAGCACAGAATCAAAATGATTATTGTCAATTGTTTACAACGGTTAAAGGTGATAAACTTATAAACTATTGCAATGGTTCATAAATGAGTTAAGGGAGCAAATAAACCAGACAAGCAAGGTACCTAACCTGGTTTATCTCATCTGGAGAACTAATCTTCCATGCTTTACTTTTGAGGTGTGTAGTGACAACATTTATGGCCTTGTTTATACCATTACGCAAGTCCATGACATTGACCCCAGCAGCCACAGCCTTGCATCCTTCCGCGAGAATTGCCTGTGTAAGTACAGTTGCACAAGTGGTACCTGTTGCTCCCATCAAACCAGAAACAAAGTGAGTCACTCTCAATACATATGCAAACAAACAAGTGCCTATTCTGAGTACAAGCCAGCACTTTATGCTTTGCTTTGCAAAATTTGGAATTGGGAAAACTTCAACCACAAACTGAGTGACCTATTTAAGAATATGAGTGAAATCTGCCAGATTGCTGTTCTTCCTGGAATTTAATATAAAACTGACAGACTATCACCACAGACACCAAAAAAGGTTGCTGTTGTGCAAGCTATGATGTTGATCGGCTAAGTGAGAATTATTCAGTTACTGAATAAAGCATTCCAAACCCAAAAGAACAATTCAATGAACTGATCTGTGTTATCAGAATTTCCTTATTTTGACAGCACAAACATGACCGAGAGATTAAAACAGATTAATGATATGCTCAAATTTGACATAAAATAGATTGATGGAGAACATTAAAATAGATTTTCATTTGACTGACAAATTACAACTACTGTAATTTTCCAAAGCCTCCTCAGTCCTTACCATCTCCTGCAGCTTTATTAGTTGCTTCAGCAACTTGCTTCACCAAGCTTGCCCCGACATTCTTAGCACTATCCTCAAACTCCACGCTTTTCGCAACAGTAACCCCATCCTTCGTGACTTTCGGGCCTTTGTGGGATCCCTCGATAATCACAGTGCGCCCCTGCAGGAGTCCAATCAATCGCGAGAAATCAAGCGTGATACTCCAATGCTCCACTAGATCCACGCCGATCGCCGCGGCATCACTCCCCAACTAAATATAGAAGCTCAGAGCCGGAGGGAGCACGAACCTTGGGTCCCATGGTGACCTTCACTGCGTCCGCGAGGTCGTTGACGCCTTGCAGCATGGCGGCCCGGGCGCCGACGCCGAAGGCAACCTCCTTCGCCGCATAGCCCCGCGCCCACAGCCGCTGCTCAGCGCTGCCGCCCCGCGCGAGCTGCTTCCGCAGCGCAGAGGAGGACCTCGAAATGACCGTCGCTGCCGCTCGGTACATGGTCGCCTCGTGCGTTCGTTCGTGCTCTTGCGGCGGCCCGTGTGCGGCTCCGAGTTACTTTTTGACGGCTCCGTTCATCCGTTGGGCCAGAGAGGGTTTATGTGGGAGAGGAGGGGTTTGGGTTCCGGAAGCTTCGGCTCCACCGCGATATCGGGTTTGATGTCCGAACCGTAACTTGACCCGCTAAGCCTCTTCGTTCCGGCCTGACGAGCTCGAAAGTCGAAACGTGCTCTCGCCCATGTCGCAGTAGAACGAACCAAAACCCTAACCCTAGCTTCGAACACCGGCGCCCTTCACCCCGGACCATATTCATGGACGCCAAGGACATCCTCGGGCTCCCAAAGATCCCCTTCTCGGCTTCCCAGGAGAAGAAGTCACGGCAGCCCAAGGAGCCGCAGCGTAAGCCCGATGGCGTCTCGCGCGAGGTATTGCCATTCGCGTTGCCCTCCACCTCCTACTCGCTACAACTTGCTTCTTCAGCGCTAATTTCAGTTGGGATGTAGGTTTATGCTCTCACAGGAGGTGTGGGAATGCCCCCGGTTATGCCAACCATCGAGGCATCACACCTGAAGCGGCGGCCTGCTGCGGAGAAGGAGAAGGTAAGCGTGCAATCGTCTCATCACGTGTGCAAACCAGAATTTGGTTCTTTTCATAAATTACACGTCTAGAAAATCTTCTGTAGTTTGAATTGTTAATAGTGCATTCTGTCATTTGTGTAGCGTTCGTTAATTTTGTGCAAATAATTATCTTCTCCACTATGTTTTGTGAAAATTTGTCCACTCATTTTTATCAAGTATTTGTGAAATGTTACATTTATCTCCAATAGTAAAAAAATTTTCGAAGCTACTTCTCATATAATGAAGAAGCAAATGACTAGTACTCTTCTTGGCTCTTTTGTGATTCTGAAACTAGCAGACCTCTTTAGATGATTTGATCTGACCATTTACTTATATTCAGGTAGCATGGCAGTGGTTACCTTTCACATCCTCTGCACGAACTGACAACCTGCAGCTTTATCACTGGGTTCGTTTCTCATGCTTTACAATATTTTTGTAAATATTTAAAGCTAGACTAACTCATCTAATAATTGTATGCCCCACCAATTATTCAGGTTAGAGTTGTTAATGGTGTTCAACCAACTGGTGACTATCAGTTTGCAAAATATAACACGGTAAGAATTATATTAAATGTCTCATTTAGCAAGAAGTCTTGCAGAATTTGCGTCTTATTTTGTTTTTGTTCCTTTCCTTTTGCAGAAGGTGGATGTTCTTAGATACACAGATGAGGAGTATGAGAAGTATTTAATCGATCCTGTAGGTATTAGTTATTACAGTATAATATTGGAGTGCATTGTCTCATTCATTTATATGACGTGCTTGCATTTCTTGCGTTATTAGCACTTAAAATCCTGAAAAAACCAAACTGGTATTATAATTTACATGCATTTCAAGTTCTAAATGTTTACCTTGCATAATCAATATCATGCTGATTCTCCCATGCTACCCCTTCTATCAGCATGCCTTGCTTATTAGAATTTTATCTATAGGGCCTGTTGAGCTATGGGTATTACCTGTTCTTGTGTGAGTCCTTTTGAATATTTCACACGTCCATAAATGAAAAGATTTGATATTCATATTTTCAAACATCCATAATCAGATATCTGAATTTGTCCTGTAGCATGTCAACACTTTATACCGAGCCTTAAAAGTCAGGAAAGAAGCTCTCGTCACTGAAGGGCTCTTAGTGTTTAATTGCTTCATCCATGGATTTCATTAGGTTTGCTATCTTGTGTACAACCAACTGCTGTATCCCTTCTTTCTTTAGAGTTTTGAAAGAAATGTTTATTGTGCTATTTCAGGCATGGACCAAGGAAGAAACAGATCAGTTGTTTGAATTATGTGAACGATTTGACCTTCGGTTCATAGTTATAGCAGATAGATTTCCAACTGATCGCAGTGTGGAGGATCTGAAGAGCCGTTACTATTCTGGTAACTTAGTTCCTTTACACAAATTCAGCCTGCTTTGTGAACTCTCTTTTGTTATTTCTTTTATGGTTTATATATGCACTTGTTTGCTCAAAAGGCAGCATTTTTTGTATAATCTGGATTATTCAATCTGTCATCCAGTGTACAAATTATTAGTCATGTATTTATTTATGCTTCACAGTGAGGAAGATTGTTAACACCATAATGTATCATAGATCTTCTAAAATACACACTCTTATGCCTCTTCTATTGAACTTGTTTACAAAATATAGAAAATTATTGTTTGCATTAAGTATCTTGTACTCATAATATTTCTTTGTGCATCTCATGCTATGTACTATTTACTGTTACAAGGTATTGGGTTGTATCATAGATTTGTTTTTTGAAAATGTGTATCATGGATTATTACTTATATATTCCAATTTATTGCTTAAGGATCTAATTGTATTTTTTATGTACATGCCTCTTCAGCCATTGTTTTCTTAATTTATGCAGCTACTCGGTGTCTTCTAATTCATAGAGCTCGATCATTCGAAGACGTTTCTGGGAATCCTCTTGTGAAGGTAGTAGTTAATTCTCATCCCTACTTCAAAGTAGTTACTTATTTGTTATGACAATATTATCTTGTGCTTATATATATCCATCGACTTTGTTCTCAGGATCAGTACGATGCTGCTCATGAGACTGAGAGGAAGCGTGCATTATCGGCACTTCTCTCTCAAACAAAACATCAAGAGCGAAAGGATGCTGAGGTGAGAAGTGATAACTTTTGTGCAGTTTACCATTCACTGGATTCAATGATTGTATGCATGACTGACAAGTGATAACTTTTCAGACTTTAGCAGAAGCCAAGCGTATTTTGGAATCTCGTGCTGCTAATAAGGTAATGTACACATGATTCCATAATTCCTCTTAACTAAAGTAAATTAACCAACAATAAGCTTCTAAAGTTTTCTTATATGACGTTTAGCGGATTGGTATTAACCTTCCATGGGAACTGATGGACAATCATCTAGATGTTTGTTATTTCTTCAAGCAAATTGCATTTACCATATGGGCATACTAGGTGCCTGCTAATACTCCTCCGTTTCTGTTTTATTGACACCAGCCAGTTCATTTTACACGGGTAATATTGTTCATTATATGCTCTGATGAATTACAATTTTTGCTAGATATAATTAGGAAATGCTCTAACTAGAGGAGAGGAACCAAGAATATTTATTTGTATTCAACTCAGAGAGTTACATTATATGGGAGGCTGTATGTCTATATATAGCACTGTAAACCATGGCAAGCTTTCTATTTTTAATTCATGCTTATCTAAGTATTAGTATTAGTTAACACTTGTTTTTACTACTCATGGTCAAGTTGAAATTTGCTTCTACTTGTTTGTCACCATAGCCTGGTTTTTCTTGGTGCTTCTAATATTTTCTTTCTTGAACTAGAGACATCATGACCCAACTATATTGATAGTAGTAAAATCTAATTGGATGTCTAATTGTTTGGCACTTTGCAGAATGCCGATGAAGCTGGAATGCCTTCAAGCTCTGAAAATGCTACGGTTCCTGTGGAAGGTGTATCTACCTTGAGCAGCACTCAGCCACTGTTAACAAATCCATATGCAGCAGCAAATAGCTCCATACCTAATTCGCTACGGACGGTAACTCTAAAGCTACTACTGCTTCAATCGTTTCTTGTTAACATTTCTAGTATACAAAATTTCTTTTTGATCCTGCAGAAGCTGCATTTCATTCTTGTTATGTACCTCAACAAATTAACAACCATTCCTCTTATTTCATCCTTTTTTAAGAATGTGAAAAACTACTAAGCTGTATGGTCTTTCTGAGAATTGCCATCTGTGATCTTTGAGAGGAAAGTAAATCACTATACTCCAGAAGTCCAGATCCTTTTTTTTTGGTCCCCATCTTTTGACACTGTTTCATTCCCGCGTGTAGATCAGTTATAAGATAAAACTTGAATTCTCATGGTAGCATAATGTCAGGAAACTTATATTACGTGAATATTATTTTGCACAGACAGCAAAACTTGGACAAATGACACTAGAATCTAACACATTTTTTAACAAAGCCACTGCATGCCTCACTGATACATGACTTTGGGGCTCGATATCAACTCACAACTGATGGTATTGTTCAAGTTTAATATTTTGCTATAGCACCAGGCCACCAGCACTGTTGTGTTGGAAAGCACCAGATAGATATCTTGTAATCTGCCATATTTGTGATGAATCAGCTGAAAAGAAAAACACATTTTTTTGGTGTTTATGAATCATGCATTAATTTCTTAAATGGCAATTTGAGAAGTGTTACTGTTTCATGTTCATGTGCATGAAAAGGGTTGTAAGTTCCCTTTTGTGCACTATATATTCGCTTTTATTTTTTGAAGATTAATTTTTGAATATGCCTGCTCTGAGTGTTAAACCCAGCACAAGTAGGCCAAGGATAAATATGTCAGACCAATTGTTTTCTTAATTTATCCGCTGCAGTATAACTGTATGCAGATTGATATATTTATCTGCAAAAACCTTTCCTTTTGATGCATTTGACGTATAACTTTCTCTTTCAGCTTCGGGTGTACTTGAGAACCTATGCGCTTGATCAAATGGTCCAAGCAGCAAATGCTTCTGCTGGCCTTAGAATAATCAAAAGGCTTGATCAGACATTACAAGATCTAGGGGTTCGTATAGATCTATACGTGACATGCACCATTAAGTTCGTTATTTTTATGAATATGTTTGAGCTACCATCACCATCATTCTTCCTATATAGGTGCATTTGAAGCCTAAGGTTCCAACAAAAGCAGTTTGTGTAGAACATCTTGAATTACGGAGTGAGATACTCACATTGCTTAACCTACAGAAGCAGGTACCATTTTCGTTTTGGAAGTTCTTGAGCTGAAGACTCCTTGGCAATAAGTATTTTGCATCTGTTATTAATCTAAAATTTGCATTTAGGCTGCAAAAGTGCTTGATCCCCATCTTGTTTTCCGGAAGCATCTGCTGAACAATTGTACCCACTAAAAAAATAAACTGTCAATGTCTATGTCTTTAAGCTCATAGCTCTGTTTGCATTTTATGGTAATAGCTGCAAAATAAAGAGGCAGAAGTTTCAGCTAACAGAGAAGGTTCCTTCACGGAGGCACCAAGCACACCTAAGGTATGTAAATACATGAATCGTCTGCCTTATTCCCATGCGTACAGAATTATGGATAATAATGTCAAATCATAAACCATGTGGGATTGGATATGCAGTAGTAATATGGACCCCCATTCTACTCTGTTGCTGAGTTAGATGGATGTAATAGGTAGCTCGATTTTAGAAGTTTTTATTTTGTAAAGCTTGGTGAAATCTTAATGTGCTGTGAAAAATGTGCCCACCTTTCTTATGCTACCTGGGCCATGGGCTGTGGCCATTTTTGTATCGAGTATCAATGATTGTAATTAATATAACTATTGTTTATTGTTTGCAGCGTTCTAATAGAGATATGGATCGGCCCTTTGTCCCTGATAATGTTGGTTTTACAGGTATTTTGAAGCAGATACTTTGGTTTGACCTGTTTCCTTGCCAATATTAGGGCTTATACTTAAATATTAAAATGTTGCATTTAATATGACCTCAGGTGAAAGAGCAGGCAAACGTGATCACAAGCGGAAGGTTTATTTTTCTCCTCTTCCTTTTATTTTATACTTAGTTTTCTCTTTGGTAGAAACATATTGTTCAACTTATCTTTGTCTTTCAACGATTGTTACTTTCAAACTATAGACAATTTAATGAATTCTGGTAGTTCAGCTGTTTTGCACTAGAACACGCCCTAATTATATGCAATATCGTGGTAAGGCACTTAGGTTTAGGGATGCACTAAAAGTGTACAGTGCTGGTACAAAACTATATTTGAACTGGCAGTAATACCATTGCCTCGTCAAATCATCATCTCAGTTGTTAGATCTATTATCTAAATGAAGGACATGTCAATGAGCTCATGGTCGTTTTGGGTGGGGTTACCGTACTCATGCTTGCAATTTGCAGCCCTGAGTGCTCATGGCATGTCTTCGATGACCTGCCATTTGGTCACTCCTATTGTGTACAGAAGTGTGTTCAACTTCTCTCATACATTTGTTTTTATTAAAGATGGTAGAGCTATTTTATGACTTCATTTCGTCTCTCTCTTTTTATACCGCTCGTCTCTCCCTCTCATCACCACCTCAATCAAAGAGGCCTCGGAAGTTGAAGGCATCTGATTGATAGTGTGGTTCAAAAATACATCAGAAAACATTGTGTAGTAACAAAACCTCGTATATTATATCACAATTTAATAATCTCAATTTCATAATGTTCTTTTTATCCTCGTCCCTTTCAGGCAAGCCAAAGATGAACTGGAGCTAAAAAAGTCTGTGTCACAGTCTTGAGTGGAAGTTATTTGGGTTCATTGGTGTGGCAAGAGTCTGCTCTTGGCGGTTAGAAGATTTTGCTTGCCCTGTCTATGCAAGGCTCTATAGTGCATCTTCTCAGGATTTCAGATTTGTAATGCACTATTATCTTGGATGCATGTAGTTAACAGTGAGGTCGAAATAATTATTAGTGAAGCCGAATTTCGATGCTGATCCACCGAAGTCATCGATCGGTGTGCATAATTGATTGAGGCTTGAGACTGAAGAAAAGGCTGAACACGTGCGCGCGTAAAAGTAGTGTTATTGTAATGTGTGGAGAAAGTTCCGCATGGTAAAAGATATGGATAATAAAAGATATGGATAATAAAGTAGGGATAATTACAAAAACCATCCCATAAGTCATTCCTAGTTTGAGATTCTCACCCATAAGCTATTTTGTTGTAAACACCCACTCACTAGAGTTTGTTGCAAAAATCAATCCAATTCACACATGTTTAATTGATTTAACCCATTTTCACTCATTTTGAAGAACAGATCAAATACATGCAACAAATCTCAGGCATAAAACAGTTCCAAAATTCAAATTAGCAGCCTAATGTTCTCAAACAATTGAAACCTAGATTGAAAGAAACAAGACATGGAAAATACGTAACCTGCGAGTGACAAGTTGTCCAGCAGAGCAGTTATTTCTAACGATGGTAATTTTACAGCCTCTAATGAGGCATGCACTGCAAAGCTCGGTTAGTTACTGAGGACGACGAGGATAATATGCTAGGCTCTCCTTGTATTGTGGTATCTGATGTGCCTCATGCCCTCGTGGGTCGTGGCTGACCCAGTCTTGGCTCGCTCAGTACACCTCGAAGCAAATCATTTACAGGAAGCGGCGGGGAAAAAAGTTCTTGTTGAGAGTAACAATCACATAGAAATAGAGCTCTCGCCATAGAAGAATTCCCCAATAACAATTCGTCTCGCACTCTATTAGAGGCAGGTACAACGTTACACGTCAGCAGTTTCATAGCTCATCTCATGCAATATGTCACATAGGATTTTTATGATGTGGAAGAGAGAGAGTGAGGTGAGAGAAAGAGGTGGTTGTTTCACGAAGCAACCACCTCATGCACTAGAATTTAGGAGTATTAGACGACTTACACATCATTGTACAAGTTGTAGTTACCATGCAACTCATAAATATTCTTTTTCTCATCCACAAATTTAGAAAATATCAATTTCTACAAGACAACCAAAACAACCACCCATTGTACAAGTGGTCTAATAGACCGTCTCGAGATTACGTGTCATGCATGAGGCGGTCTATAAGACCACACCTTTGTACTTGCCCTTATAAAAAAAATTAAAAAATCATCTCGCATATTTTTTTTTTTGAGAAGGGTACAATTTCGAACGCACACGACACCACTCACACCACACTCACACCTCACGCACGTACACGCGTGCGCGTTCGAAGCACACGCCTAATCTAGAGATTGGAAGGATCCGAGATCCTTCAGTGTGCGGAAACGCACGATCCCATCGAACACGTACGCGTGTGCGTACCCTATTCTATCTAGACCGAAGCCTGGAGAGAAAGACGGGGAAAAATCCCCGATGTGAGACGCACCGCGTCGAGCGGCGCTCGAACGCCCAGCGCTAGCCAACCGAGCTACGCTCGGTTCTCAATCATCTCGCATCTGTGGGTGTCCCGTGGACCCAAAAGTAAAAAAGCCCAGCCAGCCATTCTAACCTTTAGCCCCAGCCCACCACGGACTGTTGCGGATGTGTACAAGCTCTCGGAACTGTATCGGGTCATCCATATCAGGGCTGTCAGTCTGTCATAGATAGATTTGATTTCGAACCATACATGGATATCATGGTTGTTGGCACGAAGATTTGCATGTTGTTTGTCATTGGAGTAGTCCCTGTGTTATTTGGTTGAGCTGCCTGAAGAGGTGGAAGGTAATTATTTACACTCTCAAGTCTCAGTTGTTCTATGTAGTGATAGAATTATTAGGCCAAAGCCCACTTATAATTTCTATAATTCCTAGAAAATCTCAAAGGCCCATATAGGGATGGTGGGAGTGCAACCTTTAGTACTACATTGCTAGTGGAGATGGAGGGAGACCAACTTATAAACTTGGATGCTCTTGCCTTCCTTTTGCATTTTATTTTTGCTGCGAGTCCAATACGTTTTCTGTTTTGGAAACCGACTCGGTTTAGGTTCGTCTAACCCTAGCGGTCTCTCCTATATAAACGTACGGGCGCCGTCGCAGAAATCATCTCGAAAACTCACCTAGGGTTTTAGCCTCTCTTGATGCTGCGCCGCCAAGACTACTCCATCCCGATCGTCGGCGTGCACCGGCGAACGGGAGAGCAGGTCTCCGGAACCAGCGCCTTCAGCGATCCCGCACCGGGAGAAGGCGAATAAGGTTTTTGGGAAGCACTCTGCGCGATCGCTCGATCGCTTCCACCACGGCGCGTCTTCCCCGCCGCGTGAGCCAAGCACGTCGTTGTCTTCGCCGTGACGCTGCTGAACGTCGTCGTCAACTCCTCTACTCCGTCAGGCCGGAAACGTACGTATCTTCTACTTGCGTAATGTCTTCCATACTAGCCTTTGTGTTCTATCTCTGCATGATAGTTATGGATAGTATGGTAGATGTGTTCATCTTCTCCTGCTTATTAGATATGTCTAGATCTTGCGTAGACTTGTATAATTTATTTAGCAATCTGTATATCATGTTAATGATTTATTTCTGGATTAAATTAAAACTGAAAGTGCTTATATTTCCAACATGTAGATGACTCACTGTATCTCATCCTTTTGAAAGGGCTTTGTGTTCACATCTATGGGAGGTCCCAGCTGGTCCCTACGTAAATTCCATCAGTTTGCGTGAGATGCCATAAGATGGCCAAGAGAGGGTTTAACTCTTTTGGTGGAACTATGCAAGGATGATGGCATCCGGGCTGAATTGGTGCAGTGCACTTGTGCATTGGTCGTGTCGTGTGCTAGTTGAATTGTAATCGCAAGACACTAGAGAAGGTTTACGATCTGGCATCCGAGAATGTACGCTTGATTAGATTGGCTCCCTACCTTACTGATGATAAACAAAGGATGTGATGATCGTAAGGGGTGACCTGAGAGATGCAAGGCTGGTGAGGCTCATGAGTTCGGCTGGACAATGAAAGAGTGTGAGTGCTTTGGACAGAAGTGAGATGAATGTTGTGCTAGTTTATATCTTTTCAATTTCTTGGGATTAGTTTTAAAAATTCTTGGGATTGTTATTTTACTACTAGTGTGTGAAAGTGAAATATTTTTGTAAGAAAAAAAATGACAAACTGTTATATGGTGGACGTTGGGCATTAGTGGGGGAAGAGTGATGATGTTAGGCAAACTTGTTATGTTCTTGTCCTGTTGTTTGGCTCTCCTATATCTTCCATGAGTGCCAAACAATTCGGTTTTGGTTGTAGATTGTTGGATTGTTAATACCCGGAAGATATTTATTTCTGCTGAAGTATGGACCCTCTCGAAGTGGTGGGTGGATAACGTCGAGTAAAAGGGAAAAGAAAGTGAGGTCGTCACGACGTCAGAATTTTTGTGGCGCGACTGCCCTGTCACCGGTGCAAATCGACGTCCACCATTGCCGCCTCGACGATGAGTCACAGACACTGGGAAACTGCGGGCCGGCGCTTCGGCCGCTGACGAGCCGGCGTCTCGGGCTGGACTTGCTCCTGCCGTTTGAGAGGGACGGCCGGCGATCGACGACGAGCAGGGCGTGAACGTGGCCACGTCTGGTGGGTGGTTTTACAATCCAGCGCCTCTTTGGTGGCCAGGGGATGTGACCGCCTGGAATATGCTCCGGATTCAGGATGTCGCCAGGAGAAAATGGGAAAAGGAAATTGACCAGGACTTGTGCGTTGCGTTGCCGATGGCTGTTTTCCCGGCGAGAATTGCTTTTGTTTCCATGTGGCAGAGGAGGTGTTTCAAGATAGTTTGCAAGATTCTTGTGCGTGGCGATTAAACTAGCTCTTTCTTGTCAAATTTACATTGGCCACTTAATTGACCGACGCTCAGGTCACGTCACGGACAGCAGCGGTGTAACAGTGAATGGAGTAGTTAGACGCTATTCGAAGGCGATCTATCGAATTATTAGTTGGGCACGTGCAGAGCTCCGTAGACGAAGCTACAGTGCACGCCAGCGTAGGTTGTTGCACTTGCAGCGGCCTACGTCGTCGGCGTAGCTCGGATCCGGAGCGCCGCCGCTATGTTTCCGTGTTCGTTCCCGCGCAGACATCGCGACGCGGCCTAGGTGAGAGGCGAAACGCGTGCAGAGAATCCAGGCTGGGTTCGCTCTACCGTTCCCGATCCAGCTTGGAAGCATCGCTGTTGCATGGGCCGCCGTGCGGTCCGTGCCCATGATCCCACGAGCTTGCTTCCCGTTAATTAATTTCCTCCGAGGTCAATACTTAAACCGCAGAAATATCACTAAAGCAGAGGACGTCTGAACAACCCACAGGAACGCCAACGAACCACTTGCCACCACTGTTCGCTCATCAACCGTCACTACTGTTCACTCATCATCAACGCCTACTGGCAAGAACTATAAGAGCATGATTTTCTGTAGGATGAAGATACTCTCAAGACCAAACTCATGAGGCGAACTGATGAACAACTTATAGTTGTATACTAGTATATGGATCCTAATAATAACCAGTAGCAGAAGGAGCTAATTAACGCGAAAATTGCCGCATGCAGCTTTTCCTCATTGTCGCTGCAGGCTGACGAAGCTAGCACTGCAACTACTGCTGCTTGGGGTAGCTGAGCAGCGAGTTGAGCCTCTGCAGCTGCAGCTGCTGCCTGAACTTGTTGATGAAGTCGTCGGCCCTCGCGTCCACGCACTCCTCCGCCGGTTCCTCCTCGGCGATGTTGGTCTCGGAGCTCGTCTTGCTAATCCCCTGCTGCGCCTTCTTCTTCCTCCCCACCTGGTCGCGCGCCGGCTCCGACCGGCTCCTCGAGTACTGCGGCGCCGCCTTCTCGTCCGCGGCGGCGGGGGCGTCTTGTAGGGGTCCTCGGGGACCGCGGGGTCGCCGGGGCGGAGGTAGAGGCTGAAGGAGCGCAGGCGGTCCAGCACCGACGACGTGCGCGCCAGCGGCGCCGGGGGCGGCGGGGCCACGTGCTCGTCCTCGTCCTCCTCGTGGTGGTGCGGGTGCGGCTGCTGCTTCAACGACTGGCCCTTCCTGAAACTGTCTATGAACGCCTCGGCCCTCGTGTTGACGGACGGCTGCGACACCAGGCTCGGAGCCGGCTTCCGCGCCGTGGAGCTCGACGACTTGGCCATTTTGCCCTCTGCCGCCGCCGGCTTGTTCTTCTCCTTCTTGGTGCTCGCCGGCTGCCGCGCCGGCTCGGACCGGCTCCGGTCGTAGTGCACGGCCGCGGGGGTTGCTTCTTGTCGGGTACCGGGGCGGCGGCGGCGAAGGCGTCTGGGGCTGGCGCGGCGGCGGGCTGGTCGGCGGCGCCGAGGAAGTTGTAGAGCCCGATGGAGCGGAGGCGGTCGAGGACGGAGGACGTGCGCGAGAGCGGCGGCGGCGCGCGCATCGGCGCCGGGGGAGGCACGTACTCCGCCTCTTCTTCCATGAACGGGAGGTGCTCTGCTTGCCGCGGCGGCGACGCCGGTTCCTGCTGCCGCAGACTGCGAACAACGAACTCCTCCGCCCTGGCGTCCAGCACGGCCTCGTCGTCCTCCGCGACGGCCCGGACCACCCTGGCCGCCGGCATGGCCCGCGCGGCTTGCGACTTCTTCCTGACGACCTCGGCGCCCGACCTCTCCACCGTCCGCGGCGGCGCGGCCCTGCTGACCCTCTCCTCCCGCGCGGGCGCCGGCTCCGACCGGCTCCTGGAGTACTCCTTGGACGCCGGCTCTTCTTCCACCGGCGCGAACCCGTCGTGGTGGTGGGATGGCACGGCGCCGGTGCCGTACTCGGGCGGGAAGTCGCCGGAGCGGAACCGGTAGAGGCCGATGGAGCGGATGCGGTCGAGCATGGACGACGTGCGCGCGAGCGGCGGCGGCGTCGCGTACTCTTGGTTCTGCTGGAAGTAGTGGGCGTCGTACTCGTGCTGCTGCTCGGGAATCGTTGGCACTGGGTAGTGCTGCCCGTGCTGCGGGTCGTGGAGCTGCTGCGCGTAGTCGTGGTGGTGGTGGTGGTGGAGCTCCCGGCGGCGGCGCTGGTCCCTGGAGCGCGACGTGAGCGCGATGGTGCCGATGACCAGGTTGAGCACCACGAACAGCGTCGCCGGCGTGAAGTAGCCCCGGATCGACGCCCACGCGCCCAGCGGCGACGCCATCGCGTCGGCGTCCATCTCGGATCGCGAGCGAGGAGCTGATGAGGCGCACGGCTCGGGGCGGGGTGGATGGAGGTGGGGATTGGCGTCTGGTGTCCAAGTGGTGGTGACCACAGCTGTTCTGTTAAATGGTGTGGGTTGGGGTGTGGGAGACACGCGGCGCGCCGGGGATGCGGGGCTGCTGACTTGGTGGGTGGAAAACGTGGGAATCCAAGTGCCGCCGCCCCTCGTGCCCGCGGGAGCCGACCCGCCGGGATAGCAGGCGTCTGCCGTGCCTGGCATCTTCCTTCCCTACAAACACCGGAACGCGGCATGACAACGGGTACACGGCTTCCGTTCCGGGCACAGTACAATCGTCGGCACGGGCGTGCACTGCTCTCGAGTCTCGTTCCTTTCACGGCAAAACCAGCATCATTTTCAGCGATAGAAAACGCGAGTCAACCTGCAGACCAGGAGGAGAGCGTGCATATCAATCAATCCATCCATCTGAACCACTGTTACCAGTTGACATCAAGCCGATAAGCGTATCCGACAAAACACGAACCAATGTGCAGGTGACAGATCGGATGCTTCGGCAACCAAGCACATCCAGTCATCCACCGTATGGACGGACCGACCGTCCATCCAGCAGGACTTGACACACATGGGTCAATCGTATCTCTTCCGCTGAATTAATCGCGGAATTAAACCACCGTAACCGCGACACGTGCCGTCACGTGCCCACCTGCCCCGCGAAAGCAAGTCTTTAAACACGCCTGCAAGTCAACGATCAACGCGTACGAACCCGATCGCAACGCCATCAAATCGGGCCACCTGCTAACTACAAGTAGGATGCGGATAACAACCTCGGGATTTTTTTGCCGCTCCGATGGCGGGTCGTTTTCGCAGGAGACGCGACACGGTGATAACGTTATCGGCTCGCCGGGGTCCTGTCTCCTCCACGACGGCTTCGCGGCGGAAGCACGGGCGGGCGGATTACGGCACACGGTTTTGTTGTTGTGTAGTAATCGGCACTTGATTCCACGGGTGCCTTTGCGTGGCCGCGGCAAGCGCGACGGGGACCTGGGCTCTCGGCAGAATTATTGTGCTTGATCGATCGATTCGTCCGTTTGGACGCTAACCATCGACTTGTTGGCGGCAGCGAGGCCGATCGCCGAAGCAAGCTGATCATAAGGAAAGCCGTGATTTTCTCTGTGTGTGGGCTGTGGCAACGACGCGCCGCTCCCGGCGCCAGAAGCTACGGCTGAGCCCGGCCGGCCAGAAAAATAAAAGAGAGAGACGTGCCGCTTCCGGCCAGAGACGAACGGAAGGCCGCCACAGCACGCACGCTCCAGGACGACCTGCTCTACGTCATCCAGCGCCGCGCTGATGCGCTCAGCCTGAAAGCACTCCTGACGGCGGGATCGCTGGCAGGACGAAGCTTCAGGAGACCATTGGCCGGTAGTGGCGTCCCCGTGGCGCGGTGCTAATGTGAAAGGCCCGGACTCCTTGGATGGCAACGCCAACGGCGGTGACGATGGTGGATCGAACTTGTCGGGCCGCGACACGCCATGAGGCGTCATGAAGCTTAGCGGTCACCATCATAATTTGGCGACGCTCTCGTGCTGCGACAGAGACGGCACCAGCCGAGCTGGCACGATGGACACAGCGGATAGTCGGATACCGACCCGGCCGGATTGTCTTCTCGTACCTGCTCCAACCAGCCGCAACGACGACGACCGTGACAGATCTTCTGCCCCGGTTCGTTCGCTGCTAAACACCCCAGCGTGTTACACGCCGGGCCGCACATAATTGGTCCTGGCTGAGCCGAGGAGACCTCTCGGTTAGTCGCCGGCGTGTCTTCGTACTATGTTTCGTGACCGCTTGGATGCGCCTCGAGACGGCGCCTTTGTCTTGGGACGACCCTCACGTGCACGTCGACGTTGCTCGCAACCTCGACGACCTGCTCGCTAGAATCACGGAACCCGGTGGCCGCCATGTGTTTGAATCAGCCCCGTTCACGACTTCCCCTGCGATCACCGTCGTTTCGTGTCAACCCCGTCGCCGGCACGCCACACAAGGAAACAAGTCACGAGCCAACCGCGAGTGGCGGGCAACTCTCTCGGCTCCGTTCGTTTCCACCTCTAAAATTTAGATCATTGTCACATCGAAGAGAATCTTACTATTTAAGTAGTAATTTTATTAATTTAATAACAAAACCTATGTCGCGACTCCCTCTAATTTGCGAGGCGAATCTAATGATCCTAATTAATCTATATTTTGCTACGGTGATGCTACAGATAAACATCTTCTAATAACACTATAATTATCCTCGTTGGATTCGTCTCGTAAATTAGATAGGGAGGTCTGCAATTAGTTTCGAGATTGAGACTTTATTTAAGATCTCCAAAATAATAAAATTCTCTTTGATTTAGCCTCTAAAAATTAGATAGGGGAAACGAACAGGCCCCAAGTCTCAACGGCATTATCGACCTCTGACACGTGGGCCAAATTTCCGGTGGACCTAGTACTACTGGCAGCATCAGGCGTCTCGGGCCCATCTACCTAGAACTCTCCCTTTCCCGCAGCCCAACGCAGGAAAAGCTAACGAGCCCGTGGACCACGGCCGTTGTCCTCGCAATTCCGGATGACATGCGGGCCCAGATGTGCCTACCCCACATGCCAGTGAGAGCACCGCGGGTTTCGAGGGCCCGGACGCAACATTTGCCGGTTGCTGCTCGCCGCCGTTCGAAATTTGAATCCCCACGACCGGCGAACGGTTTCCTCCCCTTTGCCTCGTCGTGGCAGAAAAGGACAACGGCTATCTCCCCCACCACCCCCACTACTTCCTTCCTTCCATTTTGTCGCGTCCCGCTCACCGCCTCCTCCTCTCCTCCGCCCCCGATCTCTCTCGCTGCGCCGCGGACCCAAGGCGGAAGCTTCTGCCCTGCGAAGCGGACGAGTGAGCGGTTCCTCTAGTTTTGCATCGCCGGCGGCAATGGGGCAGTCGGGGAAGTGGATCAAGTCGATCGTGGGCCTGAAGGGTCCGGAGAAGGCGGCGGGGGCAAGGGCCGCAAGTGGCCCCGGCTGTGGCGGAGCTCGTCGTCCGCGTCGTCGCGGGCCGGGTCCGGGGAGGGCGGGTCCGCGCTGGCGTCGCAGACGTCGTCGGACTCGTTCAGCTCGGTGGTCGCCGCCGTGGTCCGCGCGCCGCCCAGGGACTTCCGCCTCATCCGGCAGGAGTGGGCCGCCGTCCGCATCCAGACCGCGTTCCGCGCGTTCCTGGTACCGCCCGCCGTTCTGTCCCTCCCCGTCTATTGCTGCCATACCACTTCCTGTGGTCTCGCCTTGACGCGTGACCGTGCCCGTTTCTTGGCAGGCGAGGCGGGCGTTGAAGGCGCTCAGGGGCATCGTGCGGCTGCAGGCGATCGTGCGCGGCCGCCTCGTGCGGCGGCAGCTGGCCGTCACCGTCAAGTGCATGAACGCGCTGCTGCGGGTGCAGGAGCGCGCAAGGGAGCGAAGGTCGCGCTCGTCTGCCGACGGACGCGGATCTCACGACGCGCTCGCCGATCGCAACGGCCGTGCCAATCCTGCCAAGGACGCTGAGGTATGCTCCTTCGGAACACAGTGTTACGTACTTCTCTGCATTTATTAGGATGTCCAATGTTGGACCAGAAAATGGTTGTTAGCTGCCTGCGGGGCTTGTGGGCTCAGTGCCGGAGTCGAAAGCTAAATCTCACCTTCCATTCCTGTGAAATGGATGGAGTCATCAAAATTTCTGACATTTGAATTTGTTGAACTGTCGTACTTGAGGCCTCTTGTTCCTTAATTTAACAATGTCGCATGGGCCATGGAGTTGAACTGAATGCCCACTACCTACCAGATTTTTTATTTTGACAGTTTGACTGGAAAGTTTAATTTCAAATTTCTGTTTACAAAGCAAAAGGAATTGCTCTTTCAAGTTCCTTAACAAAAAATTCTCACATGTGCCATGGAGTTGAATTTGATACCCTTACTCACTATCACCCAGATTTTTACCAAGATAATTTCATTCGAAGTTTGATTTGAAGTTGCTGTACAAGGCCTTAAAAAACGATCTTTGAATTTTTAGGTTCCAGAGTTAACCATGAAGTTCAAATATGATATGAACTTTGGGAGAACAGGTCTAAAAATTGGATTATGAATTCTGATTTTGCTACTTTATTTAACTGAAGTCTATTGACACTGGTTCTTTGCATTGATCTACTTACGGGGAAAAGGGATGTGGAGGTTAAAATGATGATGTGTTGCTTTTTCTTGAAAGGGACTTATCCGATTGATATGGACAATTAAGCTTCCTTTATTTTGAGTAATGATTGAATCCATTAAGACTGTTACCTTCTCGTTCACATTGACTATGTGTGTTAGAATCAAGTTTTTTGCTTTATCTGTTCTTTTGTAGTGACACTGTTAGGTAAGAATTAAGAAAAGCTTGGGTGACAACACCAATAATGCATTTTACAATTATTCAAGCTAGAGCACGAGCTTCACTCAATTTTCATGGGTCACATGTTCAGAATTTTGTTCAAATATTGTAGGAACAATGGTGTGATCGCCAAGGTTCAGTTGATGAAGTAAGATCAAAGTTACACATGAGGAATGAAGCTGCAGCAAAGAGAGAAAGGGCAATTGCCTATGCTCTTTCCCATCAGGTATATGTTGTTAGCATTGTTTAGACATTATATACCGTTATATACTTGTTCATGTGATATGATATGCTGATCATTTTCCTTTTCAGCCTCGCAGTTCGAAACACCATAGCCGACCAAGCTCTCCTGCTAGATGTGTTAGGAACCATGAGTCTCTTAAGTGTAGTGACAACATGAGTTATTTAGAAGGATGGAAGTCAACAAAACCATGGGAAACTAGGCTTATGGAACCAAATAATTCCAACTCGCAGTTTCTGAAGAACTCTGATAACTTGACTGCCGCCAAACCCTCTGATGCTAGTTCAGTTAAAATCAGAAGAAATAATGTCACAACCAGGGTAGCAGCAAGGCCTCCTTCAGTGCTGTCAGCTTCTTCCTCTGACTTCGTATGTGATGAGAGCTCTCCGTCGACATCCTCTGTGACTGCGGTGTCTGCAACCAGCATCTTGGCATCAGAAGCAAGATCAGACAGTGGCCATGTTGGAGGACCAAACTACATGAACCTGACCAAGTCTGCCAAAGCAAGGCTGAATGGCTTCAGCAGTCACAGAGGATCATTCCAAATCCAAAGACAGCAGCGATCTGGTGACATGCCAAGGAAGGCACTCTCTTCAATAGACACTCAAAGCAATGCTGGATCAGAAATTTCAGTAACTTCAAGGAGGTTAAACAGCATGTCCTTGAAAGGTCGCAGCATGACAAGAAGCTTGGACAAGGAGAATGACTGCTGATCCTGGCTCTATGTCGGGGACAGATATAATAGAGCATTAGAGCCGTATTATATATTTCCTCCAAGTATATTCCTGTTTTTGTTTCTAGTTGTACACATGCAGTCCATGCTCAATTCCTTATTGCTGCTTCTGATAACTTGTGTACTTAGCTTCTACTAAAACGGAGACCTGTAAGACGTTGACCTGTTATTTATCCCTACCTTCTGTCTACTGTAGAAAACTTGCGTTTGAATTTAAATCGTGCTGGATGGTGATAGTATCATGTGTTGGGTTACCAATGATGAATATGATATTCTGGGACTATGAGAATGACAAGGTGCAGCTTGTTTTGTTCTGACAAAAAATCGTGTGTCGTCTTCTGTGAAGATCTCATGACATGTCTTGATCGTCCAATTGCTCAAACAATACCGCTGTCTCTTCCAATTGGCTGTTTCATATATGATGTCCTCATCAGGATCCCCCGGTAAACGTCCGCAGCATTTGCGGTTGTTATAGCGAACGTCCTTGACTTGTTTATTTGCATTTGTTTGACTAAAGTGCAGACTAAATTAATCCAGTCCACATTGCTTGTCAAATTCTACGCTTTTTCTTAATGACAGTAGCAATCAGCGGAGTGTTAAAAAAGATGAGAAAATCATGAGCCGATGAGACCCAGCTGCTGTAGTGCTGTACCAGTCCTGGGCAGAGGACAGGCGGCGGAAAGGGACGCCGCGAAAGCTATGCGGAGATTAACCGCATCCATGTTTGGTAAACTTTGAGGTAATGCCTTGTGCCTATCTCGCTCTGATCATGAAAGAGCCATGAACTGTGCTGTACTTATGAGTTACTGCTGGTGTTGCCTTCCTGATGGCAACCCTTCATTGGAACGGCTTTTCCTGCTCACCCAACTGGTCTGAAGGAATAAACACGCCGCCATGATTCCAGCACCGCGGGGCAGCGTTTTGGGCGGCCCAGACGGCACCGTGTCAGCGACGCGAGACACGAGCGCATGGTCCAGGAGCGGCGCACAGTGCGCAGCGCCATGCATGCCGTCGTCGGGAGGCATTGTGCAGTGGAGACGGCAGGGACAGGGCAAAGATTCTCCGGGACGGTGAGAGGGACAATTCAGAGTTACGGGCTTTCCGGAGGGCCCGGCCGGAACGGTGACCGCGAAAATGACAGCGGCGGACGAGGTGGTGCGGTTTTGGGCTGTTTGACCCACCGGAATTAATAGGGAGCCATCTGTTACATCACGGCGCTTAATGCCGCCATCGCTTTGGAGGAGCTCCACGGGGGAAGAGAGAGGCTGCAGATAGCGCACGCCCAGCAGCAGCCAAACACGGCACCACCACCAAGCTCGGAGTCAGAGCTCCTCCTCCTGCTCCGAGCATCGCCGAGAAATTGAAGGACCACTCGATCGATCGACATGGGAGACGCAGAGCCGGCCGTGCCTGCCAGCAGGTTCCACACGATCTGCGTCTTCTGCGGCAGCAACGCCGGCCGCCGGAAGGTGTTCGGCGACGCCGCCCTCGAGCTCGGCAACGAGCTGGTGAGTATTATTATGTTACATGGCAGCAGGGAGAGCTCACCTCACCTCCCAAGGGTGATTTGCCACCGTCGTTTTCCTTTTGCCTTTTTTGTTTCTCCTTTTTTGGTTCGTTGTAGGTGAGCGTCGTGTGCTATTCCCTTCCCTGCCTGCGTTGTAGGTGAGGAGGGGTATCAACTTGGTTTACGGTGGCGGCAGCATCGGGCTCATGGGCATGATTGCGCGGACAGTTCATCATGGCGGCTGCCGTGTCCTTGGGTAAGCTTCTGCACCTGCAATTTCATTCATTTTTTTTTTCTTTTTGCTTCCTGAATCGCTCTGATCTGTTCACAGGGTGATTCCTAAAGCGCTCATGCCGATTGAGGTAAATACTATGCACTTCCTTTTTACCCTTCTTCATTCTGTTCATGGTAGTACCATCTTTCAGAGTAGGAAATTCTTGTTCCGAGAAAAAGAAAAAGGACTTTTGTCAGTACACTGCCGTAGGGTAGTATACAATGTTGCAGCTGTTGGAACTCAACTCTGATCCGTGCAGTATTTGGACCAAATATGTGGATGCCCCATTACGTTATTCAGCCTTAGCAATGGAAGTACCTCATGAATAAATTTTTCAGCTTTCTGTTCTTTCTTCTTTTTGCAACAATACATTTTTCTTCATTATCACAAAACAAGTGGACAAGCTAGGACTAGGATTTATAGCAATTATTATTTGGTTCTATCTCGTTAGAGTGGTAGGTGTGCCAATTTGGTTATCCAGATTTAGTACGCTTTTCAAGTAGACATTGACAAAAGAAATTGTTCCCGAAATAATTCAGAAGCCGACGTTTAACTGTGCTATATGATATTTGAATGCAAAAATAGGTCCATAGTATGCTGCTTTTCATTTGCGCATCGGTCTCTTTTAACATTTGCTCACGGGTAACAGATATCCGGTGAAAGCGTCGGGGAAGTGAAGGTTGTAGCTGACATGCATGAGAGGAAAGCTGAGATGGCTCGACAATCCGAAGCGTTCATCGCTCTTCCAGGTGCCGCCAGATGTTTGACAAATCCCTGCTACCCTGACCGATCGATCACATTGAAAATTCAGCAGAGCTTGGCCTAATAATCACCCACTCCTTTCAGGAGGATATGGAACAATGGAGGAACTGTTGGAGATGATAACATGGTCGCAGCTCGGAATTCACGACAAACCAGTAAGTAATCCGGATCGGTAATCAGGCAACATGGTTCTTTTCCCAACAAATTCAGGTCTATCTGTCAGGTTGGGCTGCTGAATGTGGACGGCTACTACGATCCGCTGCTGGCGCTGTTCGATAAAGGCGCCACGGAGGGCTTCATCAACCCCGATTGCAAGCAGATATTCGTTTCCGCGCCGACTGCAAGTGAACTGCTGAATAAGATGGAGGTAACATAAAATCAACCCCCACAATCCAACGTGTTCAACGCTTTGATCAGTGAATTCATTCGGAGCTGTTGTTACCGTGTCCGCGTGCAGCAATACACCCGGTTGCACCAGGAGGTTGCCCCTGCGACGAGCTGGGAGATCGCAGAGCTTGGCTACGGGAAAGAGAGAGACGACGCGGCACCGGCGGCAGACTCGTAGCAGTTTGTTGCATCCACAAGCGAAGCCCTCCACTGATATTACTATTTATTTTCTTCACCGTTTCCTGATCTGAAAAGGGCTGAAACTGTCCGGCCTGGGTGGTTGTTGTACCGGCGATTTCTTGTCTAACCAAGAAATGGACCTTATTACTCGTGGTCATTATCCAATTCCAAGTTTGATGATATTGCTTCGGTCATGTAAGCTATACAGTAGTATTTCTTTTTGTGGCGAGTGTGTATATGTGTGTGGTGCTTGTGGACGGACGGAACGGAGAATCTGGCCGCGGCACGAAACCGGGCAAGCAGCTGCCCTGCCCCGGCCGCTGGGGACGTCACAGGTGAGCGGCCACGCACGGCACCGCTGGCTGGGTTTGAATTGTGTGCTACTCATTGCTGAAGCTTCTACTTTTCTGGTTAAAAAACTGCGGTGGTGATGATGATGTGAGTGACGCCCGCCCGCCCGCCCGCAGTGGATTATGTATGGAACGGACGGAATCGTGTTCGTCTGGAGATCCTGTCGCCTTTGCCTTTACCTTTCCCGGCCGGGAGCGTACTTTGCTGTCTCTTTGGCTTTGCCACGAGCGCGCGCGCGGTTGGTGTTGGTGGTGCCCCGTCTTTGGTGTTGACAACAACGTGCACGATAGATAGATAGGACCCTGCTTTTGTTTGGAGTCTTGGACCCGGGGCGCATGATCCCGGACTGCAGCGCGCGTTTCTGAATTGCCGATCCGGTGTGGTGGCGCGGGCTTGGATGGGAACCAACGGCGGATACAAATGCGGCAAACCGTATGCCCCGGGAGGACCGCAGGTAAAGCGGCAAACCGGGGCGCCGCGCCGTGTTATTATTGGTGGCCACATTGTTGGGAAGTGGTAACCGAAATCGGCGGCACGCGGCAGGCAGGAGGAGCGCCACGATAGTTGCAGCGCGTCAGCCGTCATGGGAGGGAGCGACGGTATGCCGGGCAACCGGGGTGAGGAATCGGTGGTGGCGCGCACACGCTCGGGTGCCGTCGCCTCGGCAGCGCGCGTGCTCCGTACTCCGGCAAGTGGTCTACCGGGTCTGGGAGTTTGGACTGGGCTGATCTGGGCCACTCTCTCTCTCTCTCTCTCTCTCTTTCTCTCTCAATACAAATTGTGAGCCCGGAAAATAGTGTCAGAAATTGAGCACTGTTCAGATACGAATCGCATTTCAGCACTGACATGTAAGTTCAGATAGGTACCGACAACCGGCAGCACTGTTCCATAGTCTCCCTTCCAATCAAGAGGAACTCACTGTTGCCCTGTACCCGCTGTACGCCCGTCATACGGTTACGCCACATGCGCGCTTCGTGACTGTATTTGTACCTTCCTCTTAATAGTTCTACTTCCTTACAAGATTACTCCTACTACAAGCTACTCTAAGCTCTACTAAAGTTCTACAATAGTTCTACTAGCTCAAATAATCATGGGCTAGCTCAAACACGGACGCCAACCCAGCATGCGACACGTGGGAAGCAAATTAAACAGGACCCGGGTCCTTCACAGATTAGAAAGACCTCCTCTCCCGTCACGCCACGTGTATTGTCACAATCTCAAAGCAACCGATCATCTCACGGCTCGCCATACACCCTCACGCCGTCATCCTTAGGTCACAGAGCGCGGGAAGGATCCTGTCTCCTCACCATCGGTGGCGCGGGAGGCACGAGAAAGTCGCCAGGAAAAAACGGCGCGTCGGTGGGAACGATCGGCTCTCCTGCTCGTGCAAGACGGCAACGTCGGCCTCGCGCAGGACGGCAAAATCGGTGGCGGCATTTAAATATTGTGAGTACGGTGCTATCTGATTCTAATCTCTACGGCAACAGCATAAATAAAAAATTGATCTTTCTAGATGATCAATTATCAGTTGGGCACTGTGGGGGTGTGAGTGCACCTCCAAATGGGGGCTCGTCAAGGCTCCCTTGGGATAGGTTCGGGAAGAACGGATTTGCTCGCGCGTTAGCGTGGATCATTCAAGTGAGGAAGAACACCGAGAGTTATCCAGGTTCGGGCCGCACCGGGTGCGTAATACCCTACGTCCCGCTGTGTGAGTATTCGAAAAAGCCGAAGCCCCCTCCAAATGGGGGTACCCCTCCCTTTATAGGGCCAGGAGGGGAGCACTGTACAGGTACCCGGAGGGGTACCCGGGCACCCGGTGGGGGTCCGGTCCCTCCTGGGACATTCCGACACGATCCCGACACAAATCCGTTGCGGTCTCGGTCCCTTGGTTCGCGTTCCCAATCTCTCCCTTCTCATTGGCCGGGAGCCCTCCCGGCACCGTAGCCGCGTGGCTTCCCGAGACGCGGCGTACGGGGAAGACGCGCGCACGTCCTGTCGGGCTGCGGCGTTGCCAGCGGCACTCGAGTGCCGCATTAACTCCGGGTAGTTGGGGCGCCGAGGAAAGCACCGGGAAGCTTCGTCCTTCCTCCGGCGCTCCCGCTCCCCGGCCTTCGCGGACTCGCGGACTTCGTGGCTTCGTGGACTTCGCGGCTTCGTGGGCTTCGTCCTCGTTCATGGGCCGAAGGCGGCCCACGCGCGGTTAGGGGACCCCCAATCCCCCTACACCGACAGGCACACATGTCTACATTTGTTGGAGATCATGCTCGGGGCAAGAGCTCAATCTGCAATATTGGAAACGGTGATGAAGATTGCAGGTTTGGCCATGAGGACTCTGAACAACATGGTCCAACTGATACAGAGGTACTTGATGTCTCTATTTGTGACAAGTAGGCGCCATCCTTGCTAGAAAACTGGCGCTTATAAACATTAGTTAATTTATTTCTAACTCTATTTTAGGATATTGATCCAAATGCTTCCTCCGAACAAGTGCCAAAGGTTGGTTTAACCTTTGAATCAGAGAGTGCTGCATACAAGTTTTACAATTCGTATGCTAAAAAGACTGGATTTAGTGTAAGAAAGTGTCATACTAAGCATAGAGCAGATGGCACTTTAGCTTCCAAGTACATGGTCTGCGGTAATGAAGGTCATAAAAATAGTAATCCAACACAACCGCCAAAGAAAGAACGTGCTTCAACAAGGTCTGAATGCAAGGCTCGTGTCCAATTCTATGTTTCTCGAGAAGGTATTTGGAAGATGCAGAAAGTTGTACTTGATCATAATCACTCTTTTATAAGTCCTGACAAGACCCACATGCTTAGATCACATCGGCGTATGTTACCGGCTGACGAGCATATCATTAGCAAAATGCGAGAAGCAGGAGTTAAGCCAACAGAAATTTTTGAGTTTTTCCAACTTTGGTCAGGTGGGGCTGAAAACGTGGATTTCTTACAAATGGATTGTAATAACTTTATTGGTCGCGAGCGCAAGAAATACCTAGAATCAAGTGATGCAAAAACATTGTTGGAGTACTTGGAAAACAAACAAGCAGAAGATCCTTCTTTCTTTTATACAGTGGAGTTAGATGAAGAGGATCATGGTCGAATTTGTAATTTCTTTTGGGCAGATGGCCAGGCCATTGCATATTATGCTTGCTTCGGTGATGTTATCTGTTTTGATACAACATTTCAAACAAACAAGGCTGAAATGCCTTTTGCTCCAATTATTGGAACAAATCATCACAAGCAAACCATTGTGTTTGGAGCTGCACTATTATTCAACGAAAGTTCCGAATCATTTGAATGGTTATTTAAATCCTTTTTGAAAGCTATGTCTGGGAAAGCACCTGAAACAATTTTTACAGACCAATGTGCTGCAATAGCGAAGGCAATTATGAAGGTATTCCCAAGCTCTAGTCATCGTCTTTGCTTGTGGCATATATACCAAAATGCTGGTAAGCATCTCAGCCATGTAATCTCCAGCCATCCTGATTTTCTTAAGGATTTCAAAAATTGTGTATATGAAGAAAAGTCAGTGGAACACTTTAACTTAAGATGGCAAGAGTTGATAGGTACTTACAACCTTCAAGAGAATGTCTGGATACAAAATTTGTATAATCTACGTGAATATTGGGCCGCAGTCTTTCGTAATGATTCATTTTGTGCTGATATGACATCGACTCAAAGGAGTGAAGGTATGAATAATGTGTTCAAGAAAACTTTTCGTAGGAAACTTTCAATTTCAGAAATCTTGGTGGAATACGACAAATGCATCGCACGTCTTCGTCGCAATGAGTTATTAGAAGACCATAAATCACGCAGTTCAGATCCAATTCTTTGTATCAATACCCTGCCGTTGTTGAAGACAGCTTCTAAATCATATACAAGAAATATGTATTTTGCTTTCCAGGAACAATTTCAGAAACAATTTACTCTGTCATCCACATTAATAAATCATGAGGGGACAATCAGCCTATACAAGGTGTTGGCTATGGATAACAGTGAGGATGAAGCAAGAGTCATCTTCAATTCAGATGACAAAAATGTATCATGTTCTTGCAAGAAGTACATCAGTCTTGGTATGTGTATCTTTTCAGTACTCCCTGTCTTTCTTTGGTGCATTTTTCACCTGTAATAAATCTTTAACAATGCAGGTATATTATGCAAGCATGTGCTACGTGTGTTCAACCAAAATAATATTATTGATCTACCCCCTCAGTATATATTGAATAGATGGACAAAGTATGCAAAGCGAGGCATATATACATGCAGGAGACAAAGCCAAACTGGGAACATAGCATCTCGGAGCACAAATCTATGTCGAAAAATGATATCGGTTACACTGAAATGTGCTACTTCCAAAGAAGTTATGCAGCAATTGGAAAATGGTTTTGATAAGTTGACTCTAGAAATTGAAAACTTACTCAGCAAGGTGGAACTTGATGGAAATGAAGCTCCACAGTGTTTTCTTGAATGTACAGAAGAAGTTGCAAAAGAGCGTATATCATTTCGAGCTCCTCCACATAAAAAAGGTCCCAGGGAAAAAAGATTAAGAAATGCACTTGAGAAAGGAAAGAAAAATCCTTCTAGGAAAACAACAAGGAGAGGTACTTTTAACAAAATCAATATGTTTGTTGCTTTCTCGTAATAACAAAATTAAATCATTCACCTTGTCTTATGTCTCTGCAGGAGAAGACCCAATGCAGTCATCTGATGCAAACGTTCCTGGAGTCTCACTAATAAGTGTAAGATCATTAAGCTTTCCATCGTCAATATCTGAATAACTATTTATAACTTTTTTTTGGTAATTTTGCTTGTTTCAGGAGGAACCGCAAGACTCAAATATCACTAGCAATGACAATACTTTGCCAGTGCCAAATACTATGATGACATTTGGAGATGTGCCGATGTTCTTTCCACCCATCCGAGGGGAACTTACAAGTTTACTACTTGGAGTTCACCACGAAGCTGCTACAACAGCATCAGCTTCTCGTTGTTTAGATTTCGACCAAGACTTCGCGTCCAAATCAACGAATTAGGGGCAGCAGTTTCAGTTTACTAGTGCTTTCTATTGTTCTGCTGTAATATTCAAGTACACGGTAGCAGTAAATTCTGAATTTTTAGAGCGTATGGTGTAAGTAAACCAATGCAGTTTTCTGTGAAGTTTTCTTGCAAGGCCGAGACAACTAGCTCGCTAACATCAATGAAGTTTTCTGCCGTATCTGTAGGATCTGTAGCCTCACGGCACCATGATGCAGTTGTCATCTTCCTTCATGGCAAGAACTGGCACGCCGCAGCCGCCATCTTCCGCGGCCAGACGAAGGGCGGCCGGACAAAAGGAACCACGACCGATTGAGAAATCACCAGCTAGAAGAGGAAGCGGACTTCTCCGTTACGTATTGATCTGTTGTGGATGACGGCGTTACGGCGCGAGCCCCTGCAGTAATCGCTGCTTTGAGATTATCAAAGACACGTGGCACAAGGAGAGAGGAGGTCCTTTTGATTTGTGAAGGACCCGGGTCCTATGTAATTTGCTTCCGCGACACGTGTGCCTTGCGCGCTCGCACTTGCCCGTTGCCACGGGAACGAGATCCTCTGCCGAACGGTAGCGGGCAGTGCTGTCGTTGATTCCGGATCGAACGATCCTCCGTGGTGTGGACTGCCTCCGCTCCGCATTTGGTGGCCTCTTGCTGCCCATAGACTGCCATTGCTGCTGCATGCCTGCATCCCCACGCCGTTCCACCGTCGCGCTCGAGCTCGTTGCGCCTCTGTCCCAACCAAGACGATGCCACAAGGCGAATCTCCAGGAGCTCGTCCACCTCCCACTGCTCCTCATACGGTCATACTCTATCTCTGTTCCTGTAGTGTAGTGAACAGGGAGATCTGAGCTCATCTCTCCAAGCACGCTTTCTAATACCAAAACGACTTCGCCGTCGATTTCTCTTCTCCCGGTGAAGGGTGTTTCAATTCCTCACTCCTCGAGCTCCCCAATCCTTCCAAGTAGCTGCCTAACCTTGTTTTGCCTGCCCCCGCAGCCAAGCGCGAATGATTCGAAATTTTTCTTGCTACCGAGTTACGAGTAGACGAGCTTCCCACTTTGGTGTTACCTTGTGCAGGTGTTGGTCCAGCTGAATAATTGTTGTGACTTGTGACTACTAAAATGGATTCGTTGGAACATGTAGAAGACAAACATGGGATCAATTTTGTTCTATCTCATAAAAAAATTCACAAATTTTGTGTTTTTGTTGTTAGGATTTGGGAAGAGGAGAAATGAAATTGAGGATTGAAGACTTCATCAGGAACAAATTTACTGAAGCTTTTGCGATTGTACTGACACAATAGCTTGCAACTTACCTGTAACATGCTCAAGTTATTCATCTTCCATAAGGATAGCAAGAGGAAGAAGCTTTGTTTTGTTCAAGTTTCACTAGCTCTAAACCTGATGCCTTGTTGAGATAGATTACGAGCAGAGCAGAGCAGCGGCTATGAGGTCATGCCTGGAGCTTCAGCCGGCGCCATCCATGCGCACCGATGACCGGTGTCGTCGGTGACCGCCGGGAAGTACAGCAGCGTGCAGCAGAGGGCGGCGAGCGATCTGTTTCAGAGCAAAAGGTCGGGAGCGTTGACTAGGGGAGCGATGCAGATGCAGCATTATTTTTTTTATCCGATACAGATGCAGCATTAGTACCTCATTTGGGCTACAATGGGCCGACGTGATTTCGCAAGAAGTATGCAAAATACAGCTGAGCATCGCGACCGTTCAATCCGGAATCAACAAGCGAACTGCCCGCTGCCGTTCGGCAGAGGATCTCGTTCCGTTGCCACGGCAGGCTTGGGCGGGCGGTGGTTGGCGCGTCAGCTGGTGGCGCCGGTGGACTCGATCAATCACCTTTGGAATTTGGACGCGGACAGACGTCGGGGTAGGCGTGTACCGTACACGAATACGTCTCGCCGCGTAGGCGGACTGTTGATCGCGCTAATGAACCCGAATCACTGTACGTATACGCCACTTGTTGACGCCGGCGTATAGGTGAGTACAGGAGCTTGAAGCGGAGGCGCGTGCGTGCACGAGGGGGCGAGCCCACCGCTGCTGCAACCGCCGGTGCCCTTGCATGCACCTGCACCAACCCTCGCTTAGGCTTGGGTAGGGTGGTCCGTCCTCGGCCGATCTGAAAAACGGGACCAGATTTTGCTTCAAGGGACCGGTTATTCTTCAGTGCTGTGCTACCACCGGAGTAGCTCCATTCGGATGGATCTCATCTCGCTGCAGTGTACGCCGGTGGCAATTAATTCCTCGTCGCAGTGCTTCGCTCTGAGGAGATCGACCAACCCGACCAAGAATGGCAGATGGCAGTGCAGCATTTTCTTCAGAGTCTGTCGTCGCTTGCTGTTGACGAGATTTGTCGCGAACGGAATTTCGATCTCGGTAATAAGCAAGGGTCGCACAAAGCACGGACTGTCGCATTCCAGTAACACTCGTTTTAGACATGATTTGATAGGGGCCATCACACCACTGTGGATTCGAATTATCCATGACTACACAGCATATATACTCCGGAATACGGTTCTCTGTTACGACGGTCAGGGTGTCAGAATATACTCGGGGCGGCTTCAGTTGCGACTTGCAACGTCAATACGTATGTAACGTGATTATCACAAGCGCCATCGCACAAAAAGCATAAGAATATGCACCACCAATAATTGATTCTATTACAAATTTCGATATATATAGATGAATGATCCATTTACGGAGGCCTGTTCGTTTTTAATGTACTCCAAGCACAGTTTATGGTACTGAAATTACTACACTGATAATGTAAATTGCGCGCATGTCTTGACGGCACATGGGCACTTACCTTGAAGGTGAGAGAGCTCAGTTGTGAAAAACAAGATCCAAACCTTGTCTACTCCGGAAATACACTATTTTTTCACCATTCATGACAACATTGCAACACATGCACGGTGAGAAATATCTCCTGTCCTCTAGTATATAGTGCCTAGACTCATTATACCTATCTTGTTCTTTGTTCGAGAAATAATTCAATGAGCACAGAGACATTGTGTCAACCATAGTTTAATTATTAATTATAATTTAATATAATTATTGAATCTCGGATTATACTTTTAAACATATCACACTAGTTATATGTATGTCTTATTAATGTGTCAAATCATAATTTGAAGTATAGAAATGTTAAATTCTATTAAATGTACTTCAATCCGACAAAATTAGACTTTTATACTTTAAATTATGATTTTATACATGAATATGACATATATACAACTAATTTGACATGTTTAATAGTATAATTAGAGATTTAATATTTATATTAAACCATTATTAATAATTAAACTGTAGTGGACACATGCCCCTATGCTCACAAAAATCACTCTATGTTTGTTTTTAGTTCCTTTTGAAAAAATAGGACTATTATCTTGCGTTTGGTTTGGCTATCCTCATATGTGTGGTCCTTTCACCTTATCGTTTATATAAATTATTATTTCATTGTCCTCCTGCTCAATTCTGTATTGCTTGAAACAAAGAGAATTTTATCAAATGAAAACATCAATAAGTTCTGTCTTGTGGTTGCGCTCGCTATCCTTGCAACTTGTCAGAGAGTGTATCTCTTTATCTCGAATACCTTGAATCTATTTCATAATTCAGATACAATACGCCATCCCAGAGTTCTTGCCATTTGGCTAAACTAAAAAGATAGAAAAAACATCTCCAATTGGACCAAGGCCCCGTTCGTTTACTTCCTCTAAAATTTAAGCACTATCACATCAAAGAGAATCTTACTATTTATGAATATTTCAATCAATTTAATGACAAAACCCTTTTGACAGATTGATGCTAATTTTCGAGATGAATCTAAAGAGCTTAATTAATCTATGTTTTGCTAAAGTGATGCTACGAGTAACCGTCTTCTAATCACTTAATTAAACTTATTAGATTCGTCTCAGTAAATTTGTACAGGAGCCTGTAATTTATTTTATAATTAAATTTTATTTAATATTCTTAAATAGTAAGATTCTTCTTGATGTGACAATTATAAAATTTAGACTCAAGTAAACGAACACACCCCAAACTACGATTAGGCTGTTGTAGTTTTTCTTGTCTGAAAAATGGTAGAGTAACAATGCTACAACATCGTTGTCATATATCCTACAAATCCTGCCAGAGCTTTATACATCAATGCATGGTCCAATTTCATAATTAGCCTTATCATGTAAGGAAATCCTGGCGAGAAAACTCCAAAGCTTCATGCGATGTACCGACCAATACCAAACACAAACGGCAGAAGAAGTTACCTCCGAAGCAGAGCAGACAAAGAGCAAACAGCCAAATCACATCAGAAGCATACCCAATTGAGGTTGTGGCCGTTGGCCGTCATTAACCTTTTCTCGTCATGATTTATGCCTCACGTTTTCTCTTCAAATCAAATAATGAAATGAACCGTGCAAAAGTTGAATCATTTGTGTATGATAAACAGGATCTTTGTTACCATTTCAGAATAGGCATATGCAACTATCAATGGGTACTTGTGGTGCAGTACTTTTGGTGTCCCCCGTCGCCCCCCAACGGAACCGCCCCCACAGTTTATCTTGCCCTTTTTATACGGAAAAGGAAACAAATTTGGCCAGCGCTCCAGCTCGGCCTTGAGCTTAGGACGTCTATAAAAGACGGCCATTTGCACAGCCCAGCCATCCACAGGAGAGGACCATCCTAGCATAGCTACGCTTGCCTAATTCGTCCATCCCGTGCAATCTTCAGATCGGTGCAGCCAGAGGCAGGCAGGGCCATCAGTCTGAGCAATCCGGTCTCCAGTGGTCAAGCTGCGAGTCAGGTATTACTGAAGTACTACTACAAGTGTGCAAGTCAATGTATCCTGTTCATCCTTTTGCTATATGTGGTTTTGCATTCTGCCATGTCTGGAACTTTGTGTGTTCTGGTTGCCGTCCAGCGTCCATGCTAATAAGAAACTCAGCAGTCGATTCATTTGAACATCCTAAATCAACACTAATCGTACTGGAAATTTCTAACTCGTCAGTTTGTTTGCACGGATTCGCGAAGTTTTTGCAGCAGCAAACTATATCAGATCCTGCGCGCCGGGCGAGAACGTGCACAGATGGACGACTTCGGGTGGAGCACGCAGTACGCAGCAGAGCCATGCCTGCCGAGCTGCCCAAGCGACGATGACGGCCTCCTCAGCGCCTTCATGTGCACAAGCTTCCACGACGGTGTTCATCATCCTGATGGTCATGGCAATCTCAACATCTCCTCGTCTCCGGCGATTCCGAGCCCGGTGCACTGTCACGACGGCGTGGTGGCGCCAGCCAGCTTCATGGGCCTTGACACGGCGGCGGAGATGCTCCGGAGCGTCACCGGCACCGTGGGCGACGGCGTTCTTCTTGACGCGTTCGTTGCGTACGACGTCCCGAACGTCGTCGGCGGCGAAGGGCCCACGGCGCAGGCCACCGTGTCGAACTCGAACACCGTCTTCTCAGGCTACGGCAGCACCGCGGCAGGCGGGAACATCTCCTCCGGCGAGTCCAACACGTGCGGCGGCGGCGGCGGCCAAGACATGGAGGTGGCGTCTCCGTGCGCCGCCATGTCGCGGCCAGCACCGGTTCATGTTCACACGCCGACGCTGCATCGTGCATCTAGTAAGCGGAAGCTGGACAAGTACCCCGCAGCGGCAGGTACAAAGCGAGCGTCTGCGTCTGCGTCGTCGTCAACGAGCATCGCGTTCGGCGGGGCGAAGAGCCGTCATTATCAGGCGGCGTCAGGGTACGAGCCGGACGCGGAGGCGATGGCCCAGGTGAAGGAGATGATCTACCGCGCGGCGGCGATGCGGCCGGTGCACCAGCTCCTCCGCCACGCCGAGCCGCCCCACCACCATCAGAGCAACAGCAACAACAGGTCGCGGCGCAAGAACGTGCGGATCTCGAGCGACCCGCAGACGGTGGCGGCGCGGCTGCGGCGGGAGCGGGTCAGCGAGCGCCTGCGCGTGCTGCAGCGGCTCGTGCCCGGCGGCACCCGGATGGACACGGCGTCCATGCTCGACGAGGCGGCCAGCTACCTCAGGTTCCTCAAGTCGCAGCTCCAGGCGTTGGAGAGCAGTGCCGGCCACGGAAACCCCAGTAGTAATGGCGGTGGTGGTGGTGGTGGCCACTGCGGCAACGGTAGCAGCAGCCTGCTGCTGCAGAATTACTGCTACGCGGGCAACGACAACCTTGGTGGAGGAGGTGGTGGTACCGGGAGCGGTGGTAGCGGCACTGTACTTGCCTTTGGATCAAGAGACGGCATTGGTGGCTACGTAAAATCCAACAGGACCATGCCGTTGTAACGTAAACGATGATCGGCGTGTGAGCCCATGTGTACGAGACAAATCTGTAGATTTGGAGGGAGGATGAATAAAGTGTTTTAGCTTTTTCATTTAGTGGAGGAATAATCTCAGATAAAGCGCTTTGGTTTCTACACTTCCGGAAAAGATCTTGGACTTTCAGCAAACGCATGCAAGGAAACCGTGTGTATTTCTACGTGTGCCGTGTGTGTGGACTCTGGACTGGATCGTGTTACATTTATATTGCATAAAAGAAAGGCCATCAAAGCTTGGAAATTACAATAAAAACTTTTATTCTTCCTTGTGCAGGGCACTGTTGCATGCACACTTTTTTTTGAAAGATTCTTTTTACTTCCGTTTAGAAGTAGGATAAATGCCATGCAGCGTCGGTACCACACGTTGGCTGCCAGACATTCCCTTTGTTGGTCCTGAGCCTGACTCCCCCGTTTTGTGACATTGCTCGCGTACCTCGTTTTGTGCCCAAGCAAAGCGTGCTCCTTGATAAGACAACCCTCTGCCCAAAGCTGCACGGCTTTGCCGCTCTCTGATCCTTTTTTTTTCCTGATCTCTTTTTGTTGCGACTTTCCAAGATGGCAGTGTCGTGCCACTCTCGAGTCCACGGGCGCGTACTAGTACACGTACGTAGCAAACTGCTCTCGGGTCGCGTCACCGGAAAGGCCGCCGGAGAAAGAAATGGAGGCGCGGTTGGGGTTGAGTACAACGCCAAGCGGAGGAGCATGCGCCAGCGTGGATGCGTGTCGTGTGGGCTACACGTTTTGGGCTCATTCACCAGCAGCGCGAAAAAGAACATTGGTCTGTAAACCCACCCATGTACAGTCCTGCTAGATTAATACGTAACATTAACATCTCAGTCAATCAAAGCTCAAAGCACTTCATTTCAGCCGAGCGAACCAAGACGAGCTGGGCAGCCTGCTTTCCTCAGAGTCAATCGATTCAGCTTGGCTTGAATCTCCGTGAGAAAAAAATCGAAAGACAGAGAAACTGCCACCGTCGATGCCCATGGCTACAGGTCTCGTCAACCTTCAGGCCGCCGACGAGCCATCCCTGGCACGAAGACGTACTGATTGAGGAGCCCAATGAATGAAATTAATAAGATCTTTAGATATAATCTAGACCGGATAGAGGAAGAGGATCCATGTTCCGTGAAGTTAGATTGCAACGGTGAAGGTGCCATGATCTCCGGGAAAAAAACATGATATAGGGACCTCATGTTCGGAATTGGATGGCAGCAGCCTGTCATAGTATAGACGTTCACCATAGGGCCCACCTTGCGGTCGTCTCCGCTTTCAGCCTCAGTCAATCGGCCGTTTTCCATGGTCGTCATTGCGGTGGTTTACGGCTGCGAGTCCTTTTGTTTTTTCTGAATCGATGTACGTAATTCGTTTTCTCGCAGGAACGACTGAGCCGACAAACCTGACGAGAGACGGCGCTATGGATGGTTCGCTCGGCTTAGAACGAAGTGGGTTTACAGACCCTGTAGAGAATTTTTTTTCCCTGGTGTAAAATTTTTCTCGCGCAGAGGCAGCCGGGACACAAACATGGATGTTGCTTTTAGGAAAATACAGAAATGAATGGTACTTGCTTATATTTTATACTACATCTATCTAGAAATATAAGTATTTGTTGACTTTTAGGTATTATCTTTGACCACTCGTTTTTATTTTTTAAAAAAAATATTACTTATTTTTTTACAATTTGTTTTATCATTGGATATATTTCAAGTGTCAATTAGTAATTTTTCATTTACGTAAATATTTTAAATAAGATAAATAATCAAACAAAACAATCGAAAGTCGACATATCCTTACATTCTTGAATCGAGGGAGTAATACGTGAAAAGAAAAGAAAAGCAAATACGTGCTGGTCGTTGGGCTTGATCACAGCCAACTAGACCCGGAGTAAATCTCTATCTCGCTTGGAAGGGGAGGCAGCCGCCAGCACCGGCCACGTCGTCGCGCCCACGCCATAGGGCCGTTGGCCGCAAGCCCGGCCGCGGGAAGCCTAAGAAGCCCGACGCGGGCCGTTGATGGCCGTGTCCTCCTTCCCCAATGTAGATCCGGCCTTGAGGCGACGGTGACGGGTAGTCGGGGAACAGGGAGACGAGGAGGAGGGGGCTCGCCGGGGTCCAGCCTTGTCGGTGCCGCACGCAATTGCTCCATGTGTCGGGATCCCCTTGGCGAGAGGACCAACGATGGCGCTTAGGTCGCCGTCGACCAACCGACCTCGTCGTTACCCGATCGTGCCGTCGCCGTCGCCACCGCCGCAGCTCGAAAAAGAGAGATGAAGGGAGGAAGAATGGTGAGTAGGGTTTACGGGCAATCCTTCGTATTTTTATTGGGCCTCGGCCGCGTGTGGGTGGTCGGATCGAATTCGATGATCCACGGGCGTCCTGTGCCGTGATGGGCTTCATGGGCCGCATCTAACTGTGTGTGTTGGCAGGTTTCAGAGGCTAGATCTGGCCTGCTCTTTTTATAGCCTGTTTGCAGTTTTATTTCACCGACCGGGACCTGTGTGGCCTGTTATTTGTTTTATCTAATCCTGTTTATAGCAATCCAGCTACTTTACCATTTTTTTCATCTTCCGTTAAAGTAAACTATATAACTGTACGGGCGCATCGGAGCGCGTCTGATTGACCTAGTATGTATATTCGTGGTGTGCCAGGCTTGTATGCCATATTTACTGGCAATTTAGTCGGCTAACAATTCCACATTGTACTTATGTAAATTCGGTTTTTTTAAGCCTATAAAAAAGTTCGGTTTTTTAAGTTAATATATTTTCCTTTATAAAAAAAACTCCTCTTTATTTGCTTTCGGGACGGACGCACTGCCCGCCGCCGTCCCCGCCTCCCCGCATGATGGCGGCGACCTAAAATCCATAGCCGGGGGTCGGGCTTACGATCGTCAGCCTCCGGTCCCGACAGCGACGAAGGCCGCCACCATCCCCTGGGTAAAACTTTCCTCCTCGTTCCTGTTCCGGGTCGGACTCTCCGCGCCTTTATCAGCAACCTGCAGCCTCGTGCGTAGCTGCGGCTTCTCCGATAGATCTCCTCGGCCATCCACGCCGCTGGATCTGCCTGTGCGTCATCCTTGTCAATAGCTGCACTGCCTCGACTCCAGCGCTGCCCATCTACCACCTCCATATCCTCCAATTTGTCCGGACTGGCGGACACTCCTGTCGCCGCCGCTGTGGCCTTGTTGCCTAGCGCGCGTCTAGACCGTACACATAGCCTACTTACTCCCGGGCTCGTGGCCTGTAGCCTCAGCCTCTATCTGCGGCCGGGCCGCTGTATCGCTGATGCGGATGCCTCTATTCATCCTCACCCGGTGCCGCCGCAATCGCAAGCACCGGCCAACGGATAGCCACGCCACCGCCTCTCTTCGCCCAGTTCTCCGCGCTCGCTTCAAATCTGCCATTGCTAGGAGGGATTTATCCCGGCAGCGCCGGTTGAATTCGCCAGGCGGTGACGACCGCCTCAGCGCCCTCACCGATGATTTACTTCACCTCATATTGGGCCGCCTTGACACCCGCACGGCACTCGCCACGGCAGCCCACTCGAAGCGCTGGGCTCACCTCCCTCGCGGGCTTGATTCCCTTGATTTTAGGGTCAGTGACATTCTGCCGCCACGCTACCACCGGTTCATCCGCATGTACAATGAAGCCGCTAGATATGCTTGTGGGTTTGTCACCGATTACAAGGTGCTCTCTGCCAGCATTCGTCGGTATGAGCGCTGCGCAATGCGCAACATGGCTGCATCCATCAACAACTTCCTGGATGCGGATGACTTTCATGAACAAAACAGCAAAGCTACCCGGAGTGTCCGTGCGCTGAAGCTCGAGTTTTTTGCTACCAACTGCTCCAGCTGCATGAACCGCTTGATTGCCAAGGCTGTCGATGCCTGGGGTGTTGAAGATCTTGAGGTTTCAGCTAAGGGTACATTCAGACGGCAGGATACCCACAGTTTTCCTCGCCATGGTCTCTGCAACGATCCACACATGTCTCGCCTGAGAAGCCTGAAGCTGGCAGCCTGTTATATTCCCCCATTGCAGGGCTTCACAGGACTTACCTCTCTTGTCTTACGAGATTTATCAGAATCCACTCCGGCAGCAGCCTATGAAGCTATTTTCACCTTATGCCCTCAGCTACAAGTTCTGCATCTCAAGTCTTGCAGAAACCATGACGTTGTGGTTGTCGACGCCCCCAGATCAGAGATCAAGCAGCTAATCGTGGAGGATTGCTTTTTCAAGCAGATCGAGCTGTACATACTCCCGATGCTGGAGAAGATGGCAGATGTGGACACTATTGTCAAGTACGAGTTTAGTTCCTTCCCGTTCCTCAAACACTTGAACCTCACCATGTTCCTTAGCATTACAAAAAGCGGCTTTTGTCGCATTAAAGATGCTTATGACCTTGATCTGTTTCTTGGAGGTAACCCAGGAATAACCAACCTTGTTATACGCTTTACTGGATATGATAGATGGTTTAAGCCATGCAGTGCCACATTGTTGTTACCTAAACTCAGGAGGCTTCTTGTAGCTGATGTGCCTTCATCCTGGGATGTTTCTTGGCCGCGCTTACTCATTGAGGCAGCTCCATGCCTGGAGAGCCTTCACATCCACATTACCCCTTGGGAAGAGGAACCTTGTGATGACATTTCGTGGCTGTCCTCTGAGTTTTGCCACAGTTACCTGAAAGAGTTGGTTATAGTTGGTTTTGAGGGAACAAGAAGACAGATTTACTTGATTAACTTTGTTATTCATGCATCAACAGTGTTGCAACACGTTTCTTTGTATAAAAAAGGACATGTTCAGTATAACGGGCATTGGGATTGGGACATAGTGCCAGAGCAGTATCAGTGGGACATTGAGGAGAAAGTTAATTTACTGGACCAGATTGCTGCTAGTGTTTTTTATCGAGAAACTCCCATCCAGATATCTATGGAGTAATCACCCACAAATGTGAGCTTATCTGAAGAGATTGCTTTAAGTTGTCTATGAGAGTTTGTGCTCCCAGCATGGTCCCTTGCATTATGAACTGTTTGAAGTAGTTTTTGGAGCGATCTTAGATGTGTCAATTGAATAAATTGCTTAAATTGTGTATGCACCAGTGTAATGGACATAATATTTAAGCCTCTTACTACTCATTTGATCCACTTATTCTTATTTATGCTATGTGACATGTTAACTTGCTGATCAACAACAGGATATGATAGCCTGTTTATTCTCCTCTCTTTTGTTCAGCAATTTCCTTTCTGCTTCATGTAGACATTTTGTTGCAGAGTGGCAAACCATGAGCTGGTGATTTTTGATTTTGAGGGAACAAGAAGACAGATCTTCTTTGCTAACTTTGTTATTCAAATTTCAAAAGCATTGCAATGTGTTTCTTCGTACAAAATTGTGTGTTCAGAGCAGAGGGCATTGGGAATAGGACATGGTGGCAGAACAACACTAGTGCAACAATGATTTGAAAAGGAAAATATTGAACCAGTTTCCATAAAAAAAAACTGAACCAGATTGCTGATAATGTTTCTTGCTCATCGACACGCATTCAATTAGTTTTGGAGTAGTCTCCAACATGTGTGAGCTGAATAAAATGCTTTTTCATAGCTGTTCAATTTGACCGCTATAAATTTTAAGTAGTTCTTGAGTGACCTCAGTTCTCAGATGTAGAGTTGAATAATTGCACAACTTTTGCATGCATAATGCATACTTTAATCGTTTCAATATATAAACTATAAAGTTTTTATAATTTGTGTCCTGTGGGGCATGAACTTGCAGCGGCAGCATATGATAGATGATTATGCACTTGTCTATTGTTCTGAAGTTTCCATTTTGCATCTTACAGAGATTTTGGTACAGATTTTAGATCAATTCCATTCCAGTCTATGTATGCCAATGTATCAAGCTATCGAATTGCAGAATAAGATGTCTTCTGTACTTGTTTACAAAGTACTGAAGAATGCATCTGGCATCTGCAATGGTTCTTCTGTAGAATAACTAGTATTGTACTTCTAAGTAGAGGTAAAACAACACTTTAGTCTAACGTTTTCGGTATAAAGCTCAGAGCATCATCAATCCCAAACAGCTTGAAGAGTTAATAGCAGCACAGTAAGTTTGGTAAGATGGAGATCCGTGCTGTTAGGTTTTTAACTTTTTTCAGTCTCCATAATTTGCAATCAGATGCTTCTTTCATTCGCAGAAATGTACTACTATATGTACATATTGAAAGTCACCTAGCTCTACATGTGATGAACTGGCTTGACACTGCACCTGCCATTTTGTTTTTGTACTCAAGACTGATACACTGCAAGTCAGGAGCCACAAATATATGCCTAAGATAAGTAATTTTCCTTTTGAAAGTGCTATTCACCGGCATTGTTGCATGTGTACTCAATTAGTCCAGTTTCCTAAAGGAAACTTGCAGCAGATTGCGTGATAGATAACGTGTGAGTTTATACAAATGAGAGTATATTTCCTTGGTTCAGATGTGATGTTATCAGCTTTTTGTACTGTCAATAAATAAATTAAATATAAAAGATCTACTACTTTTGGCCTGATTGATTCCTCCATACTCTCCATAGGTAGTTTAAAATTATGTTTATCTTAGATTACTACCAGCATAGTTATAGTTTCCGTAAACCTTTACTGAAATATTATCAAATCATACTCCTATATGATATGCAATGTGTGCTGTTATCTAATTTACTTTCCATTTTCGTTTGGCCTGAATGTTTTTCAGGACTTGCCGTTCAGATATGCTGGTGTGTTTTTACATGGCTTCCAGTCAGGTCATTGATGATTACCTCTATTCATGTACTATGAGGTAATAGGCAACTTTTTTAACACAGAACCTCGGTATAATACTTCAGAGGATGTACTATTGTTAAGTGGGATTCACACTTGGTAAATTAAGTAATTCAGATGTCCTGATATGCAATTTTTAGAGGATATCTATTTATATATTAATTCATCATGTTCTTTAGAAAATTGCCTCTTCAAATTAGTTGAATATATTCCATGGTATAGTCTTGCTCTCTTTTTTTCAATGCCCGTTAGGATTTATGTATCCAGTCATGTTTTGTTTTGCTGCATCACTTATTTCTGGTTATTTTGTTACAGGAGAAATTTAAGGAAGTCAGGAACCAAAAGTCATGCCATACGTAGAAACCTTTCATATATAGGGCTGAGCTTATAATCGAATATGAAAGTGAAGCCAATGAACATTTATGTCAACCAGGCCAAAAAGCAGTTCTATATGAAACTTTATAAAAGATGGTTACAGGTGAGCCACTCACTGACGCACAATCGAGTGTTGAACTATCGCCCAGCTATATCCAAAACTAACTGCACCTTTTATCATTTCATTGCTAATCTATGTTTTGTGTGTATGATATTAATCAAGCCAGGTTTATATAGGGCAGAATATAAACTGAAGGATCAGGTCCTAGCTCAGGCTGATCAGGCTTTGATCCTTTCTGCCGTCTGTCAAACGAGATTAAGTTAGGACAGTCCAAGAAAAAAATGACCATGTAAAGGGATAGAGTTGATTTATTAAGATCAATCAATTCAGTTAAAGTTTCTAGGAAAGTCCGTCAAGTTATTAGGATGACCTGGTTTGTTACAGAAGCTTGTGGGGTGCCATCCGGTGACTCGGTCACTAACAACAGACAAGAAGCCAACCAGGGAATGTAGACCTCAAACACCTCTATAAATACATTCCTAGGTAAGGCCTGTTTTGATAAACGGATAATCCCTATGAACTGATCCAATTTCAACAAACTAATATAGATATTCCATGGACAATCCCCTTTTTTATTTGTATGTGATCACCAATAAGTTATTGCAGTATAGCAAAATGTTATTTGTCACATGAAAGAAACTGCATTTTGCATTGAGGTTTCAGCACCCATTAATTTTGAACTTGATTTGAAATCAATGTAAAGATAGTCATATTCCTTTCCAAATAGTTGAAATTGGTGACGTGCAATTCTTTTTACTATGGTGGAAAACATGGTCCATGTTAAACTGGGTTGTATCCCGATTTGTTTCTGCTATAAAGACTGGTTGATAAATCACAGAAGAAATTAGAATAATATATCTGAATGCAAGTAAACTCTTTGGTCTGATCCAATTCCAGTCATTTAGGTACCTGCTTAAGTGATCACTTGTGTGATCAAATAGTATGCCCAGATTTTACAGGATGGACTATGAGAGGCTTAGTTGGCTACAAATTTGCATCGGCTACTTTCATTGAATTGATGAAATAATGGCACTTAACAATAATTACCTACATTTGCCACCTATAAGACTCTAGGTTTTTCCATGACTGAGTGTAGGAATATTGTTTTGGGTGGAGCTGCAAGCCTGCAATCGTTCATGAAGCTCCACAATCACATGAATTGTCTGGTCTTCTTGTTATGTTTACGGATAATATCAAGTTCACAGCTGGCTGGTTTCATTATCAGTTCTATATCATGTGTACTTTCTTCTTGTGGTTCTAGTAGAACAAAAATTGTGCTCCTCGGGGATAAGATCTGTTATGGTGGGTTCTGGGGAATTCAGACTGCATAGTTGATATACGTTACTCCTCGAGTCTGACTCTAATACGTTACTTATGGTTTGAGGAGCATTTTCCCTACAGTAACACTGATATCTCCTGCTATTTATATAGTGTCCAGACAACAAATTTTCTTAATCGTGTTTCCTTGCTGGTTGCAACTGTAATACCCATATTCTTGCTATTGCCATATACCCATATACCCATATACCCATATACCTGGCAAAAGAACTAAGTGGCAACACAGTTATTCTCCCATTTGCAATATAAATTTCTCCTGACCCTCGAAGTCTTGAGTCATCTTGGCCGTGTTGTTTGGACTTAGTCCCTCCATCTCGAACATACTGCCATGGATGACAACATCATGGTACGAGCCAAGTACACAGTTTGCTTGATGATTTCAGAGAGCTAATGTTATCTTACATAAGATCAGGCAGTGTATGTGCTTTCTCGATAACATTTCAGAACTGGGGCTACACATAGTTCATCAAAAGGACAGACTTGGAGTGATCACATGTCAAAGATATTAAAATGTGTATCAGATGTGATGTTACCATCCTAGAGGAAATCCGAGTTGAGAAGTCATCAACGGTACCACTGTCTGACCTACAGTGTCATCTTTGCAACCTCCCAGCCAGCAGGGCTGGAGCAGACATTGACACTTCTCATTCGCCGTGCACAAGAATGTGCTTGCTGCACAATTGCCTCTGTTCAAGGAGTTATTTGGTGGCAGGACAAGAATGTGCTCGCTACAGAATCGTGCAAGGATCCATGGTTTTGAAGGGAGGGTTCAAGTACATTATTCTTGATGAATTTGGAGACCCAGTGCCATCTTACACTAGAACATGCCATGGATGCGCCTTCTCAAGATATATGAAAACATCAGGCACTGCTTCACTTCATCTATGCTGATTCATTACCCAAAGATAGATAAACGTGATAAGCTAGTGATGGATCCACATCTGCTTGTGGGTCAGCGGACAGGTATAACATGGGAAGGCTAAAATTGATTTGCGAGGACATTCTGTACACCTATACCTATGTAAACTCAAGTACACTTGTGCTTGCTGAGCAGCATTGATTCTGTCGGCTCAAGGATGCATGCTACTCCCTCCGTTTCATTGTAAGCATTCCTATATAAGAGTGTAGGAATGCTTACAATAGAAACGGAGGAGTAGTACCTCCAGTCCTCTGGCAAATTTAAGGAGTCTCTGATGGGAGATGACTTCCAACATTTATCAAACAATTGCCCCTCTTCTACTATATGAACTCCTTGCCAAGGTTGACCCTGTGATCTCTTCAACATGGAAGCAAGGGAAAAAAAACTAAAAGTCTATGCTTATTTCTCTTTTATTATGCTAGGGAAAGAATGAATTTGCTGGTCCAGGGTATCGCATACGCTTCCGTTTTTTTTTTTTGAGCTTCGCCATCTTTCTTTTTGTACAATATAGCTACTACTGGACACAAATTCGGATTACAGCTAGTGCTGTGCAAGAGAAATATACGTATATAAGTTTGCCCATTTCATTGGAAGCTCTTTTGCAAGATTCATCCGACTGAACTTTTCCTGCACTCTGTTTGAAAGAGTCGTGACTTATGATTTTTTTTTTTGATAACTCGTGACTTATGGGTTGGTACGAGTTTAAATCACTTGCTTCATCTCAAAGTATTGTGTACTGCCCCGAATCAGATCTCGAATGCTGGCATGTTGCAGCAGATACCCTAGTTTGTATTACAGAATATTAGTAAGAGTTACCTGTCCTCTCTCGGGGTACAAGATACCACTCGCCTATCATCCTGGCTAAGTGTGGTAAATTATGGTAATGAACCAAACAGACCCTAAATCGGACTCCTAGCCTGCAAATGTCATCCACGTTGGATTGGTTTTTTTCATGCACAAACTTCTTCTGAGGTCAGTTCCTATCCTGAAATTAGATCTTACGCCAGTTCCATGTTGTAAAAAATGTTTACTCTACTTTTTTAAAATATTAAAATGAAATTTCTTAAAAAAACAGATAAAATTTCACTAACTTTTTTAGTGCTATGTTAGCATTTATTTATGGTATGGTAACATTCTGAATATTTCATGTCAACATCTTTTAAAAATATTGACTCTACTTTTTAAAATGTTGAAGTCACGTTCGTGTCATTATACTGTCATGACGTGGTGTAATGAACTTAGTGGACCAATTTCACACATGACTCCTCAATCAATCTATGTTTTTTCTTTGAGCAACATCAATCTATGTATAGAGGTCCCGCCGGCGCCTGAACAAATTGTCGCTTCGTATTTTTTTTGAGTGAAATGCAATGGAGGTACACAAACTTGTTAAGCTGTGTCAAATAGGTCCACAAAATCTCAAAGTGAAAATGTGGGTCCCCCAATTGTTATCTTTGATAGGTCCGGCGCATGACGTGGCAAGAGTTTTGGCGCCACGGAGGATTGTATCATTTTCACTTCAATCCCTGAAGTATGAGGCTATCTAATTTTATCCTCTCTCTCTCTCTATTTGACTCAAGCTAGGCCCCGAGTTCTTGGATACACATCTGATGGACACATCTGATCAGCTCCATGCATATCAATTTGTAAATGTAACAATGTAGCATAATAATATGTCACTTTGCGACATCTAGAGGCAAATAGACTTACAGGTCATCAACAAAACATGTTGCAGGCATGCCATGTCATGCGCCGGACCTACCAAAGAGACATTTGGACCTGTAGTGCACCTCATACAAAATTTGGGGACCCAAATCTCCACTTTAAGAGTTTGTAGACCTATTTGATGCAGCTTAACAAGTTTGTATAGAAATCATATATATTTTAAATAAGTTCTTCTCGAACCGTGTCTAAATGAGTCATTTTCGTGTTTTACCGGACGTAAGCCTAAACGGGCCGTGCCCGTACCGCCTGTCGGGCCACCCCGTACCGCCCGTCAGGCCACCGCCCGTACCGTGCTTGGGCCATGCTTTTTTCCGGGCTAGCCGGGCGGCCAAAAAGCACGGCCCGCATGGCCAGCTCTACTCCTAGGGGAGATCAGCGTCTGCGAGTGACCCGAGCCAACGCTGATGGATGGGATCCGGTTCTGCTGTGCCCCGCCCGGGTCAGGAGCGGGGGAGAAGGCATCGACATATATAAAAAGCAAGGCCTCCTTCTTCCTCCTCCACACCTGGCATCCAGAGAGGACGAGGTGGGAGGGAGGAACAAGACGAACTCGGAGCACACGAGCGTCCAAATTCTCCTCTGATTCACCAATTACCACGAAGAATCCATTCTTCAGCCTGATCTGTATTTCTTCTAGAGGAAAAGAGAAGAGGATAATTGTTAGTCCAGGAGGTCAATTGAAGAGCACAAAAGCGCGCGGTAATTTCTGGTACTGCCTTTTCCAGCTCGGTTAGCCGCGTTTCCTCTGTTGTTTTCTTCGATCGCTGCTTTTTTCCGCTGTATATTTGGTGAAGGTTGGGGTTGGGAGGTTTGCGCGCTGATGTCGAGAAGTTTTTTGTTTTCCTTGAAATTTCTGCGAGTCTGTACTTGTGATTTGTTTGAATTCTTGAATTACCAAGCGTCTTCAGGCGGTTATTTGATCTGGAGGATTCAGTTCCCTTTTTCTTACTGGGATTGGGTTCCCTTCGCGCTCCTGTTTCTGTGCTGGGATTCCTCTGGTTCTGTGCTTTCAGGATCCCAGATGAAGTGATGAATTATCTGGAGTGGATTATTGGAATCCGATTTCCTTGAGTCTGCATTTCCGCATGACCTGCATAAGGTTACGTTACGATTGGGAGCAATTTGAGCTGCCTGACTTTGATTCCGCGATTGGGACAGGGGAAGTTGTTAACTGTTGGAAGCGACTGATTTCTCGAAGAATCTCTTACTAATCTTTTGCGAGTTGCGGTGTTGCGAGATTCCTTCTTTACTCGGTGTTCCTGGTAGGAGGTCGATTGGATAGAGGGAGGGGGAATCAGGAATTGTTTGGGTAGGGTGCTCTGGTTGTGGTTTGGATCTCCTCCATTTTCCCTGTTTTTCGATTGTCTTCTTAATATCATGCTATCGTCAACAAGTCAGTCTTTCGCTCCTTTGCAAGTTGATCTCTGCCGCTCTGAGATTGTGTTCTTTTATCCTCTCTCGTATGCCTGTTGTTGAATTCTCAGAACCAAGAAAATGTTCGGTGTCTTAAATTTTACTGGTGTAATTAGATGAGTCAAATTGAACTTATCTGCATTTTTTCTTCTGATTCGATCACTTATCCCGTGGGTTCCATCTAAAAATCTTGTTGATTTGATCTGCCAGTTAAAGTTGAGTTGAGCCTAGTGGTCATCCGATTTCATCTTGGTGATTTGATCCGTCGGTGGTTATTTGATCAGCCAGTAAAATATCCCTTTGCTTTATTGTGAAATGAGTCGAAAATAAACTGAAATTTGTCATTGTATCAATGATTCATCCCGTTCCAATTAGTTTCTTACATTTCCATGTCACAAAGTGGTTTGCATCTTTTCATATTGAGATTTTTGGATGCGTTTATCCGAGCTTATATGCTTTGGTTTCAGCTCCTCAGGAAAATGGAGAAGGAGGCGAGGAATCACTACCACACACGGGGATCCACGCGCGGCGGTGGTGGAGGCACGGCGGCAGAACGTGACCTGCTGCTGCAATGGGGCAACCGGAAACGCCTGCGCTGCGTGAAGGTGCATCGCCGCGACTTCGACGCTGCCGCCACCGTCGCCGCCGAGAAGGCGGCCGTCAGCCAGCGCCGCGCCGCTGCAGCAGCTGCGGCCGCGCAGCACCCAACTAGCCACCACCATCGCGTCTTCAGGTCTGCGCTTTTATTTTTCTTCATTTACACATATATATTTTTTGTTTTTTGTTTTTGGTGTTTGCATTGTTGGCTTGTTGTTGTGCGTGTTGCGTATGCTCTCTGATTGCTTCAACTTGGTGGTTACACGATAAACTAGTGCCCAATTTTGGGCTATTGGGTAAAGCAACAACTGGTGGGCACGTGATGCATTCTTGATGGCACGTGTTACTGGTCAGACACTCAGACGAACAGACTCTTGTGTTCTTGATCTGATTTGTTATTTTTTATTTTGAATGAAACGTTGTTTTGCTTCTATGGTGAGCTTCAAATTAGAAACTGTGGTCCGTGCTTGCCCTGACGAACTGAACCTAGCAAAGTCAGCAGTTTTTCTGATGGACACGTGTTAGGCGAAGCAGTGATGGTTTTTGGTTTTTGTTGGGGAAGCATGACTGATAAGATTTGGGTGGTACTGATGATTTGGTACAATCTTGTCTTGTTCCAGAAAGTATCGGTCATCCATGCCCCATACTGCTATATTTGTAATGTGGAGACAGTGCCTTCGAGTTGTTTATCCTAATTGAAACGATATATGTATATTCTTGAAATAGGCAGTAATCCTGCTCGTGAAATGAGGATTTCCTAAAAACTAGCAATTAAAACAGAGTCTCTGATCTTACAACCCTAAAATTTAATAGTTATTTTGACTTAATCCATCTACTTATCATTCATTCAAGATGAGAATGAGATTGTTCTGTTGAGTTAAAGGCCCAGCAGATTATGCGCAACTTGTCTCTGTCTGTGGTCCAGACTGAATTTGAATTCACTGTCTGAATTGTCAGGAAGTTCTCACCCAAGATGGAGCTAATAGTTCTGTGAATACCACTGTCTGTTACGTTACAATCTGATTTCTGCGTCATGACTTACCCGACCTTGCTGGTACAGTTTCCTCACACTAATGCATAATTTTGCATTAACTAAGAGGTTATCAGAATTTCCTCTAAAACAAAAATAATCTTATTGGCGTTCTTTCTAAAAAAAGGCTACCAGCATTACCGACCTTCATGTTGCTAACTTTGGATTCTGAAGTCATATCATGTCAACTATTTTTCTGTTGACTAATTTTGGATTGAGAAGGAAATGCCAAATTTATCTTAATCAGTCACTACCATCCACGCACTGGATGGTGGAAGTTTGTTCTTTGTTGTTCTGTCCTTTCCTTTCTCCTTGTATCCATAGCTTATTGTCTTAGAGAGAACGAAGCATAATGATGGTAACTGGTGTAAGTTTTTTGCTCCCATTTTTCTGGTTCCTTCCCCTAAAGTGAAGGTGAATTATGAACTTTTGCAGTCTCCTATTTCAGAATTTTTTTAATGTTTTGGAGGTTAAAAGCTGCAGAACTAAAATTTAGCATTCAATTCTTAATGTGAAATTCTACCATTGTCAGCAAATTGGAAATTATAGTGGATGCTTTGTAGTATAATTCATGTCCTCTTTGTTGAATGATAAAATATACACAATGTTTCATAATGGCGTAGGTGCAAAATGAAAGAGTTATCTCGTGTTTACACTTTACATGCAGGCCTTTCCATTTCAACCTGTTTGTTTGAACCTTCTTATATGATTCATAAGCAAACAATGTTTTTTTTGTTAAACAGAGTCATATTAATCAGGCATTCTTTCCTCCATTAATAATCTATGTTGTTACCAAATCTGTAGGAACTCAGAAGAGTTTGCAGCCATGAAATCACCACAGCAGCAACAGCAGAACAATGGGATTAGCACAGTTGCCTCACCAGAAAGGGATCGCACTGGTAGATGTAACAACAATAATAATGGACCTCCTCCAGCGTTTGCAGATGACAAGAAGGGATCTTCATCAGGAAGTGAGGGGTCAATTTGGCCAAAATTTGCTATCACCCTGACAAACAGAGAAAAGGAAGAGGATTTCTTGGTGTTTAAAGGATCCAAGCTGCCTCAAAGACCAAAGAAAAGAGCCAAAGTCATCCAGAGAACCGTCAATGTATGTCCCCTTTTATATCACCTTTCGATCTGAACACTGTTTTTTCATATATATTGAAGGTTTTTAGTTTATTTCAATCTTCTCGGAGTATACAGTAGTTCATAGGTAAATAGACCTTGCTTTTTGCTGAGAGATACCAAACTCATAAATAAAAAAATACTAGTAGACTGTTTGCTTAAAAAATGGTAGTGTGCAGCAGCTGTCTGATACGAACGTTAGGGTTAGCCTTGAAGCACATGAGTTACCAGTGCAGTAAACAGATTCGGATATGTATATTTTATAACAGATGTAGCCATACTTACGCATCAGATCTCTTGGACCATAGGGTCACCTCTCTGCACGCTGCCTGCACTGTCGCTTGAGTAAAGGAAACTTGCAAATAAAATAGCATGTCAGCACGATTCTTTGGATTCGTCCTTATACCTGGAGACTTATTTTGCTTGCCAAGGGGACATCTACTAACACAACATGCTTCTTTCTGAAGCAAACGCATTTGTTTGAATTTGTTTGAAATGTCCAATTGCTTGCCCCCTAAAACAATGTTGTTGGTCCCTACTGTCAGCACTTTTGTTTGAAAAACGGCCAAACTAATTTGCTGCTTGTGATGTCATGATACAATGTTGCAATTCATATGCGATAACGACTAGACTTGCCAATTGCCATCTCAATTGAATTCTTTTTCCAAGATATCATACAATATTTTTTAATCATGTGGTCCAAGAATGCTTGGAGCTAAGAAAAGTACTCACCTCTTTTATTTCTTTTACATCTCTCTTAAATTTACATATAAGAAGAGTGGTCATATTACTATCTTTCCCTTCGGGCTAAAACAACTCTGATAGCTGATGCTATTTTTGTATATTTTTTTGCAGTTTGTATGCCCTGGAACATGGCTATGTGACTTGACTCTGGAAAGATATGAGGTTCGGGAGAAGAAGGTTTCCAAGAAGGTGGGTGTACCGGCATGTCAATTTCAATACTAGATTATGCGGTTCTTTAAGAATTGAAGCACCTAACATATTGATCGATTTTGCAGCGGCCCAGGGGATTGAAAGCTATGCACGACATGGACAGCGACTCAGAATAGTAAGATGATAGCACATGAGAAGCTGAATATTAGAAAGAAGGGCATCCACGGATCCATCAGATGAACACTGAAAGTAAGACCTTACGGAATGATCTCGCCACTTCTGGAGTTCGGTTTTCTTCCCAAAGAACTTCCAGTGATCAAGAATGCTGATGCTGAATCGTTGGGAAGGTGCACAGAAGAACACAGAGAGGGAGAGGGGCTACAGGACCAGGAATGTTTCAGACCTGTTATTGTGAGCGTTAGCTGCTAGTATTGACTTCCCTGTAAAGAAACCAGCACATTTGTGCAAGCCCTCGTGTTGATACCGCGAGTACGTTTCGTATTGTCCTGGTGGACGTGCTCTGCTTGCCCGGTTGTCTGACAATAATGAATCTGAAAGGGCCTTCAGTGCAGTGGTGTTCCTGCTCTCCAGTAAATCGCATTAGTCGATCAGTTCGTCACAGAGCAGAGTTGTACAAAACTTTGAAAGCGCGAGTAATTTTTGTCACGCTTCAGAAATGCTGTTGTCTGCCGCTCGCTTGTATGGCGACGACCTGAGCCTGCCGCTGTTGCAGCCAACTGATTAACTGACTGAGCAAACGAAAGCCACGGATGCGCCACACCATGCCTGCGCCGCCGTCTGCTCAGAGAGCAAACGAAAGCCACGGATGCGCCACACCATGCCTGCGCCGCCGTCTGCTCAGGCCGCTGGCGACGCCTCTCACGAATGACCTATAAATCGAGCTGCTGCATGCGAGGGGCTGACCAATGCCATTGTAGCAGCTGAGAAAACGATGCTCACCAAGTCACCATTGGTTGCCATTCAAGCGAGAACAGGGAGCCGCTCCCAAACTTTTTTCTTATTTTTGCCTTTATTTTCTAAAATTTTAAAACTTGTCTCTCACAAACTAAATTTTCAGGATCTGGCCTCTTTTGGTCACGCTAATCAATATGGCGTAACACATGGCAATGGTCACATCAAATACTTTGGCGTGACCAAATCTGATCTTAGTCAATCTTTACGTGTTAAGCCTATTTTCCTTATGTATCGTTTGGTCACGCCAAGCAGTCATAGTGCTTGGCGTGATCATAATCATCTGTCACGCTATATTAGATGGCATGACCAAATGGATCAGATCTTAAAAATTTAATTCAGAGAGAGTCATTTGTAAAATATCAGAGAGACAAGGGCCAAAACAGAGACGCGCACGGTCAGATAGTCTAGTCCGTACCGCAAATTCGACTCGACCCCCTAGTTTGGATCACCAACGAAATTCGGCAGCCCGGCTCAAAAATATGTTAGGTGTGACTGCTTTACAGCAAAGGAGCTGCTTTGTTATTCTGCTTTATGCTTTATTACTCTTTTTTTATCTCAAATAAAGCGACACCTCGCTTTGCGAATGGGATGAAAATACCGGAAAGGCTAAACATACATACGGCCTTTGTGGCGATATTCCAGTCCTAGCAAGAAGAATAACGCAAAGCTTCAGCTTTGTCACAATATACTATACACTAATTGCAGCTTGGGCAAAGGAAAACAAAGATCACCAGTAAGGAACAACCAACATTTCTCAACACAACAAATGAAATTAAGTCTCTAAAATGCTTGAAATATTATTAGCACCAGGCAAACATCATGAATATCATACTGAATCAATGTTGATAGTGGAACGTTATGAATCTCTGAACAAAGAAACGTCGATGCGAATGAAACAATACTAAATGATCCCATTCAGTGGCGCAGGTTGCCGACGAGGAGCGCCACGGCCGGGCAGAGGACGGCAGCCACGAGCGACGAGGACACGGACGCCGCGCCGGAGGTGGGGCTCGGCGCCGGGGCGTCGGCGGCGAAGGCGACGCCGGCGAAGGATGACACGGCGACGGCCGCGAGGACGACAGCGAACAACACCTTGGAGTCCATGACGCTAAGAGAGGAAAATGCGCGTGCTTTGTGCTGTGGTTTGCAGGGAAATGCAAGAAAACTGCTTGAGCTGTGTTGTGCGATGTCAGGGAACGAAGGTAGTGCGTGTTTTATAGGCGAGACCGTGCGAAGAGAGGAAGCTTTGGGCCCCGCGTTCACAGTCTGGCTCCGGCCAATTTCCATTAGACAGCTCACAGTTAGTGGCAGCCACAAATTAGCTCAAAGAAGGATGGGAGACTGCTGTTTTTGAATGACACGTATCATTTATAGTTGGCAGTCTTTCACAACGTGTGATTGCAAAATTGGAGCTTCATTAACACTACATTGAAGCCAGTGCAATAAAAGGGCACGATGATCTGTACTTGGACGAACAATGATACGTCTCAACGAATTTGATTAGTTAGCATTTGGTGGTCTCCAGCACACAGCACAGTGCACATATAAGCAAAGCTTTAGGTTGCAGTACAGCCTGGTGCAACGAAACCATATGGCTGTCAGTCTCCCCCCCCCGGCTCTTTGTTCTTTGCATACAAAAAAGGAGTGGCTCAAGAATCCAACAGCACGGCAGATGCCAAAAAGCAGGATGTCGCTAAAAGATGAGAAATTTGAGCACAATGCAAAAGTGTGGATTAGAAAATGTATCACATCTGTATCAATACAGATATTTTCTTGAAGGCACAGGTACGTCAGTTACGTAAAAGGCATGTACCTGAAGCTCAGAAGTTGACAACTACTGCTACAAGGTTCTATGGAACTTTTAGTGCTGAAAATATATGAAGTTCTGTACTCAAAACTGAAAATATATGAAGTTATGTGCTGAAAATATATGAAGTATAGTGCTGACAACTACTGCTTCAAGTCTACAAAGATCAGTTGTGTGCATTATTGGCTTCTTTTGGACTTTATGCATGCTGTCAGCTAAGGTTCATCTATCCTGTTTGTTCAGTTGTACCAAACTAGTTCTTCTCCATGATTATTATAGGACACAACCCAAATATATAATCTTTGGACCAGTGAAGTTGAACGCAACACAACTGCTCAGTTATTCTCCCTTAGCAACGACGCTATCTGCCAAATGGCACCGTATCATATTCTCTAGCTTCATGATCGTCTATCAGAGAAGAGAACCCATACCTTCACCTGTCTTATTCGTCCTACTGACATGCTGCTCCAGGGAAAGTCCTCAACTGATGTGCTGGTACTTATTTGCTCTCGGATGAAATTTGCACTTTCCTTTTCTCTTGAAGGTAAACTTCAAGGAAAAGTTGATCAATAAACACACAGATGGCGTGCAGGGACATGCTTATATTGAACTTGAAACAACACATGATTTCAAGATTCTTATTCTACGAGACTTCTGGTCGAAGAACAGAATGGCCCTGTACAATATGCTTTGCTTTGAGCTTTCGGGAAAGAAGTATACTGATCCTTACAGCATCTTGTTCTGATCCCCAGTTATCCTCTATCTTGCCTCAATGCCTCCACGTTTTTGTTTCCAAAGCCTCTTTGCACTTAAAAGCACGCTTGTTCCTGAAGAACCTCTAGGTTCCCAACTTACCACTTACAGCAGACTTGCAAGGCTCTGGAAGCAGATATAATGGTACACCACGCTGCATGTTACTAAATTTCTATTCGTTTGCCTTTTCACTCTTGCTGATATGTGAACATCTTTCCTGCGCATTCCGTGTTTCCTACGTCCTGATTTCCGTACATATTTTTATTGAGAAACACCGCTACCGAATAACATCAACCTACCCAAATGTTTCAGCAGCAGCAGCCGCCATTTCAGAGGAAGATGGTTGTGTCGAAGAAGGTCATGAAGGTTGGTCCATGGGGCGGCACAGGAGGACACCCTTGGGACGACGGCGGCTACTCCGGGATTCGTTGCATCACCCTGTCCTACGACCGGTGCATCGAGTCCATCACCTTGGAGTACGACAGGGACGGCCTGGCCGTTCCCGGCGAGCGGCACGGCGGAGCAGTCGGCAACCACACGACTCAGGCACGCAGGCATAATCAGTTGTCAGTCACTCTGTTGATTAGTCACGTTCAAATCATGCGATTTTTCACTTGACAAGATCGCCGATTCTTTAGATCAAGCTGGGCTTCCCGGACGAGTACCTGACCGAAGTGAGCGGGCACTACCACCCGATCGCCCCCGGCGGCTCGCCGGTGATCCGCTCGCTGGCGTTCAAGACAAACCAGAGGGCGTACGGGCCGTTCGGCGTCACGGAGGGCACACCGTTCACGTTCCCGGTGGACGGCGGCGTTATCGCCGGGTTTTGGGGGAGGAGCGGCTGGCAGCTTGATGCCGTCGGCCTCTACGTGGCACCGCTGCGCCCCGAGAAGATGTCCCACAGGGTGCACAAGCTCGGGCTCACGGCTTACCGAGCGGTCATGCAGTGGCTCGGGCCTCAGCAGCAGCAGCAGCAAGAACACGATCAGGTGAAGGAGCGTAACGGAAATGTTCAGACGACAAGCAAGGCTGTTTGTAAAAATTGTTCAGCGACCTTATCACCCTAGTGTGCCTGAGGTTTTAACTGTAATAACTAATAACAGTCCAGCAGAGTTATATTTAGAAATTGCAAAGATTTGGATAGGCCACTCAAACAATTGATTGGCAGATGCTAACGTACAGCTGCCATTCTTCTACATTCCACGTTGACAGCTCTTATCTCATATTTGTCAGAGAATCACAGTTTGGCTATTATAGTATTATTATTTCAAAAATGGTTTTTCAATTTAACGAGACCATTCACATAGCTAAGCTAAAGAACTGGCACAAGCAAAACTGACAATCAGGACACTCAAAGAAGCAATAGAGAAAACAAAGTATGAGATATGTCCGGCTGTTCACCTGCTAGATTATGGAATGGAAAGAAAATGAGGGGCACAATTTGACATGAAAACCAGCAATAATAGAGTGCCAAGATATTTGTGATTATGGAATGACACGCAGTAGCTTAACATAGTTGCTCTACATCTACCAAGTTCAAAACTGTTGGAACATAGGTATTATGCAGTAATACGAGCACCAACAGGGCCCTCAACAAGTTTTGCAGCTTAATGCACTTCAAAGAGTTGGCTGCCTGTTCTTCTTCTTGACACCAGACTTGGCAACCTGGAGGCTGCGGTACACTGAGCTTAGCCTAGCAAGAGCCGGCTTGGTCAGGTCAGGCCTGTAGTTGTTGTCACCAACCTGAAGGCATACAAAAGTCGTCAGAATATTAGCAAAACATAAAAGGATTATTCAACAAATACAGTACAGAAACTGAAGCACAGAAGTCATATTCCTTAGGAATGTGAAAAGAAATTCAAAGGGTATGATAAAATAGTTTAAGCTCAGAAGCCAAGCGTTTCGCTTATATTTCATTGAAGAACCAATTGATCGGTTGGTCTTCTTACATGTTTTGGCTCATCACAGCAAAAACTTGTATCAGAACAAACAGGTATAATAGAACATATCTTAAGAATTAACAGAACAAATGACTACTTTCTAACAAGGGCAGATATCATTGATGTAGCTACTAGTGAATGAGCTATGCAAACTCCAAATATGGTACTAATCAAAGTCAATAGCAGCAACAAAACATTCACATGGTCAAACAAAAAACAGTATGAAGCTCAGAAGCCAAGCGTATCAGCTAATATTTCATGGAAGGACCAGTTGATCAGTTGGCCTTCTTACTAGTTATGGCTCATCACAGCAACAAATTCATAACAGAAATACTGTATGGAACAATATCCAATGCATAGCATAACGAACTATGCATTATGGTGTGTTAGCATATCATGGCAGTATTGAATGATTCAAAGACGTTTATATTTCTGGTGCCAGACCTGGTTCTTCACAGCCTTGGCCATCTTGCGGAAATCCTTGCGCATCACAGACTTGTGGCTGAGCTTCGCTGGTGCATTCTGCTTCTTGGTCTTGGTTGTGGAGAGGACCACAGCCATGTCCTTTCCCCTGCAGGCTGGACCGCCACGGTCTTCTTGTTCGCCAAGCCTAACAAACCACAGTAGCAGAACCATTCAGCACATTGTATTTCTAGAGTCTTCATGGTCTGTAGGTCAATTCAGAGATGTGAAGAAAGAAGCTACTAACCGGAGTACTTGTACGAGTGGATGTTGTAGAGGTTGTTGGGCTCCTTGGTGAACTGCACCTTGGCATTGCCGTTTCCAAACTGCTTCACCATGAAGGCGTTGTTCTTCCTCACGATTTGCCAGATCAGGTCCCCTGGAACCGTCGCCATTTCCCTTCGCCTACAAACCAATAAGAACCTAATGTAAGATTCCATAGCTAAAATACATGAAATAAAACAAAAAGGAGAACAGCGTAATCAAAGTGACATCCAACAGGATCTGATTGCATCTAAACAATCCGCTATAGTTTTCTAGTCAGGCAAAATTTTCTTCAGTATTTCAAACAAGGCTAGGATCGCGTGCTGCAGTGCGCCACAAGATCTAACTTGAGAAGATAGTGAACAGCAGTGAACCTTAACAGGCTACGGCAACTCAAATAAAGACCAAATAGCCTACAAGAATCTTCAAACTCTTTCGCGCAGAGCACGAAAACTCTAATAAACAGAGGTATACTTAGCAAGGAAACAACCACTACACCTCCCATCTGCAGCAGATGGAACTACCGAAACCTGATCACAAGATTGAGTGGAACAGACTACAAGATTGAGTGGAACAGACTACCGGAGCTATCAAACCGACGCGTACAACAACGGTGGAGACCTCCACTTACCGGAGTTGATGTGCTGCGGCGTCGCCTGCTTTGCTCCGCGGGGTTGGGGTGGCGGCTCTGGAAGACTAAACAGCTCGGAGTCTCGCTGCTTTTATACCGCGGCGTGCCCGTAAACCCTAGATTTGGCCAGCTATTCCTGGGCTTTGTTAGGCCGATATTTTCTCGGGGACATGGGCGGGCCGAAACAACGGCCTACAAGAGTGGTGGCCCGTCCACCTCATTTCGTCTGTGTCGTTTCACGCTCCGTCGCGGTGCCGCCGGCACATTTGCCGCAGAACATGTAAAGAAAGAACATATGCAATCGTGCTCCGGCGTTTTTGCACCAGCTTGCCACCCCGTATGCCGCGCGGCAGCATCGTTGAGTCGTAGAACACAACAGTTTATCACTCCAAGAAGCACAATGTCATAGAACAGGTAGATGGTCATGGTGGTGCATGTCTGACGCTTCTGAAACGCTATCTCGACCAACCAAGAACAAACGAATTCCAGAAGGTAGTGACACTATCAATTTTTTCGAGCAAGCTGAAATCCAAAACTGTCATGTTGCAATTTTGATAAAGCTCAGTTACAATTATTATTATGTAATATCATCACGATACAGTACTCTTTCTACATCGTGCTTGAGATATAAAATGGAAGACTCAGTTCTAGACTGGACGACAAAATGGGCGAGCAACACTAGCCGGCAATATACTGCAAAATTCACTCTTTTTCTTGCCGGTGACACCTGCAACCACCTGCGGGAGGACCAAAGTAGAAGTTAATTGTTGTCTCAGTCAACTTTTTACCTTGTCAAGAGCTCATACTGTGAGTAACAGCAGCATGTATACCGCTAGGAGTAATTTTCAGCAATATTGATCGCATGCAATAAATTCCGACATGGCTAGGAACCTAGTGGAACTATGGCAAGTCATCACTAACCTTGCACAGTTTTTAGCCTTTTTGGGGGCCAAGTTGAACTGAATCAACCAAATAAAAGTTTAGTTCATATGGCATGGAGGACACACATTAAATATCCTAACACTGAAATTTTATAAAACTGGCTGCTTCTGCTTTGCTTAATTGTTTACAAGGCAAACGAACATAAGGGGCAGAATCACATACATCATTTAGAGGAGGTGGAGGAACTTTCTCTGTTGTCTCCCAAGAATCCAAGATTGGCCGAACGACTGCGGGAAGAAAGAGACCTGAAATTGCAAAACATAGTATCAGATGAAATCATCTGGTAGAACTGGAGGGATGGAAGGCCAGTTGCCTGTTGCCTCTTCAGCCAATGGCTCAGCAGCCAAGTCAAAAAAAAAAAAATATAATGAACACAAAATTAAACTCAAGTTTCAAAATAAAATTTCAAAACAGATAAAAAAACAGTTTGGATGAAAGACCAAATAAGGATACAGCTGCCACACAGAATATATGTTCTAACTTCCGTCACAAGACCAAAACATGGCTGTGGAGATGATAATCTGGGGCTTGAGACTGCAGGTGCTTCATCATGACCACTAGCTTTTAGACTAAAACTGTTTGGGTAAGAGAGTAGAAAAGGGAAGAATGAATGCCTAATGTCAATGATGCATGAACAATGTGAGAAACAAAAACTGGCAACAGAATGTCAATCTCAATTCTCAAATTCCTAGTAGTCTAGTTGCCACCAAGATGCATGCAATACCTGGAATATGACCATAGGGACTTTTATACTTCATCCAAGATGAAAACAAGCAAACTTTTTGGGGAGGGAAAGAATATAAATACAAACGAGATGGTAACGTAAGTTTTCCCACAATGAAGTTTTATCAGAGCATCTATCAGTTGTCTCTTTCCTATGTTAAAAGATTATGTGCCGTATATATTCATTGTCAGCATTTAAATTTATAACAAACACTATGACAAGTAAATAACAAACTGGAGCGTAGATAGAAAATCACATAATGACTAATTCTAAAGGGATTAAAGGAAATCAATTCATTGTACAATGGTATTTAAAAAAGGTCAGCTCCAATGAATGAACTTAATCTTATCTACAAGCTAACTTAAAATCCAGTCTCTCAACCATGAAGTAAGTTTGTGGTTCCTTGGAAATAAGCATGCATCACCAGTCACTGTACTATGTCACAAAGCCATTCACATTTAATGTGGCCTCAACATTTTGTATGCATCAGTCAATTGGTACGAACACTTGGAATTAAGAAATATTCTCAATGTCTGCATTATACATAATATTGTTCAAGTTCATAACATCCTTAATGCAATCAATATTCACAAGCAAAGGAACCTATGTGCATATACGATTCTAGATGGATGGGGGAACTCAACACAACCATATTTTAGTATCAGATTAGATGACCTCTTACCATCACTCATCCGTGTCAATAAAATGAAGCAGATAAGACCATTTTTCAGGAAAACAGCATTAGACATCTCAGAGTGTCTATAAGCACATGATAGAGGTGAAATGAGAATTAATAAGTATCACAGACTCAACTAGAATGAGTTAAGCATATGTGCAAGAAGTTCGATCCTGGATCAAGAACAGGGCTACAAAAATGGGCACTGATTTGAAGGAAGCATTACGCATCACCCGAAATGCTAGATATCTGGAATCCTGGATCTAACAAAATTTCGCAAGTGCGGAAGGCCATCGAAACGTAGTGAGAACCAACTAGCCAGCCCCTAGATATCAAGTTATACGCCGAGTCCTCCCACAATTGGCTTAACGGAGTCACCTCGGACCAACCCCCGGCAACAAGGGCGACTGCGCCACCAGTAGGACGGGTGCCCGTGTATCTACCATCTACTAGGGTTCGCGTGCAGCGGAGGGAGGAGAGGTGGGGAGAGTACCGAATCCGGCGATGAGGCACGACGCGGCGACGACTGGCTCCTTCACCACGAAGATCTTGAGCTTCTGCATCACGCCCATGGCTGCTGCCCCTCGCTTTCGCGTTCCTTCCTTGCCGGAGTCGCTGGAGACGGGAGGCTGGTAGTGGCAACTGGCAAGTCGCTGCTTATTGTGGACGTGGGCTCATGCCGTTCTGAAATTCACTCCCAGCCCGTTTAATAATTGGGCTGAGACGAAGACTTCAATTATAGTTGAGCCTGGCCCATCTGATGTGGAGATTACGCCTTCGTTTAAAAGAAACAGAATCACATAACAGCATATTCCTCGTGGCTCCTGGGATATCCCTCTCGCGCGCGGGAATATTTTGACAGGAAGAGCGAATCTACCATTTCTGCTCCGCTTTCTCGCTTATCTTGCACCGCACGGCCACCCCTCCTCTCCTCTCCTCCCCTCTCTTCTTCATCTTTCATCTTGCTTCAAGCTTCATGCACATAAACGCGCTCATGCGTCTCTCCGGCCGGGATGTATCTTTCGTCAGAAGCCGTCCGTCGTTGCCGACGAGTCTATCCCCGCGGGAGCAACCGTGCGACGCGATTATCAAGTTAGTTCTCGCTGCCGTTTGCCTGAAACATCAATTCTGTTTGATCGTTTATGCGCTTATGTTTTCTGTGAACTGGTTTCAGCTCTATTTTGTGCTTATATTATGTCCTCTGCGATCCTCTTGTAGATGTGTCCCGTAGCATATTCTGATCGGCTGATACAACCAGTTACGTACCGTGCATGGATAGGCCGAAACTGAATTAGGAGTATGAATAATTCGAGACTGGCATGCAATTCATTTCTGTTTAACCATGTTGCCTGATACCCAGTCTATCATCCAAGTTTTCGGTGATTCAGAGATCAGATGTCAGCCAGACATTCACAAAATGGAATCAGGGCAATAGCTGGACCTTTAATTGGAAGCCTTCACGTGAGCACGTTCACTGCAGACAATCATATGCCGTGCACCGTGGAAAAGGCACAAGGTGGCTGCCAGAAAGAGCTCGGCGCAATCACGAAGAAGCCAAACTGCAATGGCGTTGAGGACAGCTAGTCAGGGCAGGGAAATGCAACCTGGTTATTAATTCGGATGAGACAGCTCTCCAGCAAGAGAGGATGAACGACACCGAGGAGGTCCGGCCACGACGCGCGGCACTTCCTCTCTCAGGTCCGGCCATGGTGCAGCCTTAAGTTTGTTGCCGGAAGGAGCAGACGAGCAGTGGTTTATCAACGCCGGGGCACTTCCTGCTATTGTGTGGTACGAAATTCAGTCCTACGAGCCTAGCATTTGCTGTTTCAGTTCACACTGAACCCTCCAACGTATAAGGTCTGCAGCTTACAGATACCGTATCTCATACTTGCATCAAGGCAGAGGGACGTTCGGTGACTCCACAAGGATAAACGAAGCAACAAAGAATCAATTTCAGGTTTCAGTATGATACATGGTATTGGCAAAAGCAGCAGCGCAGAAACTGGCCGAGAAACAGATACAATTACAGCGACTCACGAACATGTGGAGTACATACATCAACCGTGCACAGCGACACTTCTGCCTTGCGCGCACGGTTCGTCATTGTTCGTGTGCCGTATTATTCTGCTGAGAGCAGACTTCGTCGAAACATTCACATGTTTAGGAGATTCTACTCTAAAAATCATCTCCAGGGTGCTGGGGAGAAGTGTCAATCATCTCGACTCCCACAACTGTTTCGAGAATAATTTACATGTGCCTGTTCCTGAAAATGAGAGGAAGCTCAGTAAGTTCAAGGTCATATCAGAAAACATGTATCAAATTTTCACAAGGTATCTTTCTTTCTTACCATGTTATAATTATTATGACTCGATAGCTGCAACCCTTACTGGCTTCATTACTCTTACGATGTTCCTCATATGCTCAAACCCCATCACTATCAGCCCTATGAGATAAAGAAAGCTTAGTTGCAGCTTGCCAAGCAAGTTATATACTGCTATGGCGACATTGGCACCTTCGTCTGTTTTCATCATGACGGTAATAGGTCTCGCAGAAATAAGGGCCTTGGTTTCTGATGAGGATGCAGTGTAAGACATGTGCCCCGCAACAATAGCTTTAAAGAGAATTTGGAAAAATGAAGAGACTTGTTATGCTTGCCTGATGCATTATCCGGCTCGCAAGACCACTCTTCAGGTTTCGTATTGGATTTGGTGGCCTTTATCAAATCCATAAGTGCACAGTTGACCTGCAATTCGTAAAAGGTTACATGAGTTTTACTTTGCTTCGTTGTAAACTCCATCACAACAAGGAGCCATATGAAAAATCAGCAATCTCAATTAGTCAAACTAAGTGTGAGAACTATAAAGAAACAAATCATGTTAATGGCAGCATATGCTGATCGGTTTCTGTTCTGTGTATGGTCTCCATCTATCTTACTATTCAGATATCTGCTCTCACTGAATTGTATTCTCAAGTCCGTACATCCTTCTAACTAATAATGCATGAGTTGAGGTTGTGAAGCATAGATATTAAGAAGCTAGAATATAGTTTGTGCATCATTAGTTCCTGATTCAGTGTGGTGATCCAGTAGTTGCCAGTTTCTTAGTAGCACAGGCATCTGCCAAGGCCATGATGAGATGGAAAATCCCAGAACAGGGTGGGTACACATGTCAGTTTTCAAAACGGGGAAAATCAGATCCAACAATTCTGTTTTTCTTTACTAAAAGGAGTAAATGATGGAAAGTTTTTTTCAAAAGTTATATTATGTGTCATGTGAACATTATCTCTGATATCATCTTAGTGGTCATGAATTCAGAATTATTTGCCCCAAACAGCAATAATATATTGTCGGTTGTCATCTTTTTGCCCAGTCAGGTTAACTGAAAGTAGCAGTTTTGCCACTTCATTTTTTGTCAGTGATAGTGAAGCTAACACAGAAATACAGACCCCACAACATCTGATGTTGTCATAGTTGGTCAACTAGAAAGTTTGCGCAATGGCATAGGCAACGAAGCAAACTAATATGGCACATCAATGTCCTTCTGAATACTTTAGTGGCCCAAGGCATTCTGTTTTACCGGAGCTTTACCTCATCTGGTCTTTCATGGCTCACTAGGTGTGCTCCATGAAGGTCCACCATTCTAGCAGCAGGGAGAAGCCTTTCTGCAAGACGTCTAGCATGGCACAACTGTGCAATAATATCATACCTGCATTATGCTTTATGTGAATCCGGTGAAATGGACGAATAATATTCTCTTAACACGAGTTTATCCACTTCTACAAAACTAACCTTCCGTGAATGACTGAAATTAGAAAACCGGCCGAACGGATTGTATCCAATTCTTTAGTAGTCATTTTGTGAGTCCAGCAAGCATTCACCTGCCCTTCAAAACCACAGTTTGATTGCATTCCTGTTGATGATATGCCCTTCACATATTCCTGAAAGCAACAAGTACAGGTGTCACTTCAGCCAAAGATTTTATTCCCTACATTGTATAGCTGCTAAAATGTCCATATCCCGAAGTCCAAAACATAATGCAGAAAAAATGAGGGCCTGGTTCACAGAAGGGCTGCTCTAAGATGAGAAAAAAAGGGATTGTTTTCTAATACGACCTCCTGAATAGAACAATATACAGGAAAGTATTGACGAGTATTAGCAACAAACTACATCCAAAACACTAAAACCAGTGTTTCATTTTGAGTAATGACAAATGATGACCTGGAACACACACTAACATCAACAGAATTTGTTACAAAACATCATTCAAAATAACTGATATCACTCACCTGATAGAGGATCATCCTCCTTGTGCATGAGCCGACACTCTCCTCGAGGTATTCCTGCATTGGCACATGATAAATAAGCAGGTATAAACATTGACACAGTAATTCACAAAAGAAAATCAAAGTTTTACATAAATCAGAAATCAGGAATATAATGGGTTTATGGTCAATTTCTCACCTTAGTATAGTGGGTTTCCAAGTCCACGAGAGCTCTTTGCTCTGGAGTTCTCGCCCTTAAGAAACGGAATGCAAGGGATAGCATCTGCCCATCTAACTACAAGGGCAGGAAAGGAAAATTGGAATCAATTGCCTGTCCTTTGTATCAAGAAAAATTAACCTCTTATAATTTTCCTTAAATAAATTGGTTAAATGTGACATGTTGGTACCTTAGGGAAGCATTCAAAGCCACCTCCTGTGACATTAAGCAATGCCAGTGAACACAGCCTGTGAGGCGCCATGGCTGCTAACTTGCAAGCTATCATCGCGCCTGGTTACACGAAGCAACAGGGTCAGTTCCAAGGATTACAGGACCGACTTGAATTGAAAATACAGAGCAGCTGCAGGAGAACTAACCCATGGAGTGGCCAAAGACGTGGGCTTTCTTCCACCCCAAATGATCCATCAGCGCCAACGCATCCCTTGCCATGATAGCCGTCCTGCCAAAGATGCGAGAATGCGTTCCAAATGGTCAGTGGTCCGTACCGCCAAATTTGACTTTTCCTATACGTAAAGCGTATGATCAAAGATATTCCTCCACTTTAATTCTCCCCCGTCACACATTTTCTTGCGAAAGCAATTGTGGCAGGAAATGAAGTGAAATGTGGATTTCGCCTCATCGAAAGCTACAGGTAGCTCCTACCGACCACCAGATCCCCATTCTCAACTTTCCTGAATCTAGAGGGGAAGCTACCAATCTGCAATCTCATCTCTACCGAACTTTGAGTCCCTCCGATTGGTGAGACCACCGTAACCGACGGAAATTTGGATTTTAGCAGGGAAGAATCAGGAGCGGAAACTCACGAGTAATATGATTTGTGCGTGGGGATGGAGCTGCGGCCGACGCCGCGGTTGTCGAAGCAGCAGACCTCGATCCCGTCGCCGGCGCCGTCCGCCTCCCCATCCGCCGGGGAGGCCTCCGCCGCGCCGGCCGCGCCGGCGCCGGCCTCCTCGTCCGCCCGCGTCGGCTCGTCGTCGGCGGGCTCCAGCGACCCGGTCAGCCCCTTTATCTGCGGGCCCCACGAGTCGTGCGTCCCCGCCAATCCTGCGATTCCCACCCAAACCGATTCTCATCTCAGCGAAAAGCGGAAGAGAAAAAAAATGGAGCCTTTTTGCTCCTTCTCGATCAGGTTGAGACGGAGATAGATTGGCGTACCGATGATGAGGAGCACCTTGGTGGCGCCGCGGCCATACCGGCGGTAGAAGAGCCGGACGCCCTCCGACTTGTCGCCGGGCTGGTACCTGTCGACCTCGCAGTAAGGCATTGCTTGCTGCTCGCCGGCGACTCTCCCTCCTCCCGATCTACCTGTCAGCTTCTCGTTGCGGTAGCTCGCGATTAGCTCGGCCTGGCCGTTTCGGTGAATGGGCGTGCGTTGGGATCGAGGAAAATGAGCAGAGAAAAAACGAGGGGCTGGGAGCTCCGCTCCGGAGGAAAGCGCGGGGTATTTATAGGCGGGAGGCCGTCGTCGCCGTCGGAACGGGCGCGAGGAAGGTGGAGGCGGGTCGGGACGACGGGGCACACGTGGACGGGTGGGCGGGCGGATATGAGCGGGACGCAGACACGTCGGCGCGTCGCCGTCGGCTGAGTCAAAGCTGGACGCGCTCGAGGATAAATTATGAGGTTGAGGTCCAGAATTTTTGGGGGCTTTCTTTGATCGCCGGCGCAGTTGGAACACGGATAATGATGAAGCAGCAGCAATTGGAAATGTATACTTTTTGCTGCTGAGCATGAGCCGAGAATGTGAGTGGTGATAAAGAGTCCTGTCAACGGGGAGCAGAGGGAATGGGGATGCGATGTATTGGACGGCCTACTTGTCGCGGCAAAGGACCGTGTCCAAACGATTCATCGAGTGGAGTGGGCACAAAAAAATCGATTGGAGTGCGGAACGCAGAACGGAAGGAAGTTCAGTTTCGTTTTCTTGCGCAAAATCGACCTTCGAAATGGATTGATGCAAATAAAAGCATATATTGTTGGGAAATTCTGCACGACACCGAAGTCCCCCGGTCACACACCACTGATCCGCGCTTCTATTGCCGTTCCATCAGTCACTCCGGCACGCACGTCGGACCTGGTCCAGCTCGAGCTGCGGTTGAGCGAGCGACGCGGCAATACGCATGTGATCCGCGTGCGTCCGTGGACCGGGAGAAAGAGAGCGCGGAGGAACACAGTGCGCGCTGACGCGGCTATCCGATCGGCTAGGTCGCTTGTGCTGGCGATGCCGCCCCGTCCCCGCGCGCCGTCCATGTCGTCCACTGCAGCCACACCTGGGGCCCGGGCGACCGCGCTCGGTGGTGGTTGCCGTTCCGCGGCTTGCATTGGCGCCGGCACGGGGCGGTGACCGATCGGCATCGGCGGCACAGTCCAGATGACGCGAAGCACCGCCCCGCGTCAGCTTCCGCTCCCTTTTCGCGATTTTTTTATGCGTGCTTTGCGTGTGCGGCGACCCCGCCCCGCCGTCCGCATCATCAGGATCGCCGCCGAATCGTGTTTCTTCTTCGTCGCGTGGGATGCGTGGCCGCACGTCGGGATTCCGCTCAGATCAGGGGACTGTGACCGGGAAGGAAGGCATCCAGCCAGGTGTGCCGCGTGCCGTGTGTGGAGGAACGAAGCGATCCAGGTGCAGGGGCAGTACGTTTTCCGAAAATAACAGTGATTTATTTACTCGGATTTCCGGAATAAAATCTCTCTATGCGCACCAGGTTTGGTTGAGCGACCCGTGCATTTGCCACAAAAATCCATGGGAGCTGTTCGAACGCATCCGTCCTTTTTTTTTTGGTAAAGACCTGCCACCTGCTACACCGTTTCTGCCGAGCTTACATTTGTAACTGATGAATGTATCCAACAGGATTTCATTTCTTTTGACAAAGAAAAGATATCGAACGGACGGACATGTACCTTTTAGTAAGAAGCCAGTGTTCGTATAGTATATCCGCACAGAAACATGAGGAATGCTCAAGTTGCAAACACAGTGACGCATGAATATAAACCTTACCGCTCTCGGCAAGGTTCGCTGAAGGTCAACTGCCAGATTAGCTATGGTTCCCGTGTAAAGCATGTCTTGTTTTTTTTCTGGTTCCTCTGCTCTGTTATCCTTCTGTTATAGCAGGATCGCGATGTACAAACATTTGTGCAGCGCTCCTCACCTGTTTCAGAAAGAAAAAATAAAGACGGGAAAATTGTGGTCCACGGGTTCCCCTGCATCATGAGTTTTTGGGAATAACCAGGAGGCGCTATCCAATCCGGCAACGGCTACGAGCGGCCGGGCAACATGCTCGACGAGACACGGACACATGTACAAGCTGAGAGAAGTTCTGGTGCTACCACTCCTTGTGGTGCTACCGTGCTCCAACGTCGGTAGCACCACAAACAACGCGTAAAAAATTATAATAAAAATATGAGTGTGCAGTGTATATTATCATATAACATCATGTAAAAGTTGAGATGCAATTCACAATTGTGCAAGGAGGTACAAAAAAGTGAAATCAGACTGTGAATAGTACGGGTTGGAACTGTTCATATCGAACCCGCAACCCGCTACTATTCACAGTCTGATTTCACTTTTTTATCTCTTTACACAATTGTCAATTACATCTCAACTTTTACATGCTATTAGATGATAACATACACTACACACTCATATTTTTGTTACAATTTTTTAACGTTCGTTGTGGTGCTACCGACGTTGGAAGCACGATAACACCATAACCCGCGGTAGCACTAGAACTGCTCTCTGTACAAGCTATCTCGTTCCCGAAATCAGTACTACTTCTTCCCTCTTCCAGCCATAGGCTTCCATCATGCATGATTACATGATTTCTTATGTTTCCAGAGAGTCCGGCCGGTCCGCACGGACGTGGACGGTGGAAAACTGCTTGTATCGTAGCAGTTTGGCAACACCTCAATTTCTGGGGATTCGGGAGACACGTTCGTGGCTCGTGACGATAGGATACAAGAACCGACGCGACGAGCCATGCATCGCTTCCTGGCAATAACACGCGTTTGGCCAGGATAATCGGTCTTGCGACGGCGGCCAATACCATACTAATTTCAGATTTCGTGATGCGGTGGAGACTGCTCTTGCCCAGGAGCTTAGTCATCACGGTCTAGATGACAAGCGTAGCTCGCCATCACGCACTCGAATGTTTGAAGCCGTCTCCGTTTGACCATGACCTGTGATACATGATGCTTGTCTGTGCTGAATAAAAGTCCGCGACTTGGTGAGGGAATTCTTTGGCTGCAATTAGGGTTAAAGGTCACGAATACGATTAAGAAAATGAAGGTTGCTAATGGTTGTTGGGTTGGGCGGCTGACAGGGCACACGGGTGGCTCCTGGAAAGTTTCAGAGAAGGCAAGCGAATTGGTAGTGGCACAGCTGCTGGGTAAGAGCATCTCTAGCAGCTTACTCAAAGTGACTATCAATACCTAAAAACTGCTCAAACACCTAAAAAACAACTGCAGCAGCTTACCTATCCGATTACCTATCCGTAAATTTTTTAGGTAAGAACCAATATCTCTCTCCAGTCGACGTATATTTTGGTTTCCATATCGTGACCACCAAAAACTCCAACGCACGCGCGGGAATTGGAAACCGTCGAGCGGGAGACTTCCGCGTCAGTCCCGCGCGCGACCTCCAGCGCGACTCGCCGCCGCTCCTGCGCCTGACCCGCCTCCTCTCTCGGGCGCGACCGACCGCCGCTCCTGCGCGCGTCCCGCCGCCTCCCACACCAGTGCCGCGCGCGGCCTGCCACCACTCCCGCGCCACTCCCGAGCCCGACCTGCCTCCGCTCGTGTCGACGCGCCGCCGCCCCAAATCGCTCGCGAGACCTCGCCTCCGCTCCGAATCGTCGCCCAACGTGATTGCCGCCTCCGCTCCGAATCACGTGCAAGCCCGACCCGCCTCCGCTCGTGTCGACGCGCTGCCGCTTGGATCTGTGCTTCTCCAAGGGAAGTTGCCCAGGTGCCCCATCGCCATCCCAAGATGCGAAAGCCGATGTGAGCGCGTCTCCCTCGCAGAGGGTCGTCCCGCAGCTGGCGTGAAGGTGAGCTACCGGCTGCTGCCTTGCCGTGAATCAACTGGGAGCACACGGCCAGCCATCGCAAGTGATTAGTGCATTGCACACTACGTGCTTGACATATTGCCCACAAGGTAATAGAGTTTTTTTTCCTCCCAATTGATACTTGTATTGCTACATAGATGAGATGCGTGTCTTGACATATTGTTTTTCAATTCGCTTACATGTATTGTGGAATAGATGAGTTTGCTGGTCCAAGAATTTTTTGAAGACTCTTCATCGGAGGAAGAGGAGGAGGAATTGGATGAGGATGAGGACATGGCGGTTGCTATACTGCTGGACATGGAGAGCAAGAAGCGGAAGAAACATGGTGGTTCTATTCATGAGAGACAACCCATTCACCGGAAAAGGCTAGAAGGTCACAATAAGCTAATGGCTGAATACTTTGATCCTAATCCTGTGTATCCACCTCGTTTATTCAGGCGTCGGTTCAGGATGTCAGCTGATTTGTTTAGGCGTATTGCAGCTGCCGTGGAGACTCATGATCCGTACTTTAAGCAAAAGAGAAATGCTGCGGGTACTCTTGGCCACAGCCCATACCAAAAGATTACAGCGGCTTTGCGGATGTTGGCATATGGTACAGCTGCTGATTTTTTTGATGATTGTTTGGCAATTGGAGAGAGTACAACAATACAAAGCTTGAGACGCTTCGTGAAAGCAGTGATTGATATATTTGGTCCGGAGTACTTGCGAGCACCTAATGAGCAAGACATGGCTCGATTGCTAGCAATGAACAAAGCAAGAGGATTTCCTGGGATGCTTGGGTCTATAGATTGTATGCACTGGAAGTGGAAGAATTGCCCTACGGCATGGCATGGGCAATTCACTGGACATGCTCATGATCCTACCATCATCCTTGAAGCCGTTGCAGATCAAGAATTATGGATTTGGCATGCATATTTTGGCATGCCTGGTTCTTGCAATGATATCAATGTCCTGCAGCGATCACCCCTCTTTGCACGGCTAGCCAAAGGAGAGTCGCCACAGGTGGAGTTTGAAGCAAATGGACACAAGTACAGATTGGGATACTACCTAGCAGATGGAATATATCCAGCATGGGCCACATTTGTTAAGACAATAACAAATCCGGAAGGTAACAAAAGAATTCATTTTGCTAGACAACAAATGGCTCTAAGGAAAGATGTAGAGCGTGCATTTGGTGTGCTACAGTCACGTTTTGCTATTGTACGTGGTCCAGCGAGATTGTGGGATCAAAAAACATTGTGGATGATAATGACAGCTTGTGTCATTATGCACAACATGATCATTGAGGATGAGCGTGGAGAAGATGTAGACTATGTTTATGAGAAAATGGGTAAAAAAGTGACACCGCGCAAGAATAGAGATCGGATTGAGAGATTTGTTCGTGTGTACCAAGAGATCCAAGACCGAGCATCCCATGAACAACTTCGTGATGACCTCGTGGAGGAATTGTGGAAGTTCCATGGTGAACGTCGTCGTGTGTGATACTTTGTTCTCCCATGTTTTTGAAAGAGTCATTTGGAGTTGTATATGCAAAGTGAGTTGAGAGAATGGTTTTTTAGGTATTTAGTTTTAGGTACTCTGCTGGAGAGGATGACAAGATGAGTACCTATATCTTCTCTCTCTTCTACCTAAATTTTCTTTTAGGTATCCAGTTTTTGGTAAGCTGCTAGAGATGCTCTAAGAGTACAGTTCTGATTCCCCTTGCTTCTGAGGGATCAAAAGGTACACGGTTTCAATTTTCAATATCGCAGTTTCAGACAATCCCTCTTTTTCAGAAAAATAATAGATACATTTATTACGAGTAGAACCGATCCAGTTGCCTCCACAGGAAAGCGCCGAAGTTCAGAGTTTCAGATAAGGCTTCGGGGCAGTGGTTGCGTGCCTGTAAACGCATATAAACGGGAATGGGCAGACATGGAAGGCGATTGCCTTCGCACTGGTTGCCTGCTTGCCAAAACAGTCGTTCGGAATTAGGTGGTGGTTACTCGTATGAGACAATCTACATTCAGCGAGCCATCATTTCTTTTTATTTAATGATGAAATTCTAATTTTTCCTATATTCTATGGGAGTATGGGACCTTCTCCTTATGCTATTTGCAAGTTTTTTTCTTTTTTTTTTCGAAAACGCAGGAGAGCTGCGTTTCAATATTAGAAGAAAACGGGATAAGAACCCGTACGGCCCGACCAAGCACAGACACAACACAACACGCACGACACACGCACACAACGCAACAAACACAACACAACACAACACAAGAACACACACGTCTAGACTCGATACAGACGCCACGGAGACAAGAGGTTGCTATTTGTAACTTTAGAACATATACTAACTCATATCTCTTTCTCAACTATTTCAATTGTGATTACGATTCATTTGATAACCTTATTAGTTCGTGAACTTAGGAGAGTATGCGATTCGTCAGTAAAGAGCAGTCGAATTTTTTAAGTGGTCCTGAGATGTTCTAAAATTGGATTTAAGTGTTATGAATCTGTAGTGGGGACATGTCTACTCAGCCTAATATATTATATTGTAAGGGCTAAAAAACAATCGTAATGAGAAAAAGGTAATGGAAAAAATACTAAAAAATATTTTATTCAAGAGATTTCGCAACACACAACATTAGGTACATGCTAGCATATTGGTTCACTTACTCAACCTAATGGCGTCAGTACCTATACCCACTGACTGAATAAGCACACACCTGAATGCACGTCTGCATCATCCGAGATTCATGAGCAACCAACTAGAGCGATTTTACACGAACCATGGTAAACACTAATCAAACCATTCTGCTTCTAGTAGTAAAGATATACCGACTTATTGTTGATGCGTCATGGGTCACCTGACTTATCAGTGCCCACCCCTGGCTTCCTGTGCGGATCATGTTTCGAGTTGGATCCTCCGTAGTCGTAATCCTGAAGCTCCGTCAGGCCCCTGCCGTCGAGTGTCTGCATTCGAGGAGGGTGAAGAGAGGTGGAAATTATGATCACATAAACAGTGTAATTGCTGTAATATAAGAGTTGTGAAACAAAACGAGTTGCTGTGCTCAACTGCTACTCCCTGTTATGTCCGAAGAGTCCATCTTGTTTTGTAATTTTAAAAGGGAACTAAGACTTTAGTTATAACAATTGAATATACGGCAGTGCGTGTTAGCTATGCAATACAATGCTTCTCAAACAAAACGACAACTGTATCATCATTGTTCTATGAATAACAAAGAGAAAAGAAACCAGGTCCTTCATTTCTGTCTGAAAAATGCAACCAGTGTTAGCATAGGAGCAGATACCTCTACCACTTGTGAAGTAACCTCATAGCTGTCTTGTGTTGTTGTAGTTTGTCCTGCATTCGAACAGCATGAATCACGTGCCCAGTATATTAACCAGTAAGTTAAATAAACAGCACTATGAAATAGCCTGCTACTTATCAAAATAAATGAAAAAAGTCATACCCGAAGATGCATTGAGTAGAAGAAAGATTCCAAGGGTAACGATGAGTATGAACTTGATTCTGGGCACCATTTCTTCAGAGCAGCTACGAACCAGTTATTTGTCCCTTGTGACTTGCGAAAGATCACAAAAGCTGTTTGCGACGAGGAGACGAGCTGCACCGATGCCACCCTTTTATACGGAGGATGGATGGACTGCACGAGTTCGAATGTTTTAGTGGAATGAGCACGCAAACAGTTGAGGCTCCACCAATGATTTGCTCTACAGGCTAGCTAGCGACGAAAGTGAGAATCAATCTGAGCTATCGCGTGCCGGTATCCGAGCCACCACCAGCCCGATCGATGATGTGCGCACCACATACAGTGCCATCTCCATTCGCAGCATGCGCAATAGCCGAAATGGCCGTTCGCCCACCTGCTGTGTTGCTGTACATGTGCAGGCAGGATGCAACGCATGGCGACGCTGGCAAGTACGTAGTAGTGCAGCCCGAGCAGTGTCCACTACGCTCACCGTCGATGATCAGTTGCCCGCATGTACGCACCATGCGTGGCAAGTGGAGCTTCTGCAGATCACATTGCACATGGGCGCGTGCGATCTCGGTTGAGCTAGTAGCGCGTTTCGCGCGAGGTGATCGTCGGAAATGGAGGACGACGACCTATCTCTGCGGCCGCCACAACAAGTGTGTGCGTGCTGGTCCTGCAGCAATAGGGAAACGATGGATCCATCGAGGTCGACGGGTTCCTAACCTAGCCTGCTCATCTAGCGGCGTGTCGCGTACAGGCTTCCTTCCAGGTTAGTGCTGCCGCTGTTTCATATGCGTCCCTGATCCTGTACAGTTCCATGTGCACAAACTTTGGGTTTGGAGCGAGCGAGCAAAACGGCGGCCACTCGCCTGTGGCTAGGCCTGTTCAACCGGGAATTAGGTCCGGCCCAACCTTAATATCGGCCTGGAAACTCACAGTACTGGGCTGGGCCAACTAGTTATTACCCATCGGGCTGAGCCACATGATTCCGAGCGGACATTCCTCAACATTTTTAATGTCACTTCTCAAAAAAAAATAAAAAATTTAATGTCACACGAGTAAAAAAGAGCTGCACGACTTTTCAAACATGCTCCCTGACTGCCTTCGCTATTGCGCGCACACACACCACACCGTAGCCTCCAATCATCAACGGCGCACCAGAAACTTCTTCTGATCTGTCATCCGAGCGCGAGGTTTGCCTAACACACCTTTCCATTTGTTAATCCGGGCTGCCACAGCGGCAGCCTTTCCGACGGTTCCGCGGCAGCTAGCGGCGCCCCGTCACCCTCAGCTCGCATCCCCGCGGGAAGAAGGCGAATCGAAGCGCAACACGCAGCTCATCGGAGCGTGCGCACATGGGCCGCTCCGGCTGCCGCCGGTGGACGCGGACGTCGCGCCACCGCACGGGTGACCAAGTGTGCTCCCTGCTCCGCCGCGTCACGTACGGCGGCGGCGTAATCAAATGCAATTGGCTGGAAAAGGAAAGCCAACTTGTACTGCTGCTCGATCGCCGCTGCCAGCGCGGCGGTATCCGGCTGATCGTCACGGGAGCGGGACACGTGCCCCCGCCGGTGCACCGAGCCGCACGCACTCGACGACTGCGCTTTGCCAAGTTGGTCGTAGTAGTAATCTTTTATCCCGTGCGGTGCTTGGCTTTGAGCGCCGGGCAGTCGACCGGCCGCTGTGCATGGGATCGAATCAGGTCCATCTACATGGCCTGGCTTCGGGAAGGTACGGAGCCGCGGCACAACGCGTGTCCTTTCTACGTGGCGCCCATGTACGCGCTCCGCCGCGCGACGTGTCCCGCGGGCTGCGCCCTATAAAGACGGAGGCCTGTGAGCCCCCTTGCCATCAGTAGCAGAAGCTTCAGCTCAGAGCAGTAGCCAGACAAAATCTCTGCGTTTTCCGAGCAATCGATCACAGTCAGTTCGTGTTCCACTCCTAGCTAGCTTGAGAGAGAGAGATGGCTTCCCACCAGGACAAGGCTAGCTACCAGGCCGGCGAGACCAAGGCCCGCACCGAGGTACTGTCGTACACCTTTTGAGTCATCTTGCGATCGCAACAAAATTCAGTTTCTGCTTGAACTGAAATCAGGCGCACGTTCGTGCATGCTAAAGTAAAAGTATCAACGTGCAGGAGAAGGCGGGGCACGCGATGGACGCGACCAAGAGCAAGGCGCAGCAGGCCAAGGACCACGCCGCGGGCACGGGCCACGACACCAAGGAGGCCACCAAGCAGAAGGCCTCCGAGACCGGCAGCTACCTGGGCCAGAAGACCGACGAGGCCAAGCACAAGGCCGGCGAGACCACCGAGTCCACCAAGCACAAGGCCGGCCAGACCACCGAGGCCACCAAGCACAAGGCCGGGGAGACCACCGAGGCCGCCAAGCAGAAGGCCGGCGAGACCACCGAGGCCGCCAAGCAGAAGACCGCGGACGCCGTCGAGGCCGCCAAGCAGAAGGCCTCTGAAGCCTCGGAGTACGCCAAGGACTCCGCCGTCTCCGGCAAGGACAAGACCGGCAACGTCATCCAGCAGGTTCGTCACCCTCTCCTCTGTAAGAGCTGACACTGCACGGTATCATGACATCTGCTGTGAACACTGAACTTCTCTCTGTTTTCCTTTTTCAGGCCACTGAGCAGGTGAAGAGCGCGGCCGTGGGCGCCAAGGACGCGGTGATGAACACGCTGGGGATGAGCGGGGACCAGCAGAAAACCGACGACGGCAAGGACCATTCCACCATCACCAGGGACCAATAAACGCGTCTCTTTCATTAATTTCCTTTCCCTGCCCATGGGTCTCTGTATGTTTTCAGTTTCATATTTCCACAAATTTGGTGTTTGTAAGTTTGTGTATCTGAGTCTTGAGTCGGTTTGGATGCTGTGAGAAGTCTCGAGTGGGGTGTCTGAGGAATGATCATGTTGTTGGGCTCGTCAGACTTCTCTCGGCTTGTGTTTTATTGTGTAATAATAAAGTTTGGGCAAAGCCTGTATATGAGGCATGTATAACCTGGTTGTGATATCTTTAAATGCTGTCATCTTCGATTTCTTCTTCCCATACGAGCGAGACGGTGTCGGTTTTGCCGCTTGGAAATCCAGCAACAGTACATGTTTTGGTTGATCCCAGTCCTTGCCCAAATTACTGAAATTGGAGAACTCAAAATACGGGAACCTGAAATTTGGCGCAGTGATTGACTGATTCCCTCTATCAGCGTTTTATGCATTTTCTCCCATCCCCTCTTATCAGCGTTTTATGAATTTTATCCCATCGTTGCTTGACCTGTGTTCTGTCAGACACGGCCACCAAATGCATGCTGCCGTGCTTTCTTTGTTCATACCATCACTTCAAATTGAGAACGCGTCACCTCTCACCTGGTGTGTGTTTTAGATGAACCAAGAACCTTAAAATGGACTACCTGTGTAGAGCAGTGAAAACGGAACTCCGGTGGAGAAACGTTAAGAATTCAGAAAACTTGTATTCAAGTACGAGCAGCTTTACTGTAGACTGACAAAACTGTATTCAAGTACGAGCAGCTTTATTGTAGACTGACATCTCACCAGCAAGCGGTGCATGAAGTGTGCTCTATTTTCCTGTGTTATACTTGAGCGTTTTAGGGTGTGTTTAGAACGGAGTAATGTATAATACAGGGGGAAAACGTAGGAACTAAAAAAAGGGAGAAAAGGGAGAAAAACACGGGAATTCAAAACAAAAATTTAGGTATTCGTAATAAAGGAATAGAAACATTAGAAAAAATGTCAATGCGACTAAATAAAAATTTTACAACTTATATAGTATATATGAAATTCACGAGTAAAAAAAAACTTAGGACGATATACTTATGCTAATATCCTATTCTTATGATTCAAAAGCACATTATTGTAAAATGAAGAAACAAAACAAATGAAACATCTTTGGTCAAATATGTACAAACCTAGAACTTATAGATAACGAAAGATTAAATGATTAGAGAAGTCTTTGTAGTTTCATCTTCACACATATGAAAATTTTCAAGAGCTTTAAGTGGATGTTTTGATTCCTCCATTTTGTGAAGAGAAGGATACCATTCCTACATAAAGGAACTCATGTTTCCTGCGTTCCAAGCAGCAAATACTATAGGATTAAGTTCATTTGAAATTCCTTCAGAATTCCTCCATGCCAAACAAGACCTTAGGGTGTATGATGTCGCGAGAGTACGGCTGCGTAGCGTTAGGCTAGTCCTTGTCTTGTGCTACAACTATATAAGCATCCATTGTAAGATGATCGGCACCTACGGTGTGTTCTAAGGTCATCAACCTAAAACTTCTCATTAATGAAATGGCGCGCGGTTCTCTTGCGTATTCAAGAAAAAACTAAAATTATCTAATGTTGCCTTAAAAACTATTCCGTTAAACGTTATTCTAGTTGCTCATGTACCGAACTCACGATTGCGTTGGAGTAAACTCCTTTTTATTTAGAGACGAACTTGACTGGAGTTTCACTTTTAGTGATTCGTTTGAACACCAAATCTCGTTTTTTTCAAGGAAACCAAATCTCGTTTGGATGGAGTTCTATACTAGCGTGACAGTACAAAAGTCACAACTGCATATAATCTGAGTTTCCCAAATCTCGTTTGGATGGAGTTCTATACTAGCGTGACAGTACAAAAGTCACAACTGCATAGAATCTGAGGTGAGCTGGCTACTTTGGCTCCTAAGGCCCCGTTCGTTTCCACCCTCTAAAATTTAGATAGTGTCACATCAAAGAGAATCTTACTATTTAGTAGTACTTTTATTAATTTAATAACAAAACCTATGTCGCGACCCCCCTCTAATTTGCGAGACGAATCTAATGATCCTAATTAATCTATGTTTTGCTACAGTGATGCTACAGTAAACATCTTCTAATAACACTATAATTACCCTCGTTGGATTCGTCTCGTGAATTAGATAGGGAGTCTGCAATTAGTTTCGAGATTAGACTTTATTTAGTACTCCAAAATGATAAAAATCTCTTTGATTTGACCCTCTAAAATTTAGATAGGGGAAACCAACAGGCCCTGAGGCCAAGGCCATCCACAATGTACTACACCCGATGCCCCAAAGCCTATTTTGAGTTTGACCACCGTGTGCCCGAATGGCAGAAACCTAGCACTGCTCAAAAAGTGAGAGCAGAGCAACTAGTTGCCCCGTTACCAGTATAATAATTTATATTTTCTCGACTGTACCACAAGAAACAGTTACAAATCATTCCAAGGTAGAGTGACAGACACCATGCCGCAATGTGGAGGGCCTAAGAGTGGAGTCGAGCACTGAGGTGCCTGCATGTGATCTTGCTATATATAGTTCATCTCGCATTAATAATAAAATCAGGTATGGTCTTTAAAAAATCTCATAGATCGTAAATTGAAAACCCTCATAAAGATCATGTACACGCGTGTGATAGGATAATATTCATCGTATTTTGTGATTGTATGCATATGTACCACATTTTGAAAAGAAAAACAACATATTGTAAATCCAGTGATGCAAACACTAATTGAAGAGTCCAAACGACAAAGTCTTGGGGCAACACTCCTACCCTAACATCATGGGTCCACAGGGCAAAGGATCTCCAAGACAAGGTGGAACTTAAAATTGTGAGGCAACCGAGTTTCTAAAGAAATTTAGAGGTGGTTTGAGTTGTTTCTCTTCTCTTCCCTCCGTTGTATTAACAACTCTATGATGTGGCTTACACATATCATAAAAAGGTTCAGGTTAGCTAGTCTTCGGTCCACTGTAGTTTTTTTAAATACTAATTTAAGGTCCTAGTTATCTCGTTATATATTTTTAGGGAAGTGATCTCATAATATAATTGTTTAATGCAAGAGGCAAAGCACTGTTTAAGTTTGGCGTGGATGCTGCCATACTGGGTACTCTCAGCGCAGTCGGCCCGTACAACTTTACAAAGCCCAAATATATGTTTTTTGCGACTCTTACAAAGCCCAAATATTCGCAGCTGAATTCTAGCCCAATTGGCAAGTATACGCAGCTGAATTGTCCCACCGAATTCTAGCCCATAATATATACTTTAATTAGCCGGCCCAACTCGATTGGATCTTGCATAACTGTAGCATTACTCTGTCTTGCTCCGGGTCCACCAGCAGTCACCTGGCTCGCTGCTCCCTTCTCGGCCGTGCGGACCGCGCCCGCGCCGCACCGCACCGGATCCGTGGTCCCACGCCGGACAGCGTATCGCGGGCCCAGGTCCGCAGCGAGACGCAGCACAAGCCACGGCAGCCGACGCGACGCAGGGTCGCAGCCGTCCCCAGAAACGTTTGAGCAGACAAGTGAAGAGAGAAGGGGCTGCACGGCCGCACCCACCAGCCACCGGCCCCCGAAACCCCAGCCGATCGGCGGCGACCGCGGCCGGCGGCGGAGATGTCGCTGACCTCGGTGAGGATCAGCGAGGAGGTGTGGCTCACCTGCCTCTCCCACGCCCTCACCACCGAGACCGAGGAGATCATGGGCCTCCTCCTCGGCGACATCGAGGTCACACCCTTGTCCCCTCCCATTCCCGTCCCCCTCTCGATTCCCCTACTCCAGGATGCTTGACGGGATCCCTCCTCACATCTGGTCGTGGTTGGTTTCGCTTGTCAATTTGCAGTCCTCGAGCAGGGGCGGCATGACCGCCATGATATGGGGGCGTCGCCGCAGATGAGGTGCGAGCGGAAGAAGGACCGCGTCGAAGTCAACCCCGAGCTGCTCGCCGCCGCTTCGGCGCAGGCCGAGATATCCTTTTTACTTCCATTCCAGTTTTCATTTAGGAATTTTGCTTGTTGCTTGGTGTTGTACGGAGAAGCCTGGTGTTGGGTTTTGGGGGACCTTAACTAAAACTCGCACAAAATGACGGCCACCATCGGGAAGACAACGAGGGTGATCGGTTGGTACCATTCCCACCCTCATATAACCGTTCTGCCGTCACATGTAGGTAAGTGATTTGCATCACCTTCTGTTGCCTAGGGCTGCACTTCAGTTAGTTCAAGTGCCCTCTAGAGACCTGATATTGGCATTTATTATCTATAAACTAATTGACTGCAATGCTTCCAATTCATGTTTGTCGTTTCGTCAAACGTGCTATGTGAATTTACAAGCATGTTTGCTATCCTGCTATTTATTAGATCTAGCATATGCGACAAATCAACAGATATTCACTTGCCATTCCTGAAATGGATTCCTGAAATGGATTTTAACTATGCTTTGGTGTACTGGATTGAAAAATATGCTATATTCGACACATTGCTTTGCTTCCAGCACTCACGATGACACTGAGCTAACCTTTGTACCTAAAGGGAAGGGTCCATTACTTGGGACTATGACCATGGAGACCCAGATAATTGCTAGTGGATCTACTTTTATGAGTTTTTTCTCTTACTGTCTTTTGAGATGCTGCTCCTCTGATTATGATAACGGTTTATATAATCCTTTGAACCATGTCTTCCAGATGTCCGCACCCAGGCTATGTTTCAGTTGCTGGATCCAGGCTTTGTGGGACTGATATTTTCATGTTTTAGCGAAGATGCTCAAAAGGTAGTTATGGTTGTACAATAAGTCCTGCCTAGAGAACATGTGCAGCATGATTAAGTCCTGCCTAGAGAACATGTGCACAATGCAGTCTTGTTTAGTGAGTCTTGTTGTGCTCGTAGGTGGGGAAGATCCAAGTGACCGCCTTTCAGTCTCAGGGTGGTGGACAACAGCATACTGTCACTCCACTTGCTATCGTTCCAGTTGTCGACCTTGAATCATCATGGAGTTCATCAGATAATGCAATTGCATCACACTCCATTGAGGGCATTGAGGACACAGGAGATTCCACATTTTCTAAAAGTAACAAGGTTTGGCTTGATACCACACATATTTCATATTCCATTTCTTTGAAACTCCCTGTTCCATTTTAGGTGATGTTTTTATTGAGACATCATTTTATCTTGATTAGAACTATTACTATGCATCATTCAAGCAAGACTGCATGCTTGTGCAATTGATGGGGAAGATTGGAAACCATAAATGTTTCTGGACAAGCACGATCACTTGGTAGTTGAAACTGAAATGAATGAAGTAGTCCTGTGGCAGTATAAGTGTTCAAATATTTTATGGAATAGTTTATCTGAAATTTAAGATAACTGATTAAGTACCCCTCTCCCCACTTCCTCTGCATAGCCTAGATTTGGGAAATTGAGCTCTCATTGCTCTGGTGTGCATTGCTTGGCTGCAGAAATCAGTATTGAGCATATTTTTGTTTGAATAGTTGAGGTTATGGTCCATGGATTCCATTCCTAAATTTTGACGGTGTTAGTCTGCGAACCAAATTAATTGCCATTATTCGGTGTAAAATAATCGGCTATGTTCATCTCCTGAAGTCTGTAGCAGATGCTTGCCTCCTTGAATTCTTAACTTTCGTGGCATATTTAGATTATCCTAGTAGTGCTTGGGATATATGACCACTGAAAAGGTTTTCCGTTTTCAATCAATAAGTAACAATCTAATTCGCTTTTCTTCCGTCTCATAGTTTTTGTTACTGCCTACTTCACTGTCTCCCTGAATTTTCAAACTTTTGGCACTTATGGTAATATATATGTTGCCTCCAACACATGTTTGGTTGTACCAGTACTTGATGGTTCCTACAGCCATTCATGCAGAATTCGTCAATAGCATCATGGCTGTACTGCTGTAGTTTGGCTAAATCCTAAAGAATGTTGTTATCAAAAGTGCCTTTGTGGTTAGTTTATGTGTCGCGTTTTTGGATTCACCACAGCTGCAGAGCTGTAACATGTCATGTCTGCATAATGGAATAGTTAGGTTTGCTAGAGAAAGAGGTAAGCAGTCCGATTTTGTCAGCTCTGGGTTGCATAGGCATGCTGTGTTACTTTTAGCTGTTGTAGATGGTTTCATTTGGAATGGTGCATGCACATGCCACCTTGAATAGATATCTATGATGCACCAAACTGTCACAATACTTTCTACAAACTCATTTGCTGATTCCTATCTTGGAATGTTTTCGCTCTTCTATTAGTTGATTACGTTTATTCTGAAATCTGGTTCTTATATTTGCTTCATTGAGTTTATAACTTCTAAGTAGAAGTGAATGGAAGTTTGAACTACATACTAAGTTATTGTGGTATGGCAGGGCCAAAGTATAAAACTGTCTGTATGTTGAAAAACATCACCAGAGCTTTGTTTCATTGTAACTTGGCATCCGAGTCAGAAAAATTGAACTCAATAGGAAGAGTTATCATTTGCATTTTTTGTTGTGTGCACTCTACATAGGCAAACTGACTGAACAGTGGATGCATGCCTATTTATTTAGGGCTGGGGAAGCTATCATGACATGGAATTTTATTCTTATCCTGATACAAATAATTCGGCGCAGCATCAACCTGGACAAAATGCTATTGTTGCATACAATCCGGATAATACACGTGAAGCTTCTGTTGATCCATATGATTCAGATATGACTCCAAGCCTCCAGGAGGCATTGCACCGGTCGAATATGGACGTAAGGTAACCAGAAAACTGTTTATCTATTTCCTTATGTTTTAAAAAAACACACTAGACATGCATTATGTTTGGAAATATCGAGCAACGTCAAGAGTCAGTGCTCCCATTAATTTTCGCATGCTGTACCATTCTTAAGTACAGGATTATAACTTACAGTAGTTTCTTGGATTTCTTTATAAGTAAATTTAAACTAGGAATTCTTCCTTGGAAATGCTTGCTGAGCTACTGTAGCACATTTCACACTCTATCAGTTAAAATAGATTTCAGTGTGTCAAGTGTCCTAGCTGAGCTACTGTAATACGTTTCAGACTCTAAATGAACTGATAGCGATGTTCTTTCTGAATCTTTCCAACAAAACAAAAAAAGGTTGCTTTTGGAGCAAGCCATTTTCAGCATGTAAAATATATTGTAACCTTAATGTTGTTTCTAGTCCATCCATTCTTTTATGCAACTTTGTTGTAACGTTCTATTGTCATCCTATGAGATTGATACTATCAGTTTCAGTAAATTTCCATTAGATTTCTACTATCTGTATTCTTTATGATGAGTCTATCAAGAGTAGGTTCGTGTAATGGCGACTGTAAATTTCTAATCTGCAACTTCTCTTGTCTATAGTGGTGCAGAGTATGTAAGAAAAGAGGTTCCACTTCAAGTATTGCCTACAAGGAATATGCTAAAGCTGGACACCGCATTGACATCTTACTGTGATATGCAACATGTCCTTTTTGAAGAGGAAAAATCTGCCTATAATCAAGCCATGCAACAAAATATATGGTAACTCAAAGTTCTTCATGAATTTAATTATAAGATCCCTTGCTTCATCTGAGATAAATGTTGTATTGTGCTGTTGCAGTGATGGGAAAATTCACCCTCTTACGTCTATTCACCATACATCTACATACAACTCTTCTCTTTGCAAACTAATGGAGTATTGGTGAGAACAATATATCCTTGTTTCATTTTAGCGGAATGTACTGTGGAGTACTCATTTGACTTTTGTTTCACATTGTTTGTACTAGTTTGAGTCCAGCTATAACTGCACTCCAGGATCGCGTGAAGGAAAATGAGCTCCGGGTGAGTATACTATCTTGCATCTTACGACATTGCTCAGCCTTGGAGGGGACTAATGTTGATGCCCACACATAAACAGTTATCTATGTTGCAAGAGGAGGCTAAACAACTTGAGGCAGAGACTCAAAGCATCCGAAATGATTCTCCTCGTCGCATGATCAGTCATGGGGCAAGCGGCAGCAGTTCACCAATGGGTCAGAAACAGGCACCCTTTCTCCAACCATGGAAGTCCGAGAAGCCCAAGCGGCAGCAGCCGTAGGAAGGGTTATTGATATTGATCTTGGTTGCACTGTTGTGTGATTAGGATTTTGCTCGATTTTGCTCATTGTGGCTCTGCCGACTGCTTTCCCAAACACAGATGTCATGATGGGCGAAGTGACAGACAACAACGCTGTACATACGGGTCCCTTTCAGCACTGTGCTGTTGTGGAAGCTGCCAACAGTTTCAGATTGCTTTGTACTGGGTTCCTACTTATCCTGCTGCTGAAGCTGCATGGAATTCTTTCCCTGGTTGGTCTGAGCCTGTATACTGTGAACTGTAGTGGGAGGTTTAGCTGTTGCTATGACGCGGATACTTTGGCGTGGCGAAGATGAAGGTTATCTTTGCCTTGTAACTGGAAAAGGAAACTTTTATGTGGTCAATCGATTGTTCAATTGCTCCAGTTAGTACACCTTTGCCTCAAAGGCTCTCAAATAGTCAGTTCTTTTGCCAGAACGAATATGTATAACTGTACAATGCATGAAACATCCAGTTGCGGTCATATATGTGTCAACGGTCATGCACTCACGGGAGGTCTTGATCAAGCCTCGCTGCCCGGCCGTTGAGCTTTCTCATCACCGGGTGTGTACGGACTAGGACAGGACGTGCCGTGGTTTTGGATGCGTCTTTGGAGTTTCTCTGCTCCTGAAGCTGAATTGATAGACCACAGGGAGATGCTATCAGACTACCAGTTCATATTATGAACTCGAATGGACAATCAATCAAGCAAGCAACTGTAGCCCGATGGATCATCCGTGGCTTACGCTCTAATTGGCACCATGTTCTCTCCCCATTCTCGAAGCCTAAGCCCGTTACTGGAGCAGAATCTCAGTTGCACGAAACAAATGTAATTTGGATTAACCACAGAGATGGTCAGGTCCATCGCGGCCAAAGCTATACAAAATCACAGATTGACCGGTCCCCTCGATGGAGCCGGTCCACATTCTTGGACCAGCTCCGGTCTAATATAGCCTATAGCAGCAAATCATTTTGTACCTTGCTTGAGCGGTTGGTGAAAACAGTCGCTGTCGCTGGAGCCAGTGGCAGATCCAACGGCCCCAAGCGCGCGGGGCATCCTCTCCTTCCTTGAACGCGTCGCCGCTTGCGTGGTGATGGTGAAGAACTGCAACCAACGCAACGCACACAAGGGAACGGAGCAGGTGAAGGAATCAACGGGGCGGGTGGTCAGCGAGCACGCGACCAGTGATCAGAGTACGTTATCTTGGGCAACTGTGGCGGCCATCTCCGTCCCCATCATCGCCTCGAGTCAAACGCCGGCGTCGCTTTCGCCTCCCCTCGCAAGGCCCCGTTCCTACCCCGCGCGTCTTAAAAGATTTGATGCGCGCAACCGCCCCCGGCGAAGAAGACGGCGTCTAAACACCCTACGTGCTCCATCGCGTCGCGTACCTTTCCCATTGATTGGTCGATTGGTCGCCGCCGTATATCTACACGCAAGGTTCAACCCCCTCAGCTCGGCCCTCGCCACCAGCCACAGGCGCTCCGTTGTCGCGTTCCGTTGCGCTGCCTTTCAGGGCTTCGGGGGTGCATGGCGGGGCTGCAGCGATCGAACGAGACGTTCCGGCGGTCGGGATCGTCGGGGCTGGTGTGGGAAGACAAGAACTTCTCCGGGGAGATCAAGCCGGCGGGCCACGACGGCGACGGGGCGGCGGAGCGCAGCCGGTCCACGGCTCGCAGCCACGAAGGGTACCGCGCCGCCGGGCGCGTGCCGCCCGCGCTGGACCCGCCGTCGCCGCGCGTCGCGGTGTGCGGCTTCTGCAGTTTCTTCGGCGGTGGGGACAAGGACGGCAAGAGCGGAGGCGGCAAGGCGAAAGCCAAGGGCAGGCGCCACTGATCGATCAGCATCGATCGGAACGCCCTGCAAATTTGGTAGCATCGTCTTCTGTTAGTTTTTTACTCCTCTTGCGACTTGTCTCTAGCTCGCGTCTCATGTCAGTCTGTTCTGCAGTAAGTATAAAAGAAAGAATGAAAATTGAGCTGCTTGGGTAGAGTAATAGGTGAATATAAAGTGTCACTTTCCTTCTTCTCAGACTGTTAGTGCTCATGAACTAGATTATTCAGCAATCAGTATCCTTTCGTTGTTTCAGTTTCGTGAGAAAGTTGTATATGCTGTTTTGCACCATCCATAGGATCAACACTTCCTTGTGCTGCCCCGAACGACGAATTAGAACTTCCCCGGCCACGGATTAGGACCTTTGACTTCGGGATAACCCACTGCTAGCACGCTACAAATGCATTTCAGACTGTATAATCAGCAATTCAGTGTTCATATAAGAGATCGGCAATTCAGTCGTATCCCTTTCAGTTTGTGTATAGGTTAATGCAAGTTTACATGTCTTCAAAGTATTCCTTTAGTACCCTAGTTCTATACATGGAGAGACATATGGATCTTGAAAAGAGGATCGCCAACTGACATTTTCTAGAAAATTGTTTGCCTGTTTCTGGAACTGACGATCGGAACGTCCTCCAATTTTGGTGGCTTCTTCTGCTAGTTTCTCCACTCCACGTTTGCCTTGTCTCGTGCCAGTCTGCAGTATAAAAGGACGAATGAAAATTGAGCTACTCAGAATGTCACTGGTCATGAAGTAGATCGTGCAGGATGCCAGGATTCTTTCTTTTCTTCAGCTTCGTGAGATGGTTGCGTGGTCTTGCTGCACTAGAATTAGTAGTTCTCTATGCTCTCCCAAAGGGCGAATTAGGATTTCACTGACCATGGCTTTGTCTTTGCGATAAGCTGCATCAGGCTTCGTCTTTACAGATGGATTTCAGACTGTAATCAGCAATAGCTGTATTGCTTCCCGTTTGTGTAGCCTCCAGGGTCAACCACCAATTGATAATTTTATTCATTGGCCTTACTTCTAGAGGACTTTTATAATACTCCAAAATGAATGCACACCGTTCATTTTCTTCATCCAACAGTTTAGATCTTAAGCATGATACTTTTTTGACAGATCGGTATCATAAGCATCATGGTGATGTATCATGGTATCACAGGGGTAGTATTGGAAACAAATGCAGACACTTAAATTAACTGCTTTCTTTTGGTAATACAAAGATATTAGATTACTTTCAAATTTCGATACAAGTCATTTCGCCCATCATATATGAAGAAAGAACTATTTTTCCTTTTTGATTTCAAACTACGTACTAAAGCATTTATATCGTTTCTTTTGATCTAATGTCTTGCGATTCATACACAAGCGGAAGGAACATCTGACGAGGGATTATGCCGGCAAATAATGACATCTGAAAGAACGTAGGCCAGAAAAATGACTCCGGCGATCGCTCAGAATCGCACTCTCCACGGAGATTGCCGGCAACGACCCGATCTAGGATCCGAACAAGGACATTTCAATGTGGCGGCGCCGGCAATAGATTCACAAGCGAAAAAAATATCTGAAACTGCTGATTAACTAATGGATTAATTACAGCATTGCCCATTAATTTGGACGGTTAGATTGCAGCCATGATACCTTTTGATTACCGGTATCATGGAGCACCATAAAGGTCCTCTACTTCTAGACATGGGCGGACATATGGAGCTATCCAAGCGGTTCGCCAACTGACAATTTTCAGAAAATGTTGGCTTGTTTCTGGAACTGGGAATCATCATTGACGATATTGCATCAGATTTCGTTCTCTTTCTTATTCTGCATGGAATTCAGTTAATCATTGTCTTCCACACTCTTCTGCCGCATGGCATTCGCGATGATGGTGATCTGCTGCTTTTGACGAGTCAGAAAATGGACTTCAGCTTAGCATCCGTTCAGTCTTTCCTACCTGCCTGCATTCCGAGTTCAGACACGGCACCGTGTTCAAACTCGCCGATGAATAAGAAAGGTCCCTGCACACGTATGGTTTTGTCCAATTTGAAGCGAAAAAATTCCGTGTTTATTTTAATCTTGTGCCATACATCCCATATGGCACATGCGTTAAAAATGCGTAAGCACAATGCAAATGCAGACATGCGAGGTGTCTGAAGCCTGAACTGGTGGCTGAGACGCTTCATCTTGGGTGGCTTCAGGACCTCAATTCAGTTCCTGCGTCAGTACAGAAATGAACTCGGTAATACCATGCTAAAAAAGAACTCGGTAGTTGAGTAGTTGGTGGATGCTGGTCTCCACGGGAATAATGGACATAAGTACATGTATCACGCAAATAAAACGAGGTCACGAACAACCGAATCAATCGAATGCTGCCACGAAAAACAAGATCCTTGAACTAAAAATAACAAAGAAAAAAATGTCATCACCAAAACAGAGGTTCACCTGGTTACTGTACAAGGAATCACTGTTCAGCTATTGATGTTTTGTCTTTTGGCCTATCTTTTCTTCTCAGGAACCGGAAAGTTATGAAGCTACTGATTCGGATAGGGAAAAGGCAGGCAAGTCCGATGGCAGCAATGCTTGCCGATAACCAGAAAAGTAGTGGGGATCCTAGAGATGTTGGAGGATTTACCAAGGACAGAGGTGAAAAAGGGGAACGAAAGATGTTTGTAAATTTGGCCTCAAGTATCTTAGTGCTTCTCCTTCCTTTACGCAAGTGCTGACATGCCGAATCCATGCCGTGCTTGAACCAGGCGTTGGAGCTACTTTTTTTTGCTCTGCTACAAATGGAAGGCCAGTTACACTTTGGCATATGGAGAGCACAGGTTTTACATGGCGCCACCAAAACTCCCTGATTTCATTCCAACTTGGGGAAACTCTTGCTGCCTTTGCGGCCTGCTGTTACCTTCCAATAACTTGGCAAGCGAAAGGGCTTTTACTTTCCAAGCACAGTAATTTAGTCGGTTACTGCTACTGCTAACCCCAATTACTCCTTTGCGAAGGATCTTTTTAGTCAGCAGATTCAAGGATGCTTCGCGGACTTGACCAATCCGCCGCCGGCTGGCTGCAGGCTGCTAGTAGTATTCCCGCATAAATCTCGTGGCGATCACACATGGATTGGCTCATCCCGGAAGGAAAGGCAAAGGCCACCGCCGTAGTACAAGGCGGCACATCACATGCATCCTAGTTGCTAGGTGTCCCGCGCTCACTGTGGCCACCACCACCACCGCACCTGTTTCTTCCGGCACTCGCTTCTTCCTTCTCCCGTCCTCTCCCTTCCCGAGGCGAGAGGCTCTGTTCCTGTTCTCCCGCGCGCGTAACACCCGGCCGGGCCCAGCTCGCCGTGGCCGGTGCGACGATGGCCGTGGCGGTGCCGGTCGCGCTCGTCGCCGTGATCACCGCGCTCCTCCTGTGCGGCGGCGCCGCCGAGGCCCGCGTCCTCCTCACGCTCGACGACTTCGGCGCCGTCGGCGACGGCATTGCCAACGACACCCAGGTAGTTCCGTTCTTCTCGGTTTACAGCAGGCCAGCTGCCAGACTCGCGCTCACTCCGTCCCGGAATCTCCAGGCATTCCTGAACGCGTGGAACGCGGCATGCTCCTCCAGCGAACAGGCCGTTCTCGCCGTGCCGGCCGGCAAGGCGTACCAGATCTCGCCGGTGCAGATCTTCGGCCCCTGCAGGAACAAGCTCAAGCTTCTGGTACGTATATTCCGTACGTGGCTACGTGTTCCGTACTGTCACCGTTCTCTGATTATTGTTCACGTTGCCATTGGCGTAGATTGCCGGCGCGATCGTGGCGCCGGCGAGCCCCGACGCGTGGGCCGGGCGGGACCCGATGAAGTGGCTGTACATCTACGGCGTGGACGACCTGGCCGTCAGCGGCGGCGGCACCGTCGACGGCGTGGGGCAGCAGTGGTGGGCGACCTCCTGCAAGCGCAAGAAGACCCAGGTGCGTCCGGTGCGTACCAGGTGGTAATTAATTAACGGGTTTAACGGCCACCTACCTAGCCTAGCCCTGTCTTTCCACTTACTGCATTCTTGTGTCCTTGCAGCCGTGCTACTCGGGTCCCCGTCCAAAGGTGAATGCTCTGCTCCCGTGTGGTGCCGTCTTCTACCCGGCGACGATGAGGTGATGTTTCGGCGCACTGATCTTGTGGTCTTGAACACGCGTTTCGCAGGCGCTGCACTTCGAGGAGTGCAGGGGAGTGAGCGTGCAGGGCCTGACGCTGCAGAACGGGCCGCAGTTCCACCTCACGTTCACACGGTGCTCCGACGTGAAGGCCAACTTCCTCCGGGTGATCGCGCCGGCAGACAGCCCCAACACCGACGGCATCCACCTCAACGACTCCTCGCACGTCCAGATCATGGACAACCTCATCTCCACAGGTGCCATCCTCGAACTTGCTTGCTTGCCGCGAGAGCTAGCAGTAATCTGCTTACGTTTATCTTGTTTCGAAAAAAAATATCTGCGTATGATTGTCAGACCGTGACGCGTAACAGCGTCAAGTGATGACGGCAATGCGTGGATCAGTGTCGCGCTGCTTTTCTTCCACGAGATTAGATCGGAGCCGGCAACTGGTTGACCGGAGAAAAGTTTTCGTCCGAAATAGCAATAATGTCACGCCCTGGTGATGTTGATTTAGACAGAGCCAAGCCCCACGCTGATTTATTCGTTGCTTGCTTGCAGCAGTGCATCACACATTTTGCCAATCGTGGAATATTCGTGCACTATATATACATTGATGCAATCTCTTAGAATTTCTTTTTCGTATGAATGATTGACCAGCTGCAGCCGAAAGTACTGAAATATCAGAAACGGATATTTTTCTTTCCCCAGGGGACGATTGCGTCTCGATGGTGGGCAATTGCTCCGACGTCAGAGTAAGGGACATCTCATGTGGGCCCGGTCACGGCATCAGGTACATCATCGAATTCTTGCACGATCTGATACAGCTACAGGGATGCTAACGCTGCAACACATGTCACGTGTCTACCAGCATTGGAAGCCTGGGGAAGAACCGGACCACGGACATGGTCGAGAACGTGAGAGTCGACACCTGCTTGCTCACGAACACGACCAACGGCGTACGGATCAAGAGCTGGCAGGTACTAGTACAGTGCAGCACTTCGCGCAAGATAGCAGTGCTGCTGTCGGAGCAACCAACGCTTGCATAAAACTCACCGCGATTTCCGTTTTCAGGGCGGCATGGGCTTCGCTCGCAACCTGAGGTTCGAGAACATCGTGATGAAGAACGTGTCCAACCCCATCATCATCGACCAGTACTACTGCGACCAGCCGACGCCCTGCGCGAACCAGGTAATGTTTCTGAACATCTGACGCAGAGCCAGCCCCGAAAACGCATCGTCGCTCACCTCTGAAAATTTTGGATATGTGGCAGACGCAGGCGGTGGAGGTGCGCAAGGTGGAGTTCGTGGACATCCGGGGCACGTCGGCGACGAATCAGTCCATGAGCATCGCGTGCAGCGACACCGTGCCGTGCCGGCAGCTGGAGCTGAAGAACGTCAACCTGACGCTCGAGGGCGGCGGGCGGACGTCGGCGTCGTGCTACAGGGCGTTCGGCAAGAGCGCCGGCGCGGTGGTGCCGCCGTCCTGCCTTGCCAGGGGCTGAGGGACGCAAATGGCTGACGGGAGTCGAGTCGTTGTGGAGACAGTTTATATTCAGTTCCTGCTGCTGGTGATCGCATTGGCAGTTCCCTTCCCACCACACCACAGCTGCTTCAACCTGAAAACGGCATCTTGAAGCTGTTGTTCTACTGAAAACCTATTGATTCGTACTTGTAATTTTACACGGGAATTGTGTGGACAGGATACAGAGAAAGTTATAGAATGCTTGTGTTTTTGTCAATCACTACTTTGGCTTACGCAGATCACACTTTATTTTTGCCTTTTTAGAAAAAGAAGATCACGCTCTATTTTCTGTCTCTTGACGGGCCCGGCAAGCTACTAATCCTTGAAGCCCCAGGCCCCAGCCTACGTCGGGCCTCTCCGGCGCATACTTGAAGGCCCCAGCCCCCAGCCCACCCTTCCATTTCAGCCGTAGCCCAAACCCAGCATCCTATTCTTTCGACCCACGCCAGCCCTGTTATCACGTTCTGGTAATTCTCGGTCTAGATCGAAATCTAATCATAGTGCCACGCAGCCCAACAAAAACAAGATTATAATAGCCAGCCAGCCAGGCCATGGTTCGATTTCAGGAATAGCCTAGGCCCATCATCCGGTGCTTTCGGGCCACACCAGGCCTTCTATCACGTTCCGGTGACTCGTGGTCTAGATTTAATCTAGGAATCCTTTAATCTAATCATACTGCCACGCAGCTCAACAAAAACAAGATTATACTACTGACATGACATGCACCTTGTGAATACTAAACTCGATTTAGAGAAGCAAAATCCTGTCATAAAGTCAAACGATCGTTTAAAAATTGTTGGTAAACCATCATCTGACATGATGGAAGTGGTACTTGCATCGCAGTCCTGACATTTTTAATTCCAAATTATTACATGAGGACCAAACGGAGGCGCTCGCTGCTCGGCGCACACGATCGGTTTGTTCGGGGCTGCCCGCAAAACCGGATCTTGAAGTTGAACCATAGCGCCAAACGACCAGCCGATGCCAGACTGAGAGAGCCTTGCTTGATCGCGCACCGGCACCTAACCAATCATCTTGGGCGTTTCGGCACACACGTGAACCATCTGTTTTGGAATCTCTCCTTTCTGTTCCACGGCTGCTGCCGTACGCCGCGCTGCGCACGGATACCAAGCCGCGCCACGCGCGCATCCATCCCATCCGTTGGGGCCGCCCGGTCTTTTGTTATCATCGGCACCCGGCACCCCACGCTCCACTCTGCCCTCATGTACGCTGCTGCCCTGCTGCTCGTGCTCCCCTTCCCTGCTGGCTCGTGAGCAAATAGTGCGTGCTGGCATTGTGCCCAGCTGAGCTTTCTGCTAGTGCCTTGTGTAGCCAGTCACTTGGTCCAGTCATGGCGCCAGGGGCACTGCTGTTTCTGCTCGCCGCCGGCGTGGTCGCCGCCCTCCTGGCGGGCGCAGCCGAGTCCCGCATCCTCCTCACGCTCGACGACTTCGGCGCCGTCGGCGACGGCCTGGCCGACGACACCAAGGTATGCAACCCATGCCTCTACATCTCCCAGCAGCGCGCATTGCAGAAGGCCAGTAGCCCGGCCGCCTCATCCCTTTGCCGACGGCGCGATTGGCATTGACCAAGGTTCTGTTTCTTCCTCAAGGCGTTCACCGACGCTTGGACGGCCGCGTGCACCGCCGCCGGCAACGTCATCCTCAACGTCCCCGCCGGCAAGACCTTCCAGATCTGGCCGGTGACGCTCTCCGGCCCCTGCTCGAGCGAGATCAAGCTATTCGTACGTTTATCTATCTGCCCACGCGGATTATTCAATCCCTACCTGTTTGCTTCCGTTCTTTCTTCCCTGGCCTTATGCATTTTGCCTCGCATTTCTCCTCTGGGTCAGATTTCTGGGAACATCGTCGCGCCGGAGAGCCCCGACGACTGGGGGAAAAACAACAGTCAGTGGTTACATTTCTCCAAGGTGGAGGACCTGAAGGTGACCGGCGGCGGCATCATCGACGGCAGGGGGCAGCAGTGGTGGGCGCAGTCGTCGTGCCAGGACAAGCTCCGCCACGAACACGAACACCACCGCGACCACCACCACGAAAGCGACGACCACGACCACGAGAAGAAGGTAATGGACGGGGCCACGTGGCACCGGCCGGGTGTTGACTGACCGACGAAATGGGCACATTTTTTCTTAACTCTAACGCAAACGGGCACATTTCCAAGCTGCCTTCTCCGGTCTCATCTTGCATCGCTAACCGTGTGCTCTGCTCTGTTCTTGCAGCACTGCGCCACGCAGCCTGCTCCCAAGGTAAACAAGCTCCCTGCGTTTGATTGGAGATTTGGGCGAAGTCAAACCGCCGGTCTACTGGGGAGTGTCATCTCATCAGGCGTTGTTCTTTGCAGGCGGTTCACTTCGAAAACTGCAAGGGGATCAGCGTGAGGGGCATCACCGTGCAGAACAGCCCGCAGTACCACCTGACCTTCACCCGGAGCTCTGACATCGAGGCGAATTACCTCAGGGTGACCTCGCCGGCGAACAGCACCAACACCAAGGGCGTCCACCTCGTTGACTCGTACAATGTTCACGTCATGGATGACCTGATCTCCACCGGTATGTGCCCAAGCCTGTCTTCCTTTCCCTGCAGTATGCAGGTTTCAGTCTTCAGAAACGGGATTTCCTGAGTTTAAGGAATTCACCAACCCTGGCCTCGCTGACATGTGGGGTTAGACACCCGCCGTTGACTTGTCATTTAAATTAGTGTCATCGGTGAGCTGATAATTCAAGACGCTTTGTGCAGTATACAGAATTAAACCAGGCTAGAATGCTGCTGTAAAAAACCAGTTAAGGCATACACACTGCAGATATTTGGGAGACTTGTAATTCGCCCCCTCTCTCGTTTCAGGTGATGACTGCGTGTCGATAGTGGGCAACTGCACAGATGTTCGTCTGAGAGCCATCTCATGTGGACCTGGCCACGGCATCAGGTAAACCGGCTCTTGCCGCTTCACATTTCGCCATATGTGCTAGCAGATGTAACAATCTCCGCATGGTCTTCAGTATCGGAACATTGGGAGAAAACAACTCTACTGATTACGTGGAGAAGATCAAGGTCGACACCTTGTTCATTTCGGACGCCGAGAACGGCGTCCGCATCAGGACCACCAAGGTAAACAGCAACCGCCCCCGTTTCTCACTCCGAATCGCAAGTTCAGAGAACAACCATGTAAATCTCTTTGCCATTTCTGTTGTTCAGATCGGCGGCGGCGGCTTCGCCCGCAAGGTGAATTTCCAGAGCATCGTCATGAGGAACGTGAAGAATCCGATCATCATCGAGCAGGGACGCGCCGACCACCATTTGTCAGATTCGTCGTCGTCTGATAAAAACGCGGTACGTGCTGCACACTGAACCCAACTCTCGGCGTCGCCGTCTCTGACGCGTATCGATTCTGAACTGATCTGCTGCGTTGTGAAAAAAAAATTGCAGACGGAAGAAGGACCGCGCGCCGTGCTGGTGGAGAAGATCAACTACATCGACATCAGGGGCACGTCGACGTCCAAGCACGCGGTCACGTTCGCGTGCAGCGACGCGGCGCCGTGCCATCACCTGAAGATGAAGAGCGTGAACCTGACGCGGGTGGGCGGGCGCAAGGCCAAGGCCTACTGCCGCAAGGCGTTCGGGAAGACCGTCGGCACCGTCATCCCGGAGCCATGCCTCTCCAAGGAAGACTTTGTCCAGCAGCAAGTCCTCCCGGCAGGGCGTTCGGAAGCAGATGACGACGAAGAGTATTACTAGTACTAGCAGGATTAAGATCTATCTTCTTCTCTCTGGCATGACTTGTTTGAACAGGTAGTGTTGTACTGTGATCGTTTGAAACTAGTATCCTGCTTCCTACTACTAGTGCAGGCAGGATTCCGTGTGGACTGAAAAGCTATATTGCCAGCCAATCGCTTTGGTTTCTATACGTAATTCCTTATATCAGCTAGAGTCCTACGCATATATCTTCCCATGATCAATGATTGAACTCACAAAATGACTCTGTTTGGGGAAGTTCAGTACACCATTCGCTGTGCCCCGTCCTAAACCAGAACGAACGCACAAAAACATGTCAGCCACCGACGCACACAGGCAACGCAAGCAGCAGCCGTAAGCCCGCAACCATGAAGCTCCGGCAGTTTTTCCTGGCCAATTATCGGTGTACTCCCGACGTGGCCTTGTTTCCTACGCCTAATCAGCTAGTGCAGGTATCTGTGCGAACTGAAGAAACCACGTGACCACCAAGTTTGGTTTCCTGTAATCTGACCTGTTGTCAACTACTACAATATCTTGCGCCGATTAATGAACCAAAATTGCCATTTCCTAGCAAAGATGAAGATTTAGGTTGCTAGTGTAGTGAATGCGTAAACGGAGCAATTGCTAAACTGGCAATGGTAGGCATCAATTGGGCCATTATTGGCACAGAATGAGGAGATGGCACGTTGCCAGTTGGCAGCGCTAACTATGTTTAGGACGGCCTAAAATCAAGGCAAGCCCATGGCGCCCAAGCACACGGTAGCCAAGGAAAGCCATTGCCAGTACCATCCGCTTCTCCTATATAACGAGAAGCTGTTCAAGGGCACAAACCATCAACCTGTTGCATCCTCTTAGCCTTGGTCTCTCGATCTCTGTTTCTTGGCCGCCCCTCTACCCCCTGAATAAAACCATCAAGAAGGGCGGCCAGAGAGAAACGACGAGCACTACACACTTGCTCTTAATTCACACACACCAATGGCGCTGTTCATGGTCACCTCCCTCCTCGTCGCCGTCACCCTCGCGGCCGCCGTCGAGGCGCGCGACGTCGTCACCATCGGTGCCTCCAGAAGCATGCCGCCGATCAGCCGCAAGTTGCTCGTCTTCGGCCACGACCACCCCGTCCAGATCACCGGCGATGACGTCCAGCGGACATGCGACCAGGTAAACGTCATTTGCTTTCTTTAAACAACTTGCTAAACGTTACTATTATATATCGTGTTGCGCCAGGAAACATGCGGTACTGATGATGATGTTCGTTTCCGACGAGTGCAGGTGAAGTTCAAGACGATGTGCCGGAGCCTGACGAGGCTTCCGGGCGTGACGACGCCGGAGGCGCTGCTGCAGGCGGCGGTGCGCGTGGGCATCACCAAGGCGAGGCAGGCCCAGTGCCGCGTGGACGCGTACGCGGCGACGTACCACGGCGGCAACCCGCTGGCGTCGATGCTGGGCACGTGCAGCACGGCGTACGGCAGCGTGGCTGACTCGCTGGAGGAGACGCAGCACCTCCTCGCGGCCGGCGGGCACCCCTCCGGCTTCGACCTCAACATGAAGCTGTCGTCCGTGACCACGTACGCGCTCGACTGCAACAACGCCTTCGAGGAGCGGCCGGAGATCCCGGTGCCGTTCCCGGGGACGCTCAAGAACATGTACCGCGTCGCGGACAACGTCCTCGACATCGCCTCCGTCGTCAGGCACGTCTGATGCTAGTGATGCGCACGCGCTGATCCGCTGTAAAGGCAGGGATGGTGTATCGATCTCCCGCACCTAAATATATTATGATGAACAAGGCTTGAGAAGAATCTGTATTACGTAGTAGTGTACGTATCTTGTGGCTAATTAACACGTACGGAGAACAGGTTGACCTCGTTTCATACATAGTATATATCATGAGTACGCCTCCTCTGGCTCCTGCCTACGATTGCCAAACTTCAAAGTGGACTTTGTTATATTTGTTTCTGATTTTTTTAACATGTGCTAGAAATCCAATTGGTACTTACCAACTAGCTTAATATTTGAATTTCGCTAATTAAGAATCCCTAAAATCTTCCAAGTACTCTCTCTATTCTATTTTTTTATAACGTTAGCACAAGAAATTTAGTTCAAAAATAAACTAATCTTCTTGTCCAAACGTCAAGAAAAGAAGAATAGAGGGAGTATAAGTTACGCTAAATCATGTGTTGCAATGTTTATGCTATCACCAAAAAATCCTTATAATTTTTAGAAGTCTTAAAGTAGTTTTAATTGAGACTTGAAAAGTCTTATGACATTTAAAAATAGGAAAATTCCAAAAGAAAACGTTGTAGCCCAGAAAATGGGTGATACGAGGGTACACATTAGCTGATGATGTGGCACCATTATCACTCACTGATCGAGATATAGGTGTTTAGTTTTACAAATTTTAGATTCATTGGTTATTTTTGTTAAAGTAATAAAAATCAGTGCTTTTCATTTGTTTGATCGGAGTCCTATTTGTTTGACAGAAGTATATAGTTATTTATCTATTAGAGAATAAGTTAGCATATTACAGTGCCTAAAAAATTAACATGTTGTGACACTGAAAAACACGTATTATATCCGGAACTAAAACTATATAAATAGGGCTGACAGAAACGAATATTATTTATCCGAATTCGTTGAATACCGGAAGAAAAACAAAGGAAAAGGTAGAAGGGCACCACAAGGCCCAAAATAAAAGAAAAGAAATACCGGACATAGCTGATCGATTCTATAATTTATTTATGATTCAGTGTATAGCCGCCCTGCGTAGGTGGACGTCGACGTCACATGCCGCAAGTCATGCATCTAACACGGACAAACAGGCTAACAGTCAAATAGGCTACTACCAAGTACTAACGCCGATCTACAGAAGTGCATGCAGTAGTTTCTACATCATTTCGTTTGAAAGCCTGCACAAGAGATTCCTGATCAACACAATATGTTCACTGTAACACATGGATGGACCCGACAGCTTTACACACTCTCTTCCTCCTCGAGACTAAGTTGCTAGTCCAAGTAACCTTCACTTGCAGCTCAAAGGAACCTATATTGCAAATTCGTGTGACATCTTGCTGCCCTAGTTGGAGCTTAAAGCCATCTCCACCAGAAACACAAATATTAAGCACCAATTTTTCATCCAATGAGACAGCTACCACACAACGAGATAACATGACAGATCCAGAATTTCCAACTTCTGTCATAGTGCCTGCTGCTTCACTGTCATAGAGAATAACCTGACTGTCACTGTTCCGAGCAGTCCAAGCAGTTACTTTGCCCATGAAGTTTCCTGGCCCCTTCAAAATATTGATTGCAATGGTAGCTTCCACGGCATAGGGAACAGGTGTGCATACAAACTCAACTGTACTTAACCAACTAGTTAATGGCAGTTTGATTGTTTCAGTGTCGTAGCTGACATCGTTGTGTGATATTACACCTTTGCTAAAATCTCTTTCCCCATTAGCTTCACACTTGACCTTCAAATTGATCTCAATAAACATACAATCTGTTACAGCAAGTCCTCGATATGGACCTGTCAAAGTCAACATGTCTTTCTGCACAAGGGTTCAGGAAAAAGAGTCAGTTGCATAAGCGACATCATCTTTAATGTACATTACAAACCTGTACGTAAAATAAATAACATGGTAGTATGAATCATTCTTTATTTCAGTATAAAAGTGTATCTGCATTAAGATGCTTCACAACTCAAAATTATTACTTTTTAAACTGGCTAAAATTATAGGATCAAAACTCACCACGAATCAAAGCATAATATATTCTATTAAATAGTGTGGTTTGACATTTACATCAAGACTTATAGACTATATTGACTAAATTAAATGTTTATTGGAACACGAAAATACAGAATAATATGTTAGATACTTAATTAAGTTTCAATTCATGGTAACCTTATAAACAACTCTATTGACAGTGGACGTAAGAATGATGTCTATAACTCAATTTTGGATAGTTGCAAGTTGCAACCAAAATGATATTGAGAATTAGGTCGCCAAATAAGATGTTGACAGAAAAGGGCCTAGTCTTGCAGGGAATAAGTATTTGTTCAAATAATGGCAGAGTGAAGTGTTGGCAAAGGCAGACCTAAAAAAGGAGAAACCAGAAAACACTAGCTCAGCTTTTACTTCTTGGGAGTTTGAAATAAATATCATCGCAGTGTGCAGTGACAATCAATTAATATTGTGATGCTGATGCAGTTTACTGTGGATGAGTTTTCACAGTGGATCCGTAAAACAAAGCAAACTAAGGATTGGATCAGTAAAACGTCTAGTAAACAACAGCTAGAACAGAGGCTAAATGAATACAAACCTCTGAGGTGATAAATTGAGGATTTTCCCTGTCACGCTTGAACAGATACACACATTTGTAGTCCAGCTGATCCCTGGCAAGCACGGTACCGAACACATAGATCGGGTAGCCCACATCGGATGCAGCAATCTTCAATGAGATCACATTAACTGAGGTCTCCAATGAGACTCCAGGCAGATCGATTTAGATTCCTAAGTGGTGGCCCAAACCCAACACTAGCTGTAAATTACAACCAGAAATCAAAATTAGTTGGATGGATAATTTTTTGCTTGGTTGTTATGCCTCATGCATGTAATCACAGTCCAATATGATGGGCAGGAGTTTTTTTTAGGGGGACAGGCAGGAGAATAGAACGTGCCACAGAAAATGGTCATTCTAGCCTATACAATTGATACTCAAAGGAGATCAATGAAATGGCTATGAATACTCACACTCTTTGTCAAAGTCAAAGAAGGCTACATTGAATTTGGAGAAGCGAGTACGGATGAAAGAGCACGTTTTAGGGTCATATTCAGTGAACTTGTGGCAACGAACTATGTGAAGAACTTTCATCACTTTCTCATCCCACGTGACATCCAACCTCCACTTCTTTTCACATTTCAGATTCCATAAACGCAACGCCTCCTTATATGTAGCTTTTGCTGCCATTTTCAGAGCCAAAACCACATCCTCTGACATCCCACTGCTGCAGGAATCAGTGTTTGCGGCGATTGGACTGTTAGCTGTAAAACAAGGAATATTTCAATTTTTGTAATACGTCAAGGTATAATGTATATGAATACATGATGAACCCAACTGAGAGGAATGCAGTAATGCAGAAAGGGAAAGATATATGGACGCATAGTAGATTATAGACTGAGACTTTTTCCCCAGGTCGAAGTTGGTAGAGGTGGCATTACCCTCCTTGTGTGCAGGCAAGTGTTCACAGCCATCAATGTTAAAAGCTTTCAGCACCTTCTCCCAATTGAGATGGACACGGTTAACGCGCGACCGGCGCCATCGTCGGCCACGCGTCCGACCGGCTGTCGGAGAACGCAGCCTGCCGCGCCATGGCTTCTTCGGTTCTTCCCCTCCTCCGTTCCCCGCCGCCTGCCCCTCTGACCGCCCGCGGCCACGGCGCGGCGCCGCCGGGCGGACCACCACCCCAAAACCTTCCTCCATAGTCGCTGGAGACTTGAACTCCTCAACCCCATCAAACCCGAACACCTAGACCCTCCAATCGCCACCACCACCCTCCTTCACCGCCTACCTCATCCTCTCTATTGATTTCATAGCGATAAGCTCGGTGGCACAGGTAAATCACCAATCCTGGTCTTTCTAAGAAAAAGAAAATCCCCACTCCCGAAACCCTAACCCCAAATCCTCATATTGCTATGGATTATAGTTCAAAAATAGTGACTGATGGATTAGCTAATTACGAGACAGCTGATGACCAGCAAAAAGTGCGAAAGGATCTAGAAAAATAAAATCAAAACGGCAGCGGAAATGTGTTCCCGCAGATGGCGTAAATACACTGCATCGGAAGCGGAAGGGGTGGAGTAGCGTACCGAGAGGCATCAGCAGATGTTGATGTTGTCGCCGGGCCTGACCTCCGACTCCGAGTAGGTCGACCGGTGAACCGGTATCGGCGGCCGGAGAGAGAAGAGACAAGGGCCGGTTCCCGACGATGCGGGATTGAACCCGCCTGGTTTGCAGAGGATTTGGATCCTCTGCATTAGAGGTGAAAATTCAGAGGTGCTACAGTGCCTCTGAATTTATTCACACCAAATACCGATGGATGAAAAATCAACGGTTCAGATTGAATGCTACAGTAAAATGTGTACAGTAAAAAATCCTTCTCCTACAGTACTGCTACAGTATATTACACTGTTCCGTGAATTTATACCTTCCAACCGATTCATCGTAGCGTGAATTTTTACCTTTGCCTTGAGGTACTGCAGAGAATTCGGATCCGTTTGCAGAGCGATGGAGAAGTTGTGCCTTGTGCGTGACTCTTGGCCCGAATTTGGCCCGAATTGAATTGAATTGAACTCGAATTCATCTTTGATGTCTAATTTGGTTCTTCTGTCAATTTTGTTAGATTTTATCATGAAGGAGACTTAAATAGCAATGCCAAGCTAAATGAGGGCATTCTTAGAGCTCTTATTTTAATCATTTAGATAATTGTAAGTGTTGGCTGGTGATTGTAATTAGCTGTAACTCTCTTGCTTTGAGAGCCAAAGCTGAGATTAATACAATTTTTCTATTGTCTAGAAAAACGTATGTGATCTTTCTTTCACTAGTACTTACTGTATGTAATTAGCTATAACTCTCTTGCTTTGAAAGCCAAAGCCTGAATTAGTACAAAGATGTACAGTAGTAACTTTCAAGCCTCTTTTGGAATGCAGGATTGTAAAAACGTAGGAATACGAAAAACACAGGATTGGAGTTAGCTATGAATGGCAATCCTACAGAAATAAAAATGCAGGAAAACTTTCTATGGAGCCTTTGGATACAACACAGGTAAAACACAGGAATTAGAGGAGAGAGAGACTCAAAGGAATTTTATATGAGGTTGGACCTCATGTTAGAAACCCTCCAAAATTTGCATGGAGGAGGAGGAAGCTATCCTATAGGAATTCAATAGGAATTTTGAGATCTCAATCCTGTGTTCCAAAGGGTTGCATAGGAAATTTTCCTACAGGATTCTAATCCTATGAAATTCCACCATTTTTCCTTTGTTCCAAAGGGAGCCTCAGTATGAAAGACTTCCTCTCTTTTGTTATATATTGATTAATTTTCTTGTCATATCATATATTTTATTGATGTGACAGCTGATTAATGTCAAATAAAATGACTGCATAGGATGTTCTGTCAACATGAAGCTGTCCTACGTGACCACGGACACTTTCGACTGCAACAACGCCTTGGAGGAACGGCCGGAGAGATCCCGGTGCCGCTCCACGGAAGAACGTGTACTGCGTCGCGGACAACGTGCTCAGCATCGCCTAGGTCGTCAAGCACGTCCGATTGCACTACGTACGTACTGGCCCGTTGTAAAGGCAGGGATGATCTCCCGCACTTGTTTGAATATATTATGAACAAGGCTTGAGAAGAAAGTGTATTACATAGTAGTGTACGTATCTTGTGGCTAATTAACACGGAGAACAGGTTGACCTCGTTTCATACACGGAGAACTGCATCCGCCGCGCCGTCGGCATCATCCAGGAACCCGTGCGCCGCAGCGCTGATTACTTGCCCGTGACGGGAACGAAACGCACCCCACAACACAGAGGCGCCCACGAACGCCTGAATTCAGTGTATCAGCAGAACGAGGTGTCGCGGTGCACTGTGTTCCGCTTCCGCGACTAGTCCGTGCGCGCCGCCGTGGCCTGTGCAGGGGCTCGCCATGATTTGGGAAATAATCGCAGCGTCAGCAAAGTGGCATTTCGACTGCGACCTGGAACGCCCACGCCCTTGTTCGTTTGTTCTCTACTCTGCGCGGCGCATCGTTGCGGTGCCCTCTGTTCTAGTGTTACGAGGAGGGCCAACTTGACCTCTGTGGAAATCGCCTGATTCGGGGTTGCCGCTCAGTGACAGTGAGAGAATAACTCCAGCTCTTTTGAGTTTTGGCCCTCCTTTTCCACCAGATCAGCTAGCATTAACAAAAGCGATACTACTAGCGCCGCGGCGACGACTCCCTGACGCACGAATCAAACGGGCCAATCTCTCAGACGCGCATGCGGTCCTTGAGCTGTATAACAATCTTGTGCTGTCAACTAACTAATTACAATGTCAGAAATTAAACACGGATCTTCCTATCTCCGAGTCATTGTTCGTCCAGACTTCACTTTTTGTACCAGATACTAGCAAATCAGAGTACTAGTTGGCTGCACTACTCTACTACCGGGTCGCCTCCCGCTAGCCTTACCTAAGCACGGTCTCCAGCTGATTGCCTCGTGAACGCCTTGTCGTTTCCGTGTCGGGATAGAGAAGGAAAAAAAGCACTCTCGGATCCATCCCCTTCCTTGCCCACCTCCCTCCTCACTCTCCCACTCCCGACAACGATGGAAGGAAGCGGAAGGAGAGCGCGAGCCTGGAGCCCCAGCACCGCCATCGCAGCAGCCTAGATTCGCCGTCCTCCTCCGAATCGACTGAGGAGACTGGGCTCGGGGTAGTCCCAGTCGCCCACAGGAGGTGGTCCGATTCCACAAAGGAATAGGATCCGGCGTCCGATTCTGCGCGGAGCTTGAGCTTCGGCGTCCGGATCCGATTGGCAAAGAATAAGAGAGGCTTGATTTATAAAGAGGCGCTTGCTCCAGCTGAAGCCAAAACGTCGAGGAGGTTGGTTTTTCCCCAAGCAGCTGCTGTGCACATCACAACCTCACCCAGCCACAATTACTGCGCCTTCGCGTCGGCGACCTCATCGTCCGCCGTGGTGTGCAACAAGCTTCGTCTCCTTCGACCATAGTACTCTCTTCTTGGGAGGCGTTTTCCCTTCTGCGCACCGGCTGGCCTCAAGTGAGATCCATCTGGAGTGGATCGACCTCGTTTTCAGTTGTTGGTAAGTAACCCAGCTTGCTTCGACATACAGTATAATCTTTAGCTTTCCTCTGTCTGATTATAGCTCCACATTTTCGTTTTATCTTCATGCATAATTTCTTAATTAGTGACCAGTGGGATCATACATCTAGAAAACATTCTCATCTCTGTTCATCTCTTTGAAGGTTCTCTCGCGATATTAGCATTGTGGACACACACGTTGGAGTGAGCAGACATGATGGGGTCCAACAAACGAATGTCTCGGGAACCATCCGGTGGCACAGCGCTGTGGCCGGGCAACATGACGGCAGAGGTGTCCCTGTGCAACAAGAGGAGGAAGGTAATGCCGTCCAGTGCTGGGTCGGTGCTACCAGATGAAATCATGACAGAGGTGTTCCTGCGTCTGCCCATCAAATCCATCCTCCGCTTCCGGGCCGTCTGCAGATCCTGGGATGCACTACTCTCTTCAGAGGAATTCTGCGACCTTCACATGGCAGCAACCGAGGCGGCATCAACAGCACCGCTGAAGCTGCTCTTTGCCTCACCTGCAGTAGACTCCAACTACTCCACTGCAGTCTACTCTTGTTCACTATCGGGCCGCAGAGACGACCTAATGTTCACCATTGACGATGCTCGTGGTAACTTTGTTGATGTGTCACCTGCACCGTGCCGTGGCCTCACCCTTCTGTATGATGCTGTTGTGCCAGCATACTACGTCTGCAATGCAGCCACAAGGGCAATCACAAGGTTACCACCTTTCTTTGAGGTGTCAAATGCCACTGCTGGGCTTGGATTTGATGCACAGACCAAGAAATATAAAGTTGTGAGATTTTTCAAAGGGAGAGGTCATGAGAGTGAAAATTTGTATTGTGAGATATACACACTCGGTGAAGATGGGGATACCTGGAGGCCTGTTTCTGGTGGTGTACCCTTCAGATTCTGCAGCTTTGCTCGTTCAGCTATTTGGTATGCAGTGTTCAGAAAAATGCAGCCACTATTTGCAGATGGTTTTCTTCACTGGTTGATTGAGCCATCTTTTTACGCCAAAATGCCAAGGGCTGCTATCTTATCCTTTTCCCTCACAAAGGAGACCTTCAGCTGGATCCGCTCACCGCCTTTTGTTATATCAGGAGCCCACTTAGTCAAGCTTGATGATCATTTGTGTATGGTCCGAGACCTTCGTGAGGGGTTGCCTGCTAGCAGCATGCTGGAGATCTGGAAGCTCAAGGACTATAGCTCTGGTGATTGGTCATTGAATCTGCGAATCGATTTGTCAGGGCCTGTGCAGAGAGATTTTATTGGGCCACAGGTTGTGAAAGTCATTGGTTCCTTTGGCAGTAGCAAAACAAGCAAGAAAGTAATCATTGCAACATCAAAGCACAAGGTGTTTGCGTATGACACTTTGTCCACAACTCTGGAGACCATTCACTCAACCATGGAGATTCGTTCATCTCGCCAAACTGAACCTTTTGATATCCGGTTCAGTTTATTTAGAGAGACTCTTGCACCAGTGCATAAAACAGAGGAAGAGGTTGCCCTGTCATCTCCCATGGGTAAGGTGACTGAAGAGATCCAACTCAGACTCCCGGCTGAATCAGCAGTAAAATTCAGACTGGTATGTAAGCAGTGGCTTAGATTGATTAAGAGTGAAAGATTTGCTCGTTCATTCTTTTTGCATAAAAATATGGACAAAAGGCCAAAGATCATGCTTGTTGGGGGCAAGGGCATTGGACAATCAGGGTTCAGTTTTATTCCTTTAAACAAATGGATTCAAGATCCAACTAATAAAGTGGCAATGCTGGACATGAAGGTAGTTTGCTCAAAGCCTTGCCATGGGTTGAATCTGGTGAGCATTGAGAAAAGAGATTTCTTGTACAATCCATGTACAGGTTTCCGAATTATCCACCATAGTGAAGGGCCAATTAGGCACAAAATGTGGAACTTACCTTTTAATGGCATTCAACCAGAAGACCACCCATTTGCTGTTGGCAACAAGAACGTTGGTTTGGGTTTCAACCCGTTGACTCAAGAGCATGTAATTGTGGAACTTTTCTATCATTTGAAGAACTACGAATCTCGTCAATACCACTCATCATGTTCGGTGTGGACCTGTGAGTCTCGGCATGTGCAGCAGGTCCCTCTGCCACCTCTTCCTGTGAATGATATGCCTCCTGCCTACTTGGATGGGACACTATACTGGATGAGCGAACCAAGGTTGGGTCAAAGTGATAACCGGTCAATAGTTTCTTTCAATATTGGCACCATGACTTTTGGGGTCATCCCTTGCCCCCATGCATTGCAACATGGAACAGAAGAAGCACTTGCTATGCATTTGTGGTAGAGCTTGAGGAGGTGTTATGTGCTGTTCTTGCTGATCCGATTGCTGATGATTTGGATATATGGAAGTGGGAGCTTGGTCAATGGGGCAGAGCCTATAGAATCTGTTTGAAATCCTTGTCTGACTATTCCCTTGGAGCCAATATTGTTGTGCCTTTGGCAGTTGACCCAGCAGATGGGAGGATCCTACTTAGTACTGGTAGGAAGCTTGGATTCTACAATCCACTAAAGCGGACAATTGAGAAATCTTTGGCACTTGACCAGCACTCTAGCACTTCATTTGGTAAGAATTTGTCATACTACAACAACCGACCTAAGGAGGTGCCTAATGGAACTAGTATCAAACTTATGCCCCTGGTTCCTATGCTGTATGAGGAAAGCATTGCTTACTATCCATCTGCTGCGAAAAGAAGAGTTTTGAAATAAGACATTAACGAAATGTCACATTTCAACACTAGATATGTTGGGTGTTAGAAAATGTAACTTGGTGGCTTGCTATGCACCAAAGTTTGTATGTAGTAAAAGTGTAATACGTTATGATTATTTTTCCCAGAACTATCTATTGTTTGGTCATTTCAAGCATTTCTTCAGACAACTCTTTGTTCAGTTAACTTCTGTGTTGGAGCACCGAATGTTTTGACAGTTTCTCATAGAACATGTTTTAACTTCTGTGTTGGAGCACCGAATGTTTTGACAGTTTCTCATAGAAGCAGATCACCCCGCCTGCTCCCGAGAGTGTGATCACTCCGCCTGCTTCCGATACGCCTCTGCCTCCTGTCGCAGTGCCCGTGCTCACTCGTGAGGATACGAGGGTGTGCGCGCCGACCTCACCGGCCTTAGACGGAGCAGGGGGCCGACACAACACCGAGTCGCCCATCAACCTTGCCGGGGCAGGAGGCGTTGGACGGGCGCCTATGACCTTCGGCGGCAGCGGGCCTCCAGGCGCTGGGCCAGGTGGCACAGGCCGCCACGGACATGGGCGCCGCACAACCTACTTCGCTGGTGCAGGCGGTGGCGGGCTGGCGGCGGGCATGACCATCGACCTCCCGGAGGTAGTGGTGACCGTGGTGGTGGTGGCGGCGGTGGCGGTGTACCTCCTGGTGGTGGCGGTGGTGGCGGTGGGGGTGATGGCGGTGGAGGCCGCATGCTAGTCTTCAGCCATTGCCAGTGGCTATATGTCAGAGGTGCGCCGGTTATGCTCTGTTTGTTGTCGCCATTGCCACTCCGTTACCTGTTAGACTTGCACATGTGTTTGTTTTGCACCCGATAGAGTATTTCTTCCCGTTCCACATGTTTACGGCGGCGTGCACCTTCTTTCTGGCATTGATGCATTCTTTCTCAAGTCGCCATACATATTAGTATCAGCTTATGCTACCGGAGGGTGGATTACGTATTACTTCGTTTACACTAGTCTCATCTACAACCACGAGCTGAGCCAGTTGCCGACCTTTTGTGCATATTTTGACAGATATTATAGGTTCTATTGGTCATACTCCCTAGTTCCTCGCAGCACCCTTCTACCATACTTTTAGTTGCCTAGTTTGAGAAACAATGGACTACATGTTTGTCGAATTATATCAGTGTACACATATTTCTATTTCTGTGTGTTGTTGCTTGAAGGGCCAATTTGTGAGAATTTATGTTCAGTGAATTGCATCCTCTGCAATGTGATTGTTGCTGGTTGATAACTATTGTTAGATTTATTAACAATCAATGTTATCCTTATATTCAATTATGTCTATAGCTAACATATGTTCTTTCTCGGTGCTGCTTCTATAATATGTCAGAGAGAGACATGGGTGAAAAATCACTAATATCTTCACCATCCTTCCACCTATTGCACTTGCACCTCTCTAGATTTTCCCCTCGTGATGTATCTCTGATCTAACATCGATTATCTTCTTTTGCTACTTTTCGCCAAAAAATAATCTTCTTTTGCTACATCGATACACTGTATTTTCGTTACAGTGTCTCTATTAGGCATGCTTATTAACGATGTGGCGGTGTGACGTTTTATGAAGAAAGAAAAATAAAGTGGTGTGATGGGTTGCCACTTAACAGTATGTTGTGGAGGCCAAATGGGGCCAAATGTCCGGGCTCCGGATTCTAGTCGTGTTTGGCCCAAAGAACCTTTTAGTTCTAGCCCATGGCTTCAATGCTACTCGGCTCGTAATAGTATCGCTCCTCCGTTACCTAATCGGTTTGGCCCAGTGTACTTTTTAGTCACCGGCACAGGGAAGATCGGAAACGAGCTGCGGCGGTGGTGGGGCTTCGGGTCGGGCAGGGCGCCACCGCGGGCAAGGAGATGGCGGCGGCGCTATCGCAGCTTGATGACGAGACCGTCCGCGGCATGGCCATCGGCGCCGTCTTTACGGACTACGTGAGTTCCATTACCAAACCACCTGGTACCTCGTTGGATTCCACCCCGCACTGATTAGCCGTGATGTTTCCCCGAAATCGATTGCAGGCCGGGAAGATAAACTGTCTCGACTTCCACCGCAAGGAGGATCTTCTCGCCACCTCCAGCGAGGACGACTCAATACGCCTCTACAACATCACCAGCGCGACGTGAGTACGCTGTGACAAGCCTGATTTTTTTTTCTGCCTATATATTCTGTGTGATTTCTGTACTCTGTAGTCGGTATATATATGATTACAGCGAGATGGGTTTCTGGAAAGTTTACCGGGTAAGCTGACACTAGTGCCATCAGCGAGTTGTGCTAATTCCCCTAGCGACTAGATGCAGCATGCCAGCTTGTTTAATTTGTCTGATAAAAGAAAAGAAAAATAGACCAACCTAGGAGGAATTTGGTGGGCTTTTTAATAAGAAGAAATAGGTACCAAATTCGTGCTAAAGAGGACTCAGGACTTGTAGTCGACATAGATCTTCAAATTCTCAACCAAATGGGCTAAGTTCCTGTCATTTTGACACTTTCATAAGAATAATACCTTAATTTTGCTCCTCTGGACTCTGGTTGGTTATCCATTCTGCTAGAGTACTTGTTCTTGCTGCATTTACCCATTCTTCATGTTTGGAGAACACACGGTGCTAATGCAGTAATTCAGTATGTCATGATCATGTTTTCCCTACTCCTTGTAAACAGTCTGTATGTTGCCAGAAATTTTCTTTGTTTGATGTGAACTGTCACTTTGAGTTTCCTGTTTTGTCAGTAGTCACTAATCAGTGCTTGAATTGGCTGACCTTTCTTTTAGGTTGCTGAAGACTACATATCATAGAAAACATGGTGCTGACCGCATCTGTTTTACTCATCACCCAAGTTCCATCTTATGCTCGTCAAGATACAATCTAGAGTCAGCAGAGTCACTTCGCTATCTGTCATTGTATGATAACCGTTGCTTAAGATATTTCAAAGGACACAAAGACAGGTTTGCATTTTTTTTTCCATGCCTTGTTTGTAGCAACAATTTTTGAGGTACAGATGCTTATAGGTATGCTCTTTTTTCTTCTCAGAGTTGTTTCACTATGTATGTCACCCGCCAATGATAGCTTCATGTCAGGATCACTTGATCACAGTGTTAGAATATGGGATCTTCGTGTGAATGCTTGTCAGGTTTGTTTATGGGACCATGAGAGCAACCATTTTTACTCAATTTTTACTAGCAAATGGAAAGTACCAGTTATCTTTGAAGCTCCTTTCATGCTTACTCTTTCATTTCAGGGCATACTACGACTGCGTGGCAGGCCTTCTGTTGCATATGATCAGCAGGGACTTGTTTTTGCTGTGGCAATGGAGGGAGGCGCCATTAAGCTATTTGACTCACGGTCATATGACAAGGTCTGCATGAGGATAATATAGAACCGTAGCATTTCTGAAATATTTATCTTGAGAACCATATGTAATTTCAGGGTCCATTTGACACTTTCTTGGTTGGTGGAGATACTGCTGAAGTTTCTGACATCAAATTTAGCAATGATGGCAAGTCTATGCTTTTAACAACAACTAACAACCATATATATGTTCTGGATGCATATGGAGGGGATAAGGTCAGTTTATATGATGGTAACCAAATTTTCTTCAGACATTGATCTATAAAAAGGTGTGATGATACTTTCATATTCTTTTTAGAAATATTTAGCTAATATCCCAATGTAATTTGTAGAGGTGTGGCTTTAGTTTAGAGCCATCTCCCAATGTAACAAACGAAGCTGCTTTCACTCCAGATGGTCAATATGTAATTTCAGGTGAGACGATACTTCGGATGGGCATACTTATTCACAAGAAAAATTACCCATTAGTTATCCTTCAGTTAAGACTTGAAATTTTGAACTCACTGCATTTGTTATTGAACGTGAACTTGCTGCAAACATTTAAGTATCTGTGACTTCTGCCTTTTCTTAGTTGTGGCCTCTACTTTTGTGAAGAAATCTAATAACTAGCAAAGGTTATTTGCTCCAATGTCACTTTTGTCATTGACAAACCATCATAATAACATTTACGATCCTTATCCCTTGTGTAGTGTGTTACACAGCACATTACTGCTGAAGTGCTGAATTAGTAGCTTTTACATAGTCTTGTAAGAACCTTAGAAATTTGACTGAACTGTGTACTTTGAAAACACTTGTCTGTTACATGATGAAGCTATTGTTGAAAACAAATATTCTTGATTTTGTAGGATCTGGTGACGGTACCTTGCATGCTTGGAACATCAATACAGTACAAGAGGTATTTTTCTTTAAGTTAGCCTTATAAGATGTGTTTTTCTAGCCTTAGTGATCGGATTCTTTTGCAGATTGCTTGTTGGAATAGTCATATTGGTCCTATCACTGCTTTGAAGTGGGCCCCTCGCCGAGCAATGTTTGCAACTGCATCAACAGCCCTAACATTTTGGATTCCCAGCCAACCAAATTCGAATTAGGTGCTAAGAGAAAGGGCCGGGAATGTTCTAACCTAACAACATTCCTGTTTTTCCTGCACAAGACATTCACTTGCTTTGTAACCATCTGCAGAAACAATGCTACAAGTCCTGGCAGATTCTTGTTGTACTGCTCACTTATGTATAATGTTGTACACTTGCCCTTGTACTATGATGATATGGTCACAAAGCTGTTTCTGTCATTCTATCATAACTCTCTTCCTGCTGCATAATCTGAATTGGAAAAAAATAACAGATTAACAGCAAGAATGCCAGCCTCTTTTGACGTTTGTTAGAGAATCTCTCTACTGCTTAGAATTTAGAGTTAAAAAATTGCACTTATATTGCTCAAGCTCCTGGATTCCAGTTTTTGGTATAATTCTTTGTTGCTATTATAATGGTACTTTGATGCCCAGAGGATTTTGTTCCGTGAAGTGATACAAGTTTCACGCATCCTTCGTTTCTTTTGATACTTATGGAATCATGCTCATTGATACTTTGGCAGGCTCATGAAACCATTTCCCTTTATCATGTTTGCACTGGGGCCAACTAACATCCACCCATTCTTCATGATCCTGTCTATTCCAGTCACTCCGAATGCTAGACACAGAAATTCTGAAATAAACGTGACATTCACCTTACACAAATCGGAGGGTAAACCAAAACAAGCAAAGGACTTGATTGAGATGCAATAACAAAACAACCAGTGTGCTGTCCACAGCAGGCGGTCCAAACCGAAATAGCACCTTGCCTCATTATTATTGGGAGCAGCAAGGTGCATCATACTACATCACTTCTCTTTTGTTAACTACTAAAAGCATCAACGCATGGATCAAGCACTTCAGTTAGATATCAAGTACACTCTAGAGAACAGCTGCATTCTAATCCATAAATCCCTATTTCTGTCTCTTGTAAATCTTCTGCAAGAAGGACTTCAAAACATTCTGAACCGGGATGCTCGGCTGGGCTTCAATTTCTGCAATCAGCTTCTTGTAGCTGTCGTTCTCATACTCCAGAAATACCGCCTATAACAAAACAAGAAAAAGAAAAGGTCAGACTTGGTCACGTTTGTCGTGCTATGAGACGAAATAAACAGTGCAGACATCAGTACTTGCTCATTTACTAGCGCATATCCTTGGGCAAGCAATTACAATGCACAGGAAAATACAAAGCAACATCAAGGGTCAAGGTCTCAAGGCAAACCTCTAGGTCAAGTTCTTTGTAGAGATTCTTCACTTTCATCACGCAGGCTGGATCTTTCTTTCCATAATTTTCCTGCAGGACCAGTAATTGTTTAGTTTAGACAATATTACCCTTTAATAACTAAAAAGGGTTTCAGATGACTTACAAAAAGAATTTGCTTTTGGCTCTCGTCGGAACGCTTAAGTGCTTGCACAACTAACCAGGAGCACTTGTAATCTTCAATATCAGTTCCGATCTATATAAATAAAAGCATCAATCAAATCACAAGAGATAAAGAAAAACTATCAACATGACAATGTTAAACAAAATTAGAACTATAAGTAAATAACAAACCTTCCCAATGAATTCAGGATCACCATAACAATCTAGGTAATCATCCTGTAAAAGAACAATTGATTTCATGCTAAGCAAACTGGTCTTTGTGGTAGAAAGATCGTTCATACTGCTCTATGCAGAGAATGGGACTTACCTGGACTTGGAAGTATATTCCCATTTCAACAAGAATGTTTTCTACAGCCCCGTAGTTGTTTAAATCTTCACCAGATAACAGCAGCGCGCATGCAACCTGTGATAAAACCACATATCAGTCATATGCATTTAATTGCGGGAATAATATTATACAAAATAAAACATGTGCAAGATAGAATGTTGTGTTACCGGCAGGTAGAATGAGTAGTAGGCTGTCTTGTATTGAACAATACGACGGTGACTGTAAAAGTCAATAGCAAATAAATTACATGAAACAGAAGAATGCAAAGAACATTTATGCTCCTAAGAGTAACATGGTAAACATGGCGAAAGAAATCCATGGTTATTACAATATTAACTTACACAGTTATGTTATATTTTGTCAGATCTTTTTCTCCCTCGTGAGTTGTGATGAGGTCCAGCAGCTGACCTGAAGCAGTCTTGAACTCAACCTAGGAAAATTAAACAACACAATAAGTACACAAAATGATTCTGAAAGCCTTGTGTAGACATATACGTGCATCAGAAAATAGAGTTACCTCATTAAATAAATCAAGGAGATCGGCATAATAAGGTTTCCCCTAAAGTGACGCTTGAGGATCCGTGAAATATGGTTGCGGAGAATGATCCCATCATTACAGGCAATCATGCCAACCTATTGCATAAAAGAATGCATCCTTATCAACTGTCTAACAAATAGCGTACAAACACTGTTGTTCAGAGTGGGCAAATTCCAATTGACTAACCTGAGGCACCCTGAACCAACAAGGCTGGCCGCGTCGAGTGTGGGAGTCATCCATGATATCGTCAAGCACAAGAAAGAAAGCTTGTAGCTGCACAAACAACAGCAACCTTAGAGAAGCAACTTTGGTTTCTTTACTGCATTGTTCATAGCAACATCGCAGGAGAAGATGAGTTACCCATTCGATGCACCAGCCAAGCGTGCAAGCAAGAAACATCTCGTCCTCTGGCAGAACATCAGCACTCTTCAACAGCTTGTAGCTATCGACCACAGAAAGTCCACGGTTGCACTTTCCTGAAGTTTAACAGCAACAAGGAGTTAGCAGGGTTAACCAGTTTCGCTTACGATGAAAAGCAAAATCAGGATCATATCCTCACCTCCTAGTACAGTGTAGTCAACCATCTGCACCAGAACAACAAAGGCAAAGATCAGATTGGCAATGCACACCAAAGGCACAACAAGCAAACGGGATCAACATCAGGCATGTCAGTCGGTAATCCAAGAGATCCACCAATTCATAACGATCCATTACCAACCGCACGACATCTCCTATTTATTTGCAGAGATTAATAAACCTAAGCTCGATTTTGTGTTAACTGCAGTTGAAGCTCGTTTGGCACAACGGAAAAGCAGTCAATGCAGCTCGATTGAACAGGAGTTTCATTGTGTACTCGTTGATCCGTGGCAGCTTATGTAAAAATGCAATCATCTCGACTCCACGGACTAGTTCTTGCTTGCTAGTAACAGTATTTATTTATTTACTGGTGGTTCAGCCGTTAAAGGGGATCCAACGTGCTAAATTTAGGTCAAATTAATTGAACTTCCCGGTGGCACGCGCACGAGCGAGGAGGGAGAGCCAGACAGCCTCGAATCTAACGAAGAAGCACACAACAGCTGACCCGATAGAAGCGGGCACGCGTTGACTGGAGCAGGATCAAACCGCGTGGCATCAACATCATCGGCAGAGAAAGGAAAGCGAGAGAGGGAAGGAGATGATTACGCGATCGATCCACTGGTGCGACTCGGTGGTGAACTCGAAGGCGGGGTCCGCGAGCAGCTCCTCCTTGAGCTTGTAGTAGATCTGCGCGAACACCGCCTTGGTGTCGCTGCCGGCGGCCGCGGCCGCGCTTCCATTCCCGGCCGCCGCCATTCTGCCGGTGCTGGCGAAGCAGTGTGGGGGACGCGCGACGCGAGGAGCTGATGAGTGGGACGCTGTCTCTGTGCAGGTATGGGTGAGGAGGCAACGTGGGACGCGGCTTTTTTAGGATGTGGGATCGGCCGCAATGGCAACGGCACACGCGCACGACGACGGCCACTGGCGGCAGAGTGGCGTGGCTGTGCGAGTTGCTCGTTTACTATTTTTTTTCCCGCAGATTTGACGAAGGAGACACGGCGGCGGGCGGTAAGCAGGGAAGAAACGAACAAAAGCAGGGGAAGTCGAGCTGGCACGATTGGCGCGTCCCGTGGATCCAGATCTGCCGTTACACTCCCAGTTCAGCTCCCGCTTATTTATCTGTTTCCAGCATGTTTGTTGCTGGGTGGGTTGGTGGGATGCCGATTGCCTCTGGGTCCGAATCAGATTGGCTTGCACAGCGCGGATCTTCACAACGTCACGCCCCGGATTACGTGATTGATCTGATTTTCATCATGTAGTAATGCCCGATGGTTTTTTAAAAAGTCACATCACCTTTGGCAATAGAAAGTTTGTCTCCAAATATATTACGAATTTTTTTTGCATACTTTATGTGCTGTTAAAATTGATCAAGATTATAAATAGAACAACTATTCATCGTCAACTCAACTTAGAAACAAACTTCTAATATGACACACAGACACCAAGGTAGTTGGGAGCAGTCATTCTCAATGTAAGTTTCATTTGTATTAAATAACATAACATGCTTGGTAAATTTGATGACATGGCATGGATGAAACTTGGTGTACACAATTAACAGAACTTTGAAATCAAAATGAAACTCTATTGAGAGTGTTTTAGTTTCATCTCTGCACATTAAAGAATTTCTATTGATCACTTGGAAGAAATATTTAAATGGTATACATGCACATGAAATTGTGAAATGACACTAGACATTGAGAGACATATTTTATTTAGCCAGCTTTAAAATTATAGGATGGCATGTCACTATTGGAAATCACGAATGAAACTTTATTAGAGAGCAACTCCATCGGTTGGTCTCTGCAATTCTAGATACATAAGATCAAAAGACATTGTAAAAATGGTCAAGCAATAGCACCCTGCCTAAGAAAAAAATGAACCCACACGTTTGAATTTTCTATTAGCTCGATTGCTCCATATCATCTCTCCAGTCTCACATTGGTCACATCATACATGCGGACGGTACTGCAAAACGCGTGAATTGGCATTGAAGTTAGACTTTAAATAGCTTTTCCCTTGCCTATATATTACCGTCACGAGTACAATTAGCTTTCTCTCTCTCTCTCTCTCTCTCTCCACGTAGGAATCTGGAGCGGGGTGGCTAGCAATCTGATTATATTGAACGAATGTGGAGGCCCTTAATAGGTCGGTTATAGCTAGACTACATATGCTCTACTTCACTAATTCAACATTTAATAAAAAATTGTACAAAAGAGAAGTTGGAGGAGGGATGGGGATGGGGGCAAATGCACCCAAAGAAATCATAGGGCCTGTTTGCTTCGCGTCCACACACGTCGCAATCGCCAAACGCGCTGAACCGCAACTTGCCGAAGTTAGGAGCCGCCACGATCAACTAGTTCAAATCTCACACCACGGCTTGCCACCCGCGTGACGGATGAATTCATCGCCACACTTGCGGCGCAATCGAAACTACGACAAAGCATGCGGCGGTGGCGGGCACCAAACAAGCCCATAAATTTTCGATTACAACTCTTTTTTATATAAAAAATAATCTCTTAGAATTTTGAATAGTAAAAATATGTTTCCATGTATGAACCCATACGGCATCTCAAGTGGATGAATGAAGTCTGTCCAAGGTGCGTGCTTAAGTGGATGAACCCAAGTATGCTTTTTGTGGTAATAATATAAACTAAGGTGTTTACGATAGTTATTTTCTTTCAATCGAAGTCCATAGGGGAAACTCCAACCTATTTTTTATTTTTCTTTTATTTCAATCTGATAATTCGCTCCTACGGGGAGTTGAACTTGGGTCCGCTAGATGCTTCTTAGGTGCTCTAGGCTAGAGCCCCTTTCGCGATAGTCAATTTTTTACTAAAGCCTACTTAAGGCACACATATTTGGTACCTTGTTTTTTAAGAGCATGTATAGATTTTGTTTCCACTTGAAATTCTTGGTTAGAGAGAATATCTCACATGCTCCAAGCACGTTAGGTGCTCCTCACACAAAAAAAACACTAAGTAGTCAGTTATGGAATTTTTAATAACAATATGTGTGTATGGTGTATGTTATCATGTAACATTTTACTTGTAATAAATACTTGTGCAGGGCACAATAAAAAAGAGAAAATCAGCTTATAAGTTGTAACTATTTATATTAGACTCAAGACACGTTAAGATATGTTACGACTCAACCGTTTATTTCTTTCTTTTTTTTTGGATTTTGTCTTGTATAATTACTTCTTACATCCGTACTTTTGGGTGATGATAGAAGATAATATTCACTGTCTTTACATGGTTTATTTTGTTATAATTTGTTGTGCATGTTCTATAATGCAAATCTGTCACGGGAGCAGCAGGGCACCTAACCCGATTGAGAATGTAATAACTGAAGTAAAACGTCGAGAAGTGGCGAACGACAACGAATAAGGAGTAGCGATGGCCAAACGGGCCGTCCAGCACGACACGGCCCGAGCCCGAAAAAGTCCGGCCCATTTAAATTTCGGGCCGGCACGGCATTAATTTAGTTTCGGGCCGTGCCGTGCCGACCCACGTGCCTGGGCATCGGCCGTAGCACGGCCCGAACTTGTTTTTTCGGGCTATTCAGGCCGTGCCGGCCCTTTAAGCCCACGGGCTTAACAGCCCAATAAGTATTTTTCGGCCCAATAGTGTTAAAAATCTTGAAAAAATAGATAAAAACATAGCAAGATGGAGATTTGAACCTTGAATCTCTAAGATACAAGTCAAATGCTTTACCACTAAAGCACCTCACCATAGGTGTTAAGTATGAAACATGTATATTATTTAATTTCGTGCCGTGCTTTATCGGGTCAAAAGTGTGACCCGTCGGGCTTCATCGGGCCATGCCGCTTTCGGGCCGGGCCGTACCGCCCGTCGGGCTCGCCCTCGGCCCAAACACGGCCCGACGGTACGTGCCGGGCCAGCCCGGCCCGGAAATATTTCGTGCCGTGCCGGGTTCGTGTCGGGCTAAAAATGCGTGCTTCGGACCTGCCCGAATAGCCCGGCCCGTTTGGCCATCACTAATAAGGAGAAAACATGCCGGCAATTGACGGCAGCCTTGCGTTATGTTATATCTGTGGGCTAACTTGTTGTTGGGCCTCGGCTACAAATGATGTTTGTGCTGGACCTCGGCGGAAGCTGGGCTTAATGATCCATTATGCACGAGAAGAGACCGATCCGAACGCAGATCGCAAAGCGCAACACGCAGGCAGGCACGTCGCCGTTGCCGTGAAGCTACTCCACGCGCGGCGAGCTCAGGACACTTGTCGCAAAGGGAACAGTAGGCTCTACTCCACACCAGACGTGTGTTCCTCACGCACATCGCCGCCAAACCTACGTTCCGCACGCCCTGGAGAACACGGCGGACGCGTCGGCCGGAAAGCTCCTTTTCCGCGCGGCGAGAAACACGCGAGAAGGAAATTAAAGGGAGATTAGTAAGGCTGAAGATAGTACTAGTATCTCTCTGGCCTGGATCGATCTCGCGTGCTGTGCTGCCCGGGCTTTAATCCCGCGACAGAAGCAACACATTGGCGCCGGGAGCACAGGTGTGCGTCCGCGAAAACGAGGCGACGGGGGTGGCCCCGTCGCTTTCCTGAAAATGTCAAGCTAAAACGATGCCATTGACGTCGTTGGGCCGAGGAAAAAGATCGCGGTGGGGGAGCCGGCAGGGAAAAACTGGAAAAGGGAGGCCGCATCTTTTTCTCACGCCACTCTGCAGGGACAGGCAACGGGACATCGCTCTGGGGCCCGGAACAGTGACCGCGCAAGTCCTGTTCTTCCAGTGATTTTCTGAACCTTGCACGCGATGTCGTCTTGTACAGGGGAGAGTAATCGAAGCTCGGGTTAGGTCGAGTCGGGCCGTACCATGACGAGATGCGGCACTCCAGCGGTCATTAGTTCGTTGCGTACTGTATGTGCGTTCCGTACCATCGGTCCCAACCCAATTAAACGTGGTTATCAATCGCTAATCACGCTTAACTAGCGTGCCCATTAAGTAAGCGAAGCCACTGCGGCGAACGGCCCTGACCACGATCTGCAAACCAACGCATGCATCGGGCCTCCTTTTCCTCGCAGTCTCCCATCAAGAATTGGACTGGTCGGAAACGCCTGCTGCAGTGCGGTCGAGCACCCGAAATTCATCGACGGGTTAATCATCAACCTGCTGCTGTTCCGCGACTGCGCGAACGGGGAGGTCGTCGAGTCCGGCCAAACGGACCATTCAACCCGCTGTTCCACGATTCCATTCTCCCTCCCCTCGGCCCAGAACGCCGGCCAGGTTACCTCCCCGCCGCGCGGCCCATGGCGGCTCGACATGCGTCCACGCTGCATTCGCTCAGCATTCCCTGCAGGCTGCGGATTGTTTTGCCGATCGGGTCGATCGAGCGCGACAAGCTGTCGGCTGCACAGCGAACAAATGCTACTACTCCACAGACACAGCTGACGAGCACGATTGCTCGAAGCAAATAAAGCCGCCCATGATTCCTATGCTTTGCGTATTTTTTCTCCCGGCACTTTTCGTTCATCCCTGCAAAGTCTCGGCCCTTTCGCGTCGGGGCCAAAGCGTATCTGCATGCTCTCAATTGCGTTTGACAAACCGGGTCATCCTCGCGCGAGATCCTCTGCGCATGGGAAGACGGCAGAGGAAGGTGCCTGCTCGTGCCGACACTTGAGTTAGTGGTCAACCTCCAAGGATGGGCCCCGCCACCGCGCCGCGCCACGTCAAGAAGAACCTTCCGGCTTGACGTCCGCGGGTGGCGTACCGATCGATCCTCCCATGTTGGAAAGCAACGCGCGATCGTTCCCAGCATCTCTCGTCCTCCAAGTATTACCTCATCAGAATCCGTGTGGATACACACGAAAACATCAACTTGGCAGGCAGCTGCAGCCACCGGCAACAGTGATCGACTGCGCGCACCCTTGTCCGTGCACGCAGGCAGAGCATGAGCGGTAGGAACACGAGGGACAAACGGATGTCTGTGCCAACCTCTGCTGCAGAGCCTATCCGATTCGCAGGCACAACTGTGCAGCGCTATGCCAAATGCTCATGGAGATGATGATGCCATCCTTTTGGCAACTAGTGTCGGCTGCTTCGGCAACTCCTGTGCCGGACGCGACCGGCGACTGCAGCTGAGCGCCGCTTCTTTTCTGCACCGATGATGAGTCACCAACTGCACTTGTTAATTAATTGTCATTTGCAGCTCCGAACAGTGACAGCAAACGGCTCGAGCGAGCGAAGAGGCGGCCGTCCACATCAGGGAAAGATTTCATGGGAAGCAAACTGCCATGCCATGCACGCAGGCCATGCACCTCGCGGCGTTACAATATCACTGCTTTTATTTGTCAATGTGGCTGATGGGATTATCTGATAAGGTTATTTATTGTGGTTGCCAGCGACGACTTTAATCCGCCACTGACGCGCGCGTTTTCACTGGAGTAATAATGCCCCCGACCTCGACGTGATGGCAACCCGGATTTGAGGTGGCGCCTTGCCATTATCGCCACAAGGAAAATATCGCTTCGGGGAACAACAGTGACCAAACGGCAAGCCACATGCACGGGCAACCTGCAACACATGTATCAACGCTTGGCAACGTACTCTCAAGAAACTGCACACGCTGCCTTCCTGCCGCAAGTCGTCAGAGGTAGAATATGAAACCATGCTAGGCGCTGATGTTCTTCATCTTCCTTTTAATTAATGGAAGTGTGTGTTCTTCTTACAAAAAAGAAAGAAAAAAGATCATACTAGCTAGCGATTGCTTGCAGCTTACATTATAGCTAGGTTTGTACTAACTTATACTACCTGCTAGTTGTTCTGTCACCGGCGGACTAGTGGCGCAGAATCAAAATCTGCTTCACTGTACATGCATGTTTCTGCAAATAAGGTAATCATCAAGATTCTGGTAACAGCAGACTAAACCGTTAAAAATCGATCGCCGAATTATTTGTCGGTAAGCTCGATCGCCACCCTTTGAGGATTGATTCCTTCCCCTTCTAGATTATCAAATAAAATATTTACGACATATCTAATCTAACAAGTGTAAAGTGGCTACCACACTGCCCCTAGTGTAACGAGAAGTGATCAAGCCAAACCGAAATTAATTTTGAGTAGAAAAGGCCATACAAGATCAAATTTAATATTACACGATTATAAGCAAAAAAATAATGGAGCTAACAAGCAGGAAATTCAAAAGATCCAGAGTGTGTGTGCTGGCTATACTAGGAAAAGGGCAGTCTAATTAGGTGACCGCTACCTAGTGCACGGTTTGGTTTGCATGCCCTGAACCTGAATAAACGCGACCTCTCCGGGCAGGCCATTGTACCGAACAACTTAATCATGCAGGTTACTCATGCAAGGCAAGTGCACATCACGCTATCTGTTGTGATGGTAACGGCACACGGCACCAACCTCCTCCCAGTCCGAGGGCCAACGCCGTCTGTATGGATGGATTTCACAAACAACCAACATGTGGCCACTCACATTTACTCTACTAATTAATTTTATATGATTGTGAACCTGGTGATGTATGAGATGCAAGTATACACATGGTTTTCATTGTTTTTTATAAACAAAGCTCTGGGTTTGCATAACTTCAAAGAGGAGCCAACATGATGCATGCTCCCTTTTTCATTGTTTCTTTTTTCCACTTTCCCTTTCCTTTCTAGAGGAGGCAAGTCAAGATCAGGCCTCAAGCAAAGATTCTAGCAGGATCTTTTCATTTGTCTACACAACAGGGACATGCACTACTTGAAGTTGCTGCTACGTGCTACGTGGATTCGGCATACGCTGCAGTCTACTGGTCTCTAGTGATTATATATATTAACCTTATCATATATACTCGTGGTCTTTATCCACTTTATGTTGTCTGCAAGAATCCGCTACACGTATGCTAGAACGTACTACCATATGTATACACAGCTGGTCGACGATACCAAACATGATGTGGAGTTTCCTTGAAGAAATGACGACGACGAGAGAAGAAAAGGTACATACGCACAGGCCGGTCAACAGATTATACGGCACCTCTAGTTTAAACAAAAAGTTGTATAGAATGCAGTCGCATGAAGGGAAAAAAAGACCCTACAAGATGGCAACAAACACAATCGATTGGTACGGGTTGATTTGTGGCGAAAACTAAAAAGTTTCGATTTGGCACGGAGAGGTAGCTGACAAACTGGATCACGCATAATTAAGGCCACGGACGCATGGTTTAATTACATTAGGTCCTGGATGAATCATGTGCAGGCTACATCTGAAACTGAAATTAGGTCGCGCATGCACTGGAGGGCGATGACTCATTTGCGCATGAGTAGAGGGGCACTCACCGGTCAGTAACCGACAACTCACACATTTATTTGGACGAGAAGATATGATGATGATTATCGTAGGAAGGAGCATTTGATTATTATAACTGGCACTGTCGTCCCGTTCGTGCCACGCCTTTTGGTTCGGTTGGTTTGAAAATGGCACACTACAACGCATTTTTTTCTGGTAACCGCTGTTTCTGCTACTTTTTGAGGAGAACCAAACCGCTGTGCCCTGCATAACTTGATGGGAAAACGAAAGTTGGCCTACCTTGGTGCAGGAGTATGTAGCTTCAAACTTTGCCAAGGGAACAGGACAAGCTCCGTCCCAGCCCAAAGGTACTAGATGGGCAATGCAATGCTGTCCTAGCCCCCAATCCACCAGAAAAGACTTCCCCTTCCCTTGCGTATCTTGACAAAATTTCAGGTGAAAATTGTGGCCAAATTAAATCAACTCGTACACTTTATTTGCTCATATACACACAGAAAGGAAGGGAACCAAAATCAGCAATTCCCGTGAACATCTAGAGTTATTATACATCTGATGATTATATCTGGAGCATTTCGCTCCAGGTACGTACAGAGACAGATGTCAGATCCGTGACTCAGATCCTTGAGACCGATCCATCACATGAAGGTCGGTTTCGCACCAACATGCAGAGAGAGGCGATCGAGTAGCGCGAACGCGAGCGGAACCGGCGGTGCGCGTACGTCTACGTAAACGGGCGCCTCACCAGCCACGCACAGGAGCAAAGCAACAAGTGTCATCTCACCTCTCAGCGTCAGGCAGCTTGGCTCTCCTATACTGTAGGCCCTAACTAACTAACCAACCAGAGTTCGCAGGAGGGAGGAGTACCTCGTACTCGTACGTACTAGTATTCGCATCGGCATTGGCATTGGGTGTTGGTGGACTAGGCTCGAAGCGACCGGCCGTCCACGCCCTTGCCGGCCTGCCTCTTCCTCGATCGTCTGGCTGGCTCGCCGCAATGCAAATGCAACCAACCACCATGCTTGGCAAGGGCAAGGGCAAGGCCAAGCGCGCGTGAGGCTCGACCATGACCGGCCACCTAATCCTCCATCTATCACGACACGCCCGTGCGGACGCGAGGCTGGCCTTTCTGGCTTTCTCCGACTCACGCTTCCTGCTTTGCCCTCTCTTGTTGCGGTTGTGCCGTTTGCAAGTCACCTCTCATGCTCGACTCGGCTACACTAGCTAGTACAGTAGATTGCTAGCCAGTAGCAAACGCCATCATTTGCCGTTACTCCGCAAGCTACGTACGTGCACTACGGAGGAGCGATCGAGCACCATAGCACATATATATGGCGGCAGCATCTCTAGCTGCGCTGGTTTAATTAATTTGTTGGTGGCCCGTATATAGTTGCTAGTACTAGTACGTAGTGACGACGAGCACTGACGAAGCAACGCATTCGTGCAACGCACTGTCGTCAGTCTGATCGAGTAATTGCATGATGTTGTACAACTGCAGCACTAACGCTATGCTAGTTCTAGCTAGTTGCATCAACGATCAATGCTGACAGATGGATCTCAATCGGATATGCGTGTACGGGCACGACACGAGGGCGCTTAATTTTATCTCTGAATTTCGATCGATTCCTCTCTGAATTTCCGTTTGCTCCAGCGCGAGGGCGACTTGATTTCCCGGCGAATTTTCGATCGATTTCTCTCGGGACCGGCCCCTACCGCCGAGGAAACAAGGGAACTGCGAGTAAACACCACCGCTCGTGCATGCAAAAACTTCAACGCTGCGTTTGATGCGCGGGGCAGCTTTTGGACCCCCTTTTCCCTGGCTGGATGATTGGGGAATCGATTTGGAGCAGCGCGACCACATACTGTAATGGCAGTGCCGTACAGGCGACGACTATCTTTTCTTTTTATCTTCCTCGGTTTATTTCTTCTGCTATATGTGCCTTTTATCCATCTAGTACTCCTCTGGCGGCTATCAGGGCTCGTGCAACATCTGCATAACCAGCTGCCGTTTTCCCTTCAAGTACAAGGATCGGATGCTCCCTCCTCCTTTATTATTCCGCCATGGCCCTCCAGTACTGTCTGTCCTCTTGTGTAGTGCCGTTTTGCACGAACCAGATTACCAAAGCTACCGGAGTGTAACGTCCCACCGTAATTTATTGCTCGCTTTTCGATCTGCACTACTCAGCTTTCAGGCGCTTCTGCTCCCTTCTTCTGTATGGAATTACCAGGTGACAGCAAAAAAAAAAGAAAGAGACACTGTTGCCTGTTATTTTCAAATACTAGTGTTTTAGTACTCCGCGGCTGTATGATGAATTTGTACGATGAATTTGCCAGGTGACAACAAAAAAGAAAAACACTGTTGACCTGTTATTTTCATAGAGCTGTCACGAGTACTTGTATGACGAATTTACACGTACGCTGTTGTACTCGCTAAGGTAAAAAAACATGTGATCAACGGCTGGTGGCCAGGTTAAAGAGGTACAGTAAAAACACGTTTCTGAGTACTGCTTCTTGTCTACACTCTGCTTCTTTTCAGTCCTCGTAATGATTTTGAGATTCAACAGCTGTTCTTCAGCAGTTACCTGACGGTTGATGTGCCTTTCTCATTCCCTCTGTGCAACACCAAACTTCTATTTAGCATGCATTCTCACCGATGCGTATACGACATTTGGCACCAAAAAATGTGATCAACGGTTTGGCCAGGTGCAATAAGGAATTGAACACGTTTCTGAGCACTGCTTGTAGTCCACTCTGTTTTTTTTTTCAGCCCCCGTCATGATTCACAGATGCTTTTTAGCTTCCTTTCTGATTCACTCTCTACATGTCTACGACACCGAATTTCTACTGCTACTCTTACTAGGTTGTCTAAGGCCCCGTTCGTTTCCACCCTCTAAAATTTATATACTTGTCACATCAAAGAGAATCTTACTATTTAGTAGTATTTTTATTAATTTAATAACAAAACCTATGTCGCGACCCCTCTAATTTGCGAGACGAATCTAATGATTCTAATTAATCTATATTTAGCTACAGTGATGCTACAGTAAACATCTTCTAATAACACCATAATTACCCTCGCTGGATTCGTCTCAGTAAATTAGATAGGGGGTCTGCAATTAGTTTCGAGATTAGACTTTATTTAAGTACTCTAAAATGATAAAATTCTCTTTGATTTGACCCCTCTAAAATTTATATAGCTGGAAACGAACAGGTCCTAAGCAATGGTTTTCAACATATATCTGACAGTTGGTAGGAGACTGTTTGAGTTCAGCAATGGTTTTCAAAACAGCAAGATGCATGAAGCCCCGGTTAGCTTGGCCATTGGCTGTCTTGCAACTGGGAGAAGGCAGGATGTAAAATCCGTGTGTGTCTCGAGGTACCCGGCCGGGGTCACTGCCTCCACGACGCAATCCGAAAACGACGGATACTACAGCTACCGCTACACTGCACAGTGAAGTGAGGCAGCTGTGATGACAGTTGAGTGCTTTCTTATTAATTCCTTCTCCAACGACAGCGCACCACTAACCGACAGTGATTACCATCCCAGTTTTTTACCACATTTGATCAGCGAAATACCCAACGCGCAGACGACGTCGGTGACCGTATCATATATATACTACTAATAACAGGGCCCGGCCTGTTTGCCTGTTTACGGTCGAGGATTAATAAACTGGAGCCTTGTTTCCGGAGATGTACGAACTGGATGGGACACGGAGGTCGGCAGGTCACTAATTCACGCGACGTGATCGCTGAGAATGAGATTAGTGATGAGCCTTGCCTAGCTAATAATAAGAGTGACCTGACGGGCACAGTGATTTCGGATTGACTGCTGCGGGGACGCGGTGATCAAGTTGGACAAGTTAAAAAAATGGGATGTGTAATTGAGCCATCGTACCGCTGCCGGGACCGATTTGCAAGTCTTTGGGCACATTAATAGATTACTGTTGCCATAAGCAGGGTTGAGCCAGTCTTATCGACACCGGGAAAAAGAGGAAATAAAATGCAAAGTCTTGTCGCCAACTAACACCGGTAGAGAGAGAGAGAGGGTGAGTGTTTCTCTCTCTCCTCCCTCTTCGTTGTGAACCAGCTGAAAAGGTCTCGCCGAGACGGGGGGCACTATTTTAGGCCACCATCTCTCACAAACGGGAGGGAGGAGGTATCTTAAGCTCCAATCCATTGCTCGCTCCCGCGCGCACTGCACCTTGCTTAGAACCCACTTGATCGCTGCCTCACCTCACCTCTTGTGCCTCTCTTCTTCCCAGAGCGTTCGTGCGTGCGTGCACTTCTTGGTACGCACGCTTCCCCATATATACATATTGCCATCGATCGAGGGGAGGAACAAGGCGATCGCCATCCCACTGCAACGATCGCCTTTTAATTTGTCCCGGCCCGGCCTTGGTCGCCACTTGCTAGGGGAAACGAAAGGAATGGGACGGCTCTCCGGCGGCGGCGTGCAGCCCAAGCTCCGCAAGGGGCTCTGGTCTCCCGAGGAAGACGAGAAGCTGTACAATCACATCATCCGACACGGCGTCGGATGCTGGAGCTCTGTCCCCAAGCTCGCAGGCAAGCTCACGCCGGCACACTGTTCTATCACTCACAATTAAGCACCAAGCCATTGATCTCGCCATGGCTAACTTGTGATCTCCCTCCATCGTGCAGGGCTGCAGCGGTGCGGCAAGAGCTGCCGGCTCCGGTGGATCAACTACCTCCGCCCGGACCTGAAGCGCGGCAGCTTCTCGCAGCAGGAGGAGGACCTCATCGTCGCGCTCCACGAGATTCTGGGGAACAGGTCAGTGCAATGCTGCCTTCACACATTTCATTTGCAATGCGTTCATACCTCAGGGGCGGTGCGAGCTAACTGAATTTTTCATTGATCCTTGCAGGTGGTCTCAGATCGCGTCGCACTTGCCGGGGCGGACGGACAACGAGATCAAGAACTTCTGGAACAGCTGCCTCAAGAAGAAGCTCCGGCAGCGCGGCATCGACCCCAGCACGCACAAGCCCCTCTCCGGCGAGGCCGCCGCATTGCCGGAGGACCAGGACCACAAGCCCGCGTCTGACGGCGGCCCCGCTCCGAATAAGCAGCCGGTGGTGTTCGACCCGTTCCCCGCCACGGACTTCGGCTTCGACCTGGGCGCCGCCAACGTGGCCGCATTCTACGGCCAGTACGACGTCGCCGGCAAGGCCGAGTTCGTCGCCGATTACAGCAGCGTGCTCGACGTGTCCGAGAACCTGGGCTACGGGGAGAGCTCCAGCAACAGCAGCAACTGGAACTGCGCCGAGATGGGCAATGTGCTCGACAGCGAGGTGCTGGACTGGGCGTCCGGCGGCGGCGCCAAGCCGGAGCCCTTCACGGAGTTGGAGCAGCACGGCGGGTACGGGCAGGTGGAAGACGGCGGCGCGTTGGAGTTGGAGCACAAGTTCGCGCTGCCCGGCTGCCAAGAACAGAGCCTGGCGCATTTCGACTTCAACCTGGAATACTTCTGATTTTTTCCCCCTCTCTCCCCATTCGATCACTTTTGCCATCCGAATGATTACCTATTCCCGTATGTTTTACACGCAAGAGGAGGAACCACCGTGGCAAGATTAATTAGGGATTGTACGTAGTAACCGGCCGGAATGTTAGTTTTCTCTAGTGCACAAAACACTTTTCTTTTTCACTGTATACTGTTCCTGCTTGGGCAGAAGAACCGACAGTACATATATAATACGAGAAATATTGTGTACGATATATGAAGATTTTTTTTGTAAAGAATAAACCTGCAGTTTCACTCAGTGACAGTAACTTGTACTACCACCATCACAGAAAGAATCTGTACTTTTTCGCTTGTGATTATTTTTATCCCAACTCTCCGATATTTTTCCCCCTCCCCGTCTCGTGCTCAAGGAGTTAACGAATCCCGACGGTTCTTGCTTACGTACGTCACACAGGTTGCTGTCGTGCTTTAGCTTTTTCCAAATTTGTGTTGCACGAAAGCCGCCGAGTGGAAGGTGGTGGTGGTACTGGTACTGGTCGTAGCAGCAGGATATACCAGGGCGCCAGGGAAAAAAAACTGGTACCGGCCATAATGCTTATGCAACAGCTACTGGTACTAATCAGTGATCACCACACCAATGAGAACAATAATTTCTCCGGCGGGGTACTGGCGATGGACGACACTTGCACCACACTCCCGGCTGTCCATCAATCGATCCGTCGACGTGCTCATTTAAGCCTCAATTGGCGTCTCGCTGAATCCTCCCGGCAAGGTCCCTTTCGACGAGGTCATCACGTCCTAGGAGGGTTAGCGTCCGATCTTTGCAGAGAGGGACAAATTAAAAGACTTCACTGTTCTTGACTAACGGCCACACGGTTACGCAGCAAATGTATGCACCGGTTCTTCTCTGTTGCCATACGCCAGCAGCATGCGCCACTGTGCCGGTGCTGCGACACAGAACAAATGGGCAATTAGAGTGGACGTGATAGGGATGCCAAGCACGTCAATTTTGTCGGGACCAAGAGGCGGGGGCGTGAACGATGACGTTCGCGGAGAGCACGTCTCACTACGGCAGCAGGGACACGAAGTAACGAAGCACTGACCAAATCCCGGCTGCTCGCCGTGCAGGGGCGACGTAGGAGACGCCGAGGCCAAGCGATGGCGGAACCTCGGATTTGATCAGGCCTACTTTTGCGTGCTATCATTCCTGGACCAGCTCAGAACGAGAGGGGCTCCTTCATGTGCGCAATTAAGCAGCGGCCCGATAAAACAAACACCTCATGTGCGCGCTAATTACGCGTATTTATTGGATGAGGAGCCACAAAGAAGCTTGGCTGGGGTGTAAGCAGCTAAGCACTGCACATAAGTGGCGCCAGCTTGGCACCGCGCCAAGTGATCATCAGATCAGGTCAGCTCAGCCTGCGCGAAGGCGATCATCAGTGCCGCAAGTGACACATGTTGGACGGCATGACGCCAGGGGCCTACCGTGCGCAGGCCCAGCTCTCCTGACTCTGAGCAAGATCAAGACAAGTGCCAAGCATCCTAGAGATTAGAGCCAAAGGACAGACAGTTACTCAAGCAGCAATGCTAACCTTCACAGAGGAGAATGATATCAATACCGCTAGATCAATCACGGTCCTACTAGTAGTTCACAACAATGCTTAGGTGTGCCGCACTCACATTTTGTACAGAAAAGCAAGAAGGTGGAACATATCCAGAACAGCTTAACAAACAAAGCCAAAACAAAGCTACCACACCTCTATATCTGATCAGGCTTTAGTGTGATGCCGTTGCTCCTTGATCCGTGTTGGTCTCCTCCACACGCAGGCTGTTTTCACGACGGTACATAGACTTCGCACCCTGAAGTTTGACACATGAATTCTGTTAGTTAAGAAGCAAAGTCACTGCAGGCAAGATACCATAGCAGAAGGAATGATTGCAAGCAAGATGATTATCTCAGTAAACCTATGACATACACATTAAAACTCAACACCAATACTATGCTTCACAAAACATCAATCCAGGATTAGTATTTTTTTTGTTTTGAGTATTATTTCCACTAGAATTATCAAGGCTAGTTTCCAAGTAAATAAGGAGACATGGTCCATCGATTACCATGTCGGATTCACCAAAAGACTTTTCATATATGGACTAGATTCTTAAATAATCGTCCCCAAACAACATCAACAATGTGTGATTCACTTCAGTTTCCCAATGATTAAGTTCATAAGTTGCTTAGTAACTAACAGTAAATAAAAACTTCATTTGCAAGATGCTGCACCTTCCTCATTATTTATTGATGAGTTTGAAAAAACATTGTCTACCCATGTCACAATGCAGACCACCAAGAAATGGTCAAGTACTCAAGTCAATACAGTAGATCGAGCAAACAGAACCATGAGAACCAAAATTCTGTAAATTTTTTGTCATTGCCAGTGTTCTTGCTCCTTTTCTAGTAAATTGTATTACATGACTCCATGTAAGGAAGCGATTGGTTCTTCCATGCATATCTAACAAAGCTTCATGCATAAGATTTATTCAAGAATTAATTAATTGAACCACTTAATGGTGTTTCATGCAATACATATCAGTATATTCCAGAAAAAAAATTGACAATGAAGAAGGTCAGATACATATTTAGAAACAGGTGGATTTTTTCAACAGTAAACAGATCCTGAGCCGCCTTCTAAATGTTCAACAATATAGATGAAGCGGCAGAAGATTCAAATAAAACTTACTTGGAATATTGTGCCAAGTTTTTTCAACGCTTTAGCCCGCGACTTCAGAACATCTTTCGAGACAGTGTTATCTTTCAAAACCTGGAACACCAAAGAGATGAGTAAAGCATGAGGCTTCCAGTATATTTCGGATGTCTCTAATTCGGTATGCATTGCGACATGTAACAAGCAATTTTTTGTTAAGAAGTGGGAGGTTGTCAAACTTACAGCTTGACAGACACGTGAAAGAGTTGATTCAATATCAACCACATTAATTTTCCAAAGTGAATTAAGCATGGCGTCCTTCTTCTCCTCAAAACTCTTCATAAGCTGTTCTTCCTTGTTTTCACTTCCCTCCATCTTCTTCATTCCTTCTTGGAGCTGTATCAGTGAGATAGCACCTAGAAAAAGAAAATGAACTCATTACCAGTGATGATCCAAATCATCGATTAAAGAAAGCATAACAGATGTCTTGGAATGTACCTGAAGCAGCATTAACCTGTGATTTAACATGGTGGCCTTTGTCCCTTACCCACTCAGCTATGAATGGTACACCCATATATAATCTACTCTTTCCAATTTCTCTTGCTGCTTGCCGTACATAAATGTAGCCTATGGTGTGAAGCATAGCTTCACCGAAAGCTGAGAAATTTTTTTGAAGCAAGTTACAAAAGTGAATATGAGACGTTCAAGAAATACAATGAAACCGTAAGAGGATGACTGTTCCAACGCTACAGAACTGGATCAATATGGTATTCGATACCCTTTTTTTAGCCAAAAGTGTGTCAGATACTCTTATTTTTAGCACAAGTATGTCAGATACTCTTATACAGGTTTTATAAAACCCATGAAAGATACAGTCCATGTGAGCAAAACCAAGCTTACCATGCCTATCTGATTATGAGATCTGATTTTGCTTTACCAAAGTAAACTGAAATGAAGTGATTGAAAGAAGCAGATGGTCCACTTTACTAATTAACACTACGGCAGACGTGGAATACAGACGCATATTCACATGGTATACCTGCTTGGGATAAACGTTGAGCTTCTGAATTTGCCCAGCTCACAAATTCATCCTTTCTCCCATCTACATATGGCAAAAGTCGATCCTTTAGGCTCTGAATAAGCTTTTGCTCTCTCTCCTTTTGTAACTCCTGTGCCACACAGGGAAGTTAATTAGATTAAACTTAATGAGTATGTTGGACCCCTAAACTGAACAATAAATACAATCCAACTGATTCAGCAAGCTAGAATGGAAAATGGAAAGAACATACTTTTATCTTTTCTTGAACCTTTGCCCTAGCCTCTTGACTGTTTGAGTTTTCTTCGATCTCCACTGAAGCTATGGATGCTAGGGCAAGCTGACCCACATAATCTTCAAAATAGTCGCTTCCAAAAAGCATCCCAAAGACAGCAGCTGGATCGATCATGTTATCCCTGAGGTGAGATTTTAAGAAACCGTGTAAGAAACACAATTTACAGGACAAGACATACTTAATTTACTTAAGATTCTGCATAAAACTATCTGTAGCATCTTTTATGAAATATACTATCTTCTAAGAGAGACTGGTCATGTTTTGAATGGATATTCAGAGGAGTCATTTATCTGTATTTGCCTCAAACAGATACTCTTTATAGCTTGCAAATTGTGAATTCGTGATATAGATATTATCTATCCACCCCTAGGCTCACCAAGTCACCACACCTATTCCCTGAATTAGCTAAATCACTTCGACCTTTTCATTAAAAAAAATAAAATCACTTCAACCAGAATAATCCTGCAACGAGTTGTTTTGTGCTTACAGAAAAAAAACATATAACTACTGTTTAATAGAGTTCATTACTTACTGGGGAATACCCTCCTTTCCATGCTTATCGTAAGCCTCCTTTTTTGCAGGGTCACTCAGGACTTGATAGGCTTCCCCAAGTTCCTATTACAATCAAGTAATTTAAGTTAATAACTTGTGACGACAAACTATTTTAAGAGGCGACTGATCCCAAAGAAACAATTATGTCAATAGCAAACATGATATTAACAAAAATTAAGATACTTAGTGATGCTCTTAGCGAGCAACTTGTATGTGCTAATAGCCTAATAATTAAAGAACGAAAAAAATGCCACATGACCATTAAGAATACACTATGCTGCAAAACTATGTTGTTACTTAGAAAGTTTCAAGCAGATTTCAGAAGATTCATAAATCGCACCTAACTTCAGTGCATAGGTAGTAGGACAAACGTTGTCGTTTCATGGTCGACTTGTAAAGTACCTTAGCTTCGTTTACACACGCCATGCTATTTGTGGACAAGCAATCACATAATGGATCAATAAATCTACCTGAAATTTCCGTGCCGCGTCAGGGTTCCCGGGATTCTTGTCCGGATGTACCAGCTTCGCCTGAAGGAAAAGAGGTACCCAACAACACAAAAGGTGAGCTCAACACCATCCTGTCCGCATCAGTGCATCTAAATGCAGAAATTACCCAAAAGGAAGGGGACAGGGCGCAGGGAGCCACTCACCTTGAGGTAATACGCCTTCTTGATCTCGGCGGGGAGGCGTCGACGCTGACCCCCAACACGTCGTAGTAAGCGCGGTCCTTCACCATGGCAGGCACCTCCTGGATCTCGTGCGGCGACGAGAACTGCGCGGTGTGAACACCACTACAGCGAATGACTGGCTGGGAGGATTCGATGGCAAGACCGTCGAAGCTGAATTGAACAGAATCAGAAGATTGGGGGAATTTTCTATGCGAGAGAAGAGAGATGATTCGATTCGATCCCCACCGGCCCACGCGCTGGCCAGCAGGCGTGCCAGGTGGTAGAGTCGTGGGAAGAACGAGAGCTTCGGCGCCAGTAGGCCCCCACTCTAAACGGGCTCGACACGGGTTGGGCTCAACGTATTTGCAGCACTGGGCCAGGGCCTTCCATTTTGTCATTTCAGTTTGCCCGCCCGATCCGTTGGCTCTCACCGCCTTGGCGTCTGGTATTTGTTTTGTTTGTCTTCCCAAGCTGGCTTTGGCCAGCATCCATCTGGACAGATTTCATCTTGAATCGCCGGTCTAGTCTAGGGTACTGGACTGATCTGCTCTACATCTGGTTTACAACTGCCGTAGTAGGATTATCAGCTTGAGTTGCCTGTACTCCATTAGCAAGCTTCTTTTATGTTGCCGTCCTTGAGAGTGTTAACGTCAATGAGCGATTAGTCGTGCCTCTGAGGTTGGCAACAACTGGAGCCAAGCAATTTATATATAGAGCTCGTATGATGCTGCACCTTCGCTAGCACCATCCTTACTGCTTGCCCGTACACTTGCGTTTTCTGAAAAGATTTTTTGCAAACAGATTTCTGAAAAGATTGAGCACCATCTTTTTATCTGTAATAAAAATACAATTAAGCAGCAACCGCACCTACAAGGACACTCTAACTGCCTCAAGCTAACGGTAGATAAAAAAATCGTTAGCTTTTAATTTAAGGTCATTATCCTATAATCTATGTGGTCGTGGAATCTGTCTGTACGCCGACGATGTCCGCAGGTGTTATTCTATATGGGCCTACCATTCCTAGAAAAATGTTCACGACCTTCTTGTCCTCTGTATCTTTATATGGATCACGACAATCAGACTGATTATTTATTTATTTGAAAAATTCTTTGTTTGGAACTGGTCGGCATTGTAATCATGCATGCCCCTTGGTTGAACGAAACTAAGATTTTGCTAGCGACTCTTAGATAGTAGAAAAAGCGGAGCAGTTTTTTTTTAAGGGTTGGGAGCAGAATTATTTGACTTTGCACATTTGCGCTGTTTAATTTTTCGCATGCCAGGCAACTAGTTTAACTATTTTTACTAAACCGAAACTTACCACAGCGTCCACAAGACCATGAAGCGATATTTGACACGTCCAAATTGTATCTTTCTTTTTCTCGAACGCAAATTGTATCTTTCTTGTCTCCATCATCACAAGTAAAACCACGATTCACTCAACGCATATTCTGTACAGGAATTCGCCCTAGTCCTTTTCCTACTCTGTTTCTCCGTCACAATATTTTGGAGTGATTTTCACAAGGAAACGCAAGGAACACACATTGCATAAACAAAATCGGTTGGTCAACAAATTCAGCCAAGTTTGGTCTAAATCCTTTTTGTGCTTTATGCTTCCATCAGATTACACTACAAACTTGTTTAGTTGCCACCAACCCTGTTCCCATGACAGCCAAGAATGCTTTAACATGGTTCACGGATGATTGCAATCAGTGCAACAACTAAAGATGGACAAGCAGCCAAGCAGGTACAGTAGCGTACTTTCAATGGAACGAGCGCATAGACAAGGACAAAAAGTTTCCTCGATGCTGACTCCATTGATATGGCCACTTGTCTGGTCACTGTGCTGGATTGAATGACTACTGTAGCTTATCTCATTGTTCTTGGCTGATTTTTTTTTTGAAAGAGCACAGCGATAAAAGCAACTGTACCAGCAGTGCTCTTTGCTATAGTTTCATCTGAACAAAGAACAAGAAACTACTGCTGTCTTAATAGTAAATCGATGTAGGGTTCAAAGTTATGGTGCCTGATTGCGACATAAATAGCCCATCTATGAGTAAATATCCACTACGGTTAATATTACACATTCATCGGTGTGTTCAAGAGCACACCTGTATTCGCCACAATTGACTATTGTTGCAAACTTGTAATACATTTCAGTAAAAAACCCCACATAGAAATATGTGCAACCAAACGAAAAGTGCCACACATTACCTAGGTAGTAACACCACATCAGCAGCAGACAAAGAACATATTTCAATTCAATTTTTTAGAGTCCAAATTGCAGACACTCAATGATGTACATAGAAGAATATAGAAGTACCGTAAACATAATATCACGCTATTTTTTTATATGAATGAATACAGGAGAAATTCCATCCCCAATTTTGATTATAGAACAAATCAGCACCGGTAGAGCAGAGGACGGAGGAGTTGTCCAACTCCTCCAGCTAATCAAAGTCTGACCTGGCCAAACCTTCCTCCACGCGTCACATCACCGGCACATGTTCCTTGAACACGGTCCATGGGTCATCTGCACTGCGCGTGGGCCCCCGTGGAACCGTGCCGCTATCAACCTTCCTATCCTGCTTCTGAGACTACCAGACGGTTAGGCACCTTAGTACACCAAGCCCATGGACCAAGACACCTGAACATTGTACGCCTCAACCGTTCGACTGTTCACATCAAATGAACCGTGTCTACCTGACTATGGTTTGGAACCGTTCTTCTCCTGTCCATCTCCCTCCCGGCCCGAGCCTCCCTCAATCCATCCATTAAAACGCAGGCGCTTCGTCGCTCCACCGCTAGACCGAAATCAACTCCCAAATTCCAAATTTAGGAGGTAAATGGACCTCTGAAATTATCTCATTCTGCTTTCTCTTCTTGTGCGCCTCACTTTCCGAAACAAATTCATGGGAAAATTTTCCTCTTCTTTATCAATCATTTCATCAGTTATGGTGCGTTCTTGACCCATTATTCATTTATTGGCGGACTTTTTCAGTTGATTTTGAGATTGAAGCTTGCCCGCAGAGTCGACTTTGGAATTGGAAGAGGAGATGTCAGGCCCACTCGATCGATTTGCCAGACCATGTGAGTAGCAAAGTTCTTAGTTTGGGGGCATAATCAATCGATTTCCTACGAATTAGTAAATGTAACTATTGTTTGCCCTTGTATGTTTAAATTTCTTTGTTATTGTAGGATAAATAGGTATGTATTTGGATGCTCATTTCTTCTTGTTCTTTTAAGAGGGAACTTTCGAGTTCAATCTATTGGACGACATAATGATGAATTGTGCTGTGAGGTTTATAGTATGTTCTTGGTGCACCAACAATCAGTTTTTTTCAACAGACACCATGAGTTTTCTATAGAAAGCCCAAGGAATTCTGTTATAAAATAATTTCAAAACAGAAGTCGATTCTTACCAATTGTTTGGGTTTTACCTAGTCTCATTAGAAAGCATAATCCATAATCGTTCATACTTGAAGTTGACTGTAACTCATCCACGCGGATAGCCACAAGAAGGAAACAAGTAATTTAATGCAGATAGTCGACACATAGTGATGCTGATGAAACATGTACAATTCAACAAATTTTCATAAATCGTTCGTCTAATCCATGTCATTACTGCTCTGCTTTCCGATGGCTATGAAGATCTGTTAATACCTTTTTATTGAACTTAAGGTTATTGATCATTTTTAAGTTCTAGTTTCCTGTAAACACCAATTTCTGTCTAAACAAATCTACATATCAGTGATTGTTACTGAGGTGAAAATAACTTTCTTTGGTTTAATTTGGATATGGAAATTTTATAATACTGCCAGTGCAGGTTTTGAAGGCTTCGTACATAATGATGAGAAGAAAGAGAGCAGATCTGATGCAGACAACTCAGAAGGAGATAAGAAGACTAAAATTGGCTCGTTCAAGAAAAAGGCGATTAATGCTGGGAATAAATTCAGGCATTCCCTGAGAAGGAGAAGCAAGAAGAAAAGCGAAAATCGTCCGTTTCCAATCGAGGACATACGAGATGTTAAAGAGCTTCAAGATGTTGAGACATTTAGACAATGCTTAGTTGATGAGGATTTGCTGCCACAACAGCATGATGATTATCACATGATGTTGAGGTACCGCGCCTGCAGTTCTCAGGATTTCATTTGACTTTATTTTGTACATATATTACTTTATTTCTTGTGTCTTCATAAATAGACCCACAAAAAACCTTGCACCAATAATATGTGTGTGCTGAGGGGTTTGTCACTAGAATAAAGTGGTAATAATTTGCCTGAAGTTTTTAACTGATCTTGTACGAATACAGGTTCCTGAAAGCGCGGAAATTTGATGTTGAGAAAGCCAAGAATATGTGGTCAGACATGCTTAGATGGAGGAAGGAATTTGGAACCGACAAAATAGAGGTAAAATCTGTAATGCAAATAGCATACCATGTCGATCTTGCTTGGAGTAAATTCAGTATATTTACACTTCCGAATCCCATACATCAGGAATTTGACTACAGTGAATTAGAAGACGTTATGAAGTATTACCCACAGTTTTATCATGGTGTGGATAAAGAGGGAAGACCTGTCTACATAGAACTGATAGGAAAAGTTGATGCCAACAAGCTAGTGCAAGTAACAAGCATAGATCGGTATGTGAGATACCACGTCAAGGAGTTTGAGACATGTTTTAAGATGAGATTTCCAGCTTGCTCGATTGCTGCAAAGAAGCATATCGACTCGTGTACAACTATTTTGGATGTGCAAGGCGTGGTAAGTTGCATCATGTTATAGCTAATTAATGTTCTTATCATCACCATATTATTAAGAGTTAATACTTTCTATTTAAATTAAGGGATTCAAAAACTTCTCGAAATCTGCAAGGGAACTGGTCACACGGTTGCAGAAGATCGACAGTGACAACTATCCTGAGGTTGGTAGTTCAGCCATGGATCATGAATGAAAATTTTATTTTCCAGTATCGAAACATTTCCATTATTTATTTGATACTAATTTACTGAATTTAAAATATAAAATATACTTTCTCATTTTCTTTATGTTTATATTGGCTCAATTATGTGATCAATAATGTATTCTGGATGCTATTGCAGACATTGTGCCGGATGTACATAATTAATGCTGGCCAAGGCTTTAAGATGTTATGGAGCACAATAAAATCTTTTCTTGATCCAAAAACTGCTTCCAAGATTCATGTAAGTAACGTTCTTTTGAGAATTACTTTTATTTTTATCATTCTTGATCTATTTGGTATACATAAAGTAATTTCCCTTTCCCATTTTCTCTTGAAGGTTCTTGGTAACAAGTACCAACATAAGTTGCTCGAAATTATTGATGAGTGGTCAGTACCCTTAGTCATCCATGTATTTGTATTGTCGGCTTCCATCCTAATTTCTCATTTCCGTTTAATGTACTCATGCAGTGAATTACCAGAGTTTTTCGGTGGCAAATGCAAGTGTGATGAACACGGGGGTTGCCAAAGATCTGACAAAGGTCCTTGGAAGGATCCTAACACGATAAAGGTTGCCAATATACAGCCACAACAATTCCCAAACCCTGCAAAAGAAAAATACTGTGTATGAATATACCAACTGTTGATAGGATGCTTTTTGTTGCTAATATGATGCATATTCAATTCATGCAGAGGGTCCTGAATGGCGAGGCAAACTATGGCAGGCAAATTGTGACCATATCAAGCACTGATGGGAAGATAATTGGTTACGCTCGACCACAGTATCCAACTGTAAGTCTGTTAAAAGTTTAGAAATTTGTAGAAACATCATGCAGTCATTGGTGAGTGCTTACTTCAGTGACTTGTTGAAACAGAGAAAAGGTAGTGACGCATCTGCAGAGTCTGGATCTGAAATGGAAGATGTTACATCTCCTACTGTATCAAGGAACCTCATTACCAACCCGAACTTGACTCCTGTTCACGAGGAGGCAAGTGACTAACTCTGTTCACCTCTGTGTATATATAATTAGCATCATCAATTGACTGAAAGCACATTCGGTACTAAAAGTTATTGATTATTTTGTGAACACTCAAATGCCAGCACACACGTTTCTCTTTCAGTGTAATTCAGTACGATGGGTTTATACCCGTACGAATACCAAACATCCATGGAATGAATCTTTGAGCTATACCTTTTTCATATATATTTTTTCACTTGTTTTACTATTTACATATTATTAACTGGTAACATCTGTTGCTATTTCCAGTCAAAATTGTCGGCACACGCTTCCACGTCTGCTACTTATGCTACTATTGAAGAGAACATTCCTGTTGTTGACAAGGTGGTGGATGATGGATGGGGTAGTCCTAGAGCAAGTCTCACAACTTCCTCAGGTCTTATTCATTTCTACAATACTACTACGTTTACCGTGAAACTCTTTCTGTAAAGTTATCCATGATTCATTTTCATGTATAAAAACTTGTCAATTATTTTTCAATACATGATTGCACTTGTACCCACTAAGAATGTTTTTTAGACGACCCACTAAGATATTCTATCATTCATGAATAGCTAATAAAACTACCGGAACTATCTACTGATGCCGTCATGAAATCCATAAATATTCACACCATAAAAATACTAGTATGTCTTATATTAATGTCAACGTTCTGTTGGTACGAATCAGTGCTTACATAAGATCCAAAGTTACTTGTTTTTAGGATGCGGTTCTCAAAATTGCGCCAACCTGCATATTTAGCCGTGCTGTGTTGGGTTTTTGTTGGCTTAACTGACCTTTCTATATGGTTCACACCAGGTTCACTGTCCTTGAGAAACACTCCTGTCACATTTGAAGGACTTCGTTCTCAAATTATCTCATGGCTGGCAGTCTTGATCACGACTCTTTTTGCCATGGTTTGTTATCTCCCGAGCAGAATGGCTAAAAGGATCTCAAACCATTCTATTAAGCATGATGAGTATCATGTGGAATATCCTCAAGAACACGAATATAAGGAGGAATTCCGGCCCCCATCTCCTGCTCCATCTTATACTGAAAAGGATGTGCTTTCATCTATGATAAGAAGGCTAGGTGAGTTGGAGGACAAGGTGCAAGTGCTTGAAACGAAGCCATCTGAGATGCCATTTGAGAAGGAAGAATTGCTCAATGCAGCTGTCCGCCGTGTGGATGCATTGGAAGCTGAGTTGATTTCTACAAAGAAGGTACTTGCAGTCTCTACATCTTTTGACCTCAGGGCATTGGTATATGTACTCGAGTTCAAAATGAAAAGATTTGCAGCTTTTTCAAAATAAGTAGCAAAAGGTGAACTAGTACTGAAATTTCCCATGAACAGGCCCTGTATGATGCATTGATGCGACAAGATGAGCTCCTTGCGTACATCGACAACCAAGAGCTGATCAAATTTCGTGTATGTCACTGTCCTCCCTAGTTCTTGCCTTTCCATCTTCTTGTTTACTTAATCTGTTGCTCAGCCCAGTGCTGATCATTACTGTTATGTTTGCCTTTTGCAGAAAAAGAAGTTTTGTTTTTAAGCTGAAAGTAGAGTAGTAGCCGTGGTTCATCCGCAAAGATGTTTAAGTGTATTGTTCGGTCGCCACAAATGTATATGTATCTGTTTATTGTTGTAAAGCTTGTATTTAGTAGAAAGATAGGTGTGATTCACGTTTGGGGTCCTTAAGATCTACCGAAATTCAGTGAGAACCTGAAGCGCCACACAAGTTAATATGTGAGGTCGAGGTGCTCGTGTTTGCCTTCCAGAGTTACAGTCTTGTCAAGTTGGTGATAGCTGACTCGTGAGGTAATTCTTGTAAGTGAACCGCGTGTACAGTTTTAGATTGATTACATGTGAAATATGCGTTGGTAGCATGGGACTTGCTCGTCCAGCTTTCACTTGCTAAAGAACTACATGCCATTTAAATCATTAGCACATCCACAGCTCTTCTAGAAGTGAAATTGGGCTGTCTATTTTCAGAAGCCACGCTTCGCCGAATATGGGGTAGATTTATTGCAACAAACAAACTGGAAGGAAATCTCTAAACAAAACAACGCATATGCCTGTCCACTTCCACTGAATCAGTTTCCAAATAGTCCAAAAAGTTAAAAAAAAACACTAGCCAAAAAAAGGCTGCCCACCTGCATTGACAAACCTGCTCCATTGTTAGAATCGCATATATTTATCCATCGCGTTTCAAGGACATCCGGATATGCGGCTATGCTATTATACCTGTCGCAGGTTGGCGCCTGAGCCGCCCGCCTCCTTCCTCCTGCCAGTAGCCAGCCGCCTGGATCTTGTTTAAACCATTTTTTTATTTGCATAGACCGTGCTTGCCGCACGGTGCGGGAGTAATTAGGATGTGTACGTTCAACGGATCGGTAGAAATTGGAGTGCACGTACCTGTGACAGGATGAGCCGGAGCGACTTTATACTGTATTTGATATGCATACCCGTGCTTGCCGCACGGTCTGGCACCTGGTCCGAATAGCGCGTTTATGTCTGACGGAAACTCTACCAGGGCGAACGAGGTGGTACTAAACATCAGTACACGTACACGTACGTGCGCCGCGCGCGCCTCGCTTTGTGGCTGGCGGGCGCCACCGCCTGCTGCGCGACGCCGACGGTGAGGTCTGGGGCGAAAGCGGGAGCTCTGCTGGCTCATGGGTTCCTTCGTTCGCTTAGGTCGGCTTGCCCTCTGCCGGCACGGAGGTCTCTCGGCTGCGTTCACACGTCCGGCTGGCATGCGCGTCTTGGTTTGGCACTTTGCCGTGCCGCCTTCAGCGCGGAACGCCCGCGTCCAGAGCACGCGCGCGCACTCCTACCTTTATGGCCTTCGCATTTCTTCCTCGAACGCGGCAGGCCGAGACAGTGCTGGGCACAGCAGGAACATCACGTTCGATCGTCATGTTCCCACGGCACTGGGATCGCCTCGTCGCCGGCGGCGGTGGCCAGGGAACGGATGGGCTCACCGAGCAACAGCAAGAATACGGCGAAACCGCGCGCCACCGCCTAGTGGGGACACGGAGGTTACCGGTGGCGTGGAAGTCACCGCGCGGCTCGCATACAACACGCGGCACATCTGCCACATCACAAGCCGCGTGGTCACCACGCACCACGCTAATCTTGTTCATCGACCATGCGCGACGAACCTCTGTCCTCTGGTGCGCGACGCCGTCCAAGCACGCGCGCCCCACTGCTAAACCTCGGGGTCGGAAAATATCATCGTGTCAGAGCAGTGGCCGCCCGTGTCAGCAGAGCAAATAGCAACACCGTCGTGATTGGTGGTTACACCATCCTCCACCCTCAGACGCGGAAGGCAAACGAGGTGGCACGCAGCGCCGTGAGACAGGACTAACCATGGACATCGATGGGCCGCTGCCATCGGAAGTCGTAGAGGTCTCGTCACTGGCCGTCGAGGCAAACGGGAAGCGGTGTAAATTTGATCTCGATTATTCTTCACAAAACAACTCAATTGAATTTTACGCAAATCTCTAAATAGGATCACAATTATTATTCACTACCTCGCATATTTTTATTTATATTCTAGTCCTTCATCTACATGTCTCGGCCCACCAAGGACATGGACCTGCTGGAAATTTGTCACCGGTGATGAAAAAAGATATCCAAGTCGTGTTTTGCTCTCATGTGGCTAATGCCCATGTTCCTTCCTTCGCCTACGTACGCTACGTACGCTAATGGTTGAGCACCTTCTTGGTTCCAAGGTGAGTGGGTTTAGAAACCAAGCAACAAGCTCTTTGAGCGCATGGATGCATTGCTAGCGCTAGCTAAGGCACTCTTCAACTTCAATCATCCGCTTCCTTGACACTGCATCATTACCATGCACAAGTTAAAAAAGCAATATTACCCCTCTATCACAAACAAATTGCCTATTGAAAGATAACACTCATGTTGGGCACCTTGCCCACACTCCCATTCCGTCCTCAAACTGACAAACTCCAACGTGTGAGGTCCGTCTCAATCCCCTATCCTCCAATGTCAGACCTCCCCTATTCCTTTGAAGAGCTTCTGCTCAGAATCATCCTACAAGAACATAAGCTTGTTGCATCCTACTCGTTAAACACCATGAAGAACTCGTCATTCTCTGTCCTTAATCCTCTTCAGAGGTGGAGCAATGATGCCCATCCGACCGTCCTCTACCTATCACTATTTCTTGAGCTACCACTTCTCCCTTCATTTCCACACCGGCAACCCATCACAAGTTGGAGACAAATCTTGACCACCCACATAGAAGCACAAGTTCTTGCGCGCACCCTTACCTACCTAGCATCGTCCAGACAGATCTCGACGATCTCAAGCTCGGAGCAGATCCACGCAATTAGGTGTCATTTCAAAGATGCACGTAAGTGATTTGCTCGCGCAAATGGCAATATAGGTGGTCTCTACCAGCTGGAAGAGGGAGCTCCTGCAATCAGCCCAGTAAACTTACAAACTCAATTTTTTCATAATCTCTTCTCATGACTAAAATTATAGGTGGAAGAGTGAGGGACAGTGGGAGGCTTATGTCCCCTTGATGTTCTACTAAAATTGTCATGGATTGGTAATGAACACTAGTATTAGTCATATCATATTTAATTATTTTTCATTTAAATCAAGTTTCATTAGATTATGATTGAACACAAGTTATGAGAAAAACATCTATTTGATCATCTATTGACATCAACAAATTATGAAAGAGAAGAAAAAAGAGCAAGATGACGAAGATTAGGTGAAAACATACCCACAAAAATGGGTGTGCTCACCATAGGGCGGTGGCTAAACCTGGTGTGTTCGAGAAAGAAAGGAGAATGATGTAGAGGTGAAGGGTGTGCACGTAGAAGGATTGCGTCGCGTGCTCACTACCGGAAAATAGGAATCTACTATGTGCTCGCGTGTTTGTCGTGTGCTTTCTCGCAGACACACGACGAACATGTGATTTGCCTTGTGTCAAGTGGTGCGGCACACGGCAAACAGTCCTTCGACGCAGTGCCAAAACGTCAGCACGCATCAGATAACTTATTCATCGTGTGTCACCTAATCGGCACACGGTAAACAAAAAGTTCATCGTGCGCCAGCCGCCCAGCACACGGCAAACTACACAGCAGCACAGTGACGGCTGACGGTCATTAGAGGCCTGGCAAAGTGACCATACCGGTAATAGTTTGATGTTGCCATCCATCTCGCGCCGTTACTGCTAAGAGTTTGTCATGTGCCTGATCTAGCGTACAACAAATCCTTTACCGTGTGTCCGACCTTTGACACACGACAAACACTGGTTCGCGGTGTCTGTTCTTGCTGCCCTTGGACGTTCGCCGTGGCGACTACGGTAACTATATGTTTTCAAGGTAATGGCTATGGGCGACCACGGCAAGGTGCACGGGATGGTCGGTACTTCATTTACCCACCACCACCGGCCGACATTTCTCTTTTTGGCGTATATCTGAAACGGTCAGCAAGTGTGTCGAATCATCAAAACCATGAGTCCTAAAAACTAGTAATACATCAAAATTTCTAGTAACTTTCCCTTGAATCAGTGTTGCAAGACTGCACCACAGTCTGAAACAGCCCGCTTTTGCAGTTGAAAATACGTACTACTACAAAGTCGCAGCAGCAGATCCTTTAAAGGTGCAGTTCCTTTTGTATATCCCACGTTCCAGGAACAGTCAAGCTAGTTCGTTCAACCTTCCCCGTTGCACCAAACCATGCGAGTACTTCTACAGTAGTTTTTCTTTTACCAACCGAGAATGACTTGGAAAGTTCTGAGGCACGCATCCGCATGGATATTGACTCGGAAAGTGATGAAAAAGGAGGCCACGGCCACGGGAAAGGAACATCCCGGCCGGCTAATCGAAACACCCGCGTCACGGCCGTCGTCAACACCGGGACATGCTAGTGGAAGCGCTGACGCCCGGCACAGCGCAGCTTCGTGCTGTGCTCCGCCTCCGATGAATCAACAAAAGATAGCACACATGTGGAACGAAGAACTCTCGGAGCTGACCGGAACAAGATATTCTGACTTCGACAGGGGTGACGCTAAGCGTGGCGCATGCTTACGACTGATCGCTATATATGTTTGTTACGAGATTCTGGGGACTCAACTAACTTCTGTGGAAGTCAAATTAGGCGTGAGCCTTCGTCAAATAGAAGATCGATCGGATTCAACTGCAGCAGGATGCCGAGCTGGGCGACAGATGAAACTGCCACTTGTGCGCTCAAACTGTTAGGTGGCTCTGTAGTCCTGCCCCTATCTGTGCTCTCTTGTACACCTGGATGGGTTTCGAGATGCAGCAACGCCACTACAAACTCCCTTGCTCCTCAAGAAACTGGGAGAATGTTCTTTCCAAGTACAAGGCACTACCTCGCTGGGAGTCGTAGATGATCAAAGTGCAAAGGCGGGTGGTGACCGGTGACAGTGACACATGCTAACCCAATCTGCGTCGCGTTGGCATCTGGCTTCTCTGACTTTACTCTACTCAATACAAGTAGCACTTATTAGTTTCTTAATTTGATCGCCGCTCTGTAATGGCACACGAGGAGCGGAACTGGTATGTGTACACATGACTCGACTCCTTCACTCGAGTCTCTAGTCAATGCGTTTTCTAAAGTTTACTCGTCAACTCGTGTCCATAAAAAATTTGAACTGGCCATGGCATCTAGATTATTATTAGCAACATAGACATAAGGTCAGCGGTATACGGCCAAGTCCAAAATTCATCGGTGCCCAAATCTTAATATATCTAAAACGCGTGCGTTTTCTCGCAAAAAGCCATGCCACGTCAGCTACTAGAAGCTCAACCGTTCGATTGAACCATCAGACAATAGCTACCATCAGATTCCTCCATCGATATTTTCATCTGAGTCCTTCTAGAAAAGTCAAATAGCAGAATCTTACACTGAGGTCCTCCCACCTCTTCTTTATCTCTCTCAATTACCCATATCCTCATCTGTCTGATGGGGAAAAATTACAGCTCGCCTGCCGCACGCTCCGCCTCCAGAATCCACACCGCGCTTCGCTGCCCGGCCGTCGTCTTCTCCGCCCGGCGTGCTCAACCCCGACGAGGAGTCCCACCTGTAGCGCTGTTTTTCTGCCCCATCAAACATGTCCCAGCCCCTATCGAACGCGGACTCCCCCAGCGGCCAAGCCAACCCGCTCTGTCGAGCACTCCCGACCACCCTGCTCCAGATGGCCTACGAAATTGAGAAGCCCATCTGGAACTGCGCAGAGCTATGGATTCCTCTAGCATCTGCCATGTCGCCAGGAGTGAAAAAACATGTGCCATGTCGTCCTACAAGCCAGGAGCGAGGAAATATGCAGGTGACGCTGTACCGTGAGTTCTTCTGCAGGCATTGCTGCAGCCTAGACACGGAGAGAGAAAAATGATGCTTCAAAACGCTGTGACATGTAATTTGAGGAGCGATTGAAGCCTGCTACCAACAATCCTCTTTCCAATTGAAATATTTTCAAACGAACCCACCAACAGATTTGACCATTGATTGGATGATTTGTTGGTTAGCGACACTGTCAATTTAATCCAAGCTTCTGCATCATAGCAAGTACATAATACTTCTGTTTTCTTCTGAATTCAACTCGAACCATAGCTGATTAGTTGCAGCAAAATCAAACTTTGTTCCATGCATGATCTGAAACCATTACCAGTTGGTTTGTTATGATTATATAGTAAAAAGTAATAACTATACAAGATAGCATATAAAAACAACCCAATCTTATACCAGCTCCCATCAATATTGTATGATACTGGTTAAAGTTCTAATGTATTGCCTTTCTTTTATTGTGTAAAATCAACTGCTTCCTTCCCTTGTGTTGAGAGATACTAATCCATAGGTCTGAAAAACACAAATCTAACTATCATGATAGATAATCCCTTCGCTAAATCTGTTGTGAAATATATTACCTAGCGAGTTTCCTCACAACTCTGTTCTTTTCTTAAATTAACTTTTATAAGTAGAGCTTTTGTACTTTATAAGTTCATTCTACATTATAATCCTCAAGTAAAGATTACGTACTTAATTTTTCTGCAGAACAATCAGAACCATATATCTATTAATGTCTCTATTTTAGAAAGGATAATGTTGCAGTGCATTTTCGCATTTCAAGGGGAAAAATTTCAATATTTCACAGGGTTAACTGTACATACAAATCCAGTAAAGATGGTTATAAGACCATGGTAAACAGGTTGGGTATCGAATGCAAGAGATTTCTAAAAGTTACCTTATTCCTTACAACTACAGGCTTTTCTATTGCGGGTATACAACCAAAAAAAATATTTCTAATGATATAAATAGAAGCTCTTATACAATATATTAATTAAAAATATGCTGGTTTACCTACTTCCCACAGAAAATATACGACAAGAGCGCGGCAATGCCGCGCAGCCTTTTTTCTAGTGGAAAATCTGGACAGAAAGGGGTCTAGAAACGAGGGCAGAAGAACCCTATGCGCGCACGGCGCACGTGTCAGTGATGAGCTCATCCGGAGCACTTGGACAAGTGCACATCACCCCCATCTTTCCTTCCTGCCAACGACCACGCAAACGTGTACGCCTGCTATGTTCCTGGGTTTATCCCCCGACGCAGTCCCGCTCGCTCGCTGCTGCGGGCAGACGAGGCCACTTGGACGGCGTCGCGCGCTGCCAGGTCGTCCACGCCGCCAGCGCTTTCTTGCCGGGAAAAATCTCTAGAAGCCAAGCACAGGCCGCGACGCCATCGCCGGGTGACACGACCGCGGCGAGATTCATGGTTCGGGTGCTGTGGTTGCAGTGTACACCTGTGCTCAGATGATGAGGAGCTGCTTGCCACATCTGTCGGCAACTCCCGAAAGTTGCCCAGAAATTGTACAACCTTTTTGCTGTTGCTTTGGGGTTGGGATTAGATATGGTTGGGTTGGATATTCGTGAGTTGTCGAAAAGGTGTTGAGCAGGGTCACACGCCCTGTCATTTCGGTGTGTTCCTCTTTCTCGGATGCAAGTTTCACAATGTTTTCACTCCAACAGCTCGGTTCTAGCGGGCGGTTCAGTTCCACAATGTACAATGTGAGAAATTTCACATCGGACAGTTCAGTTCAGTTCTGTCACGTACGCTGCCATTTTGGTTGTGTTCCTCGGATGCAAGTTTCACAAATTTGCACTCCAGCTGTTCAGTTACCGTGGGCAGTTCAGTCCCACAAGGCAATGTCAGAAACTTCACGCAAATAAATGGTTAAATTCTCGCAGGATTCGATGAAACATCCTGTGTTAAATGGTTCCTAAGTTTGGTCTTGGAGTCAGTTAAACTCAGCAGAATTAAAAGACGAACAGGGGAGGGAGTAGAGTAGTAACAGAGCCGAATTGAATAGGAAACCAAGCTTTTACTATTTCTTCTTCAGGAACATCAAGTACAAACGGATCGGCAGTGAATCTGTCTAAAAAATCTCGCTGTTGCCGATGCGCGTAGGCATCGACAGCTCCTACATTGTGCACAGGATCGTCATCGCCGGCGTCCAAATCAGCGCCAAAAAGCTCTGCTTCCGGTTCATCCCCCCAAAAGTTTCCATAGTGCGACGGCGTCTCCGCAGCAGCCGAGGCCACCGGCAGATCGGGAACTTCGCTGTACACCTGCTCGGACGATGACGTGGCCACCGCCGCCTCATCGGAAGGAAATTTCTCCTCCTCTTGGCTTGCGAACGCGGCCGCGTCAGAAATTTCAGAGTGACTGCTGCTGCACACCTCGATCCAATCGTCGTCGTCGGATTCCCACTCCGGCAAGGCCGAGCACGGCCCCGCTAGCGACCTCATCCTGTCGGCCGGGCTCTCCGGAAACAGCTCGTCATCGTCGTCGTCGGCGTCCGACTCCCACAATGCGGCATCCAGCGTGCTCTTGGGCGACACCCATTTGGTGCCCTTCACATCCACTGCCTTGCCCGCTGTTGCCAGGAACGGGTGCTCCAGCAGCCGCGCCGCCGTCCACCGCTCGCCGGCGTCCCGGCGAAGGCACTTGCCCAAGAAGTCCTTGGCCTCCGGCGACAACCACTCCGGCGCCTCGGGCACCGCGTCCGTGTACCCGATCACCCGCACCGCCGCGACCACGTCGCCCACGTGGCTCCACGGCGCGCGCCCGGTGACCATCTCGATGACCGTGCAGCCCAGGGCCCAGACGTCTGCTGCGGGGCCCTGCTCCTCCCCGCGCGCCACCTCGGGGGCCATGAACGCCGGCGTGCCGCCGAGGATGCGCCCGTTGTTTTTGGATCCCACGGGCCGCGCGCACCCGAAGTCCGCGAGCTTGGCATGCCCGTCGCCGCCGACCACCACGTTCCGCGATTTGACGTCCCCGTGGACCACGGACGCGGCGTCGTGGAGGTACGCGAGCCCGCGCGCCACGTCGGCGGCGAACGCCCGCGCGGCGGGCTCGTCGAGGCGGCCCCCGTTCCTCGCCGCCGCGTCGGCCAGCGAGCCGCCCGGCGCGAACTCGAGGAGGAGCTGGTGCTCCTCCTCCCCTCCGGCGGCGGCGCGGAAGCCGAGGCAGGGAAGCACGTGCGGCGAGCGGAGGGAGGACATGATCTCCGCCTCGCGCCGCAGCTGCTCGGCGCCCGAGGCTCCCCGCGCCGACTTCACGGCGACGAGCTCGCCCTCGCCCGCCGCGGCGAAGAGCGACACCACGGCGCCGGACGCGCCGCGGCCCAGCGTGCGGACCCGCTTCATCTCGCCGGCGTCTGTCGTCATCATCATCATCGTGTCTGATTTCTTGCGGTTTCTTTTGGCTGTAGAGGTCTCGGAACCGGAAGAGGTTGCTGTCTTCGTGGCGTGACGCCGCTGATCCGGCTACGACCGCGTCGGAGGACTATTTATAGGGCTGGGGAGGGAAGCCAAGATCTGCGCGAGCTCGGTGGCGTGTTCCGGTTCGGAGGCGCTAAAAGCACGTGAGGATTGTGGGGAAGCGTGGGAGGCACGGGATTTTCCTCGTGGAGAGACTGGCTTGTGGGCCGCGCGCGGCGGGACCTGAGCCCCCGACCGGTGGAGATTTTTGGCAACGTGGGTTTTTGCGGCGAAGGCGAGTGGAAAACGAGGGCCAAATGCTTATTTGGGGCTGTGCGAGCAGAGGAAGGGGGTTACTCGTGTCGGTTTGGAAAGAATAGCTTCATGGCTCTGCTTGTGTCGTGGGTGGGTAAGTGGATATTGTGAAAGCACTAATTATTGTACCTGCTAAAAACGAATATGAGCAAGTTTGTTACCCAACCATCAATTACTAAGGGCCTAAAGGGGGTTCTACTATATCTGCTTCGATGAACTATGAGAGGAGAGTAGCGGCCAAAAAGATATGCTACATGGAAACATACCTAAAGTTTGATAATGTTGAAGCCGTCGACGACACCATGAGAGGAGAGTAGCTGCGAATGAGGCACCACCAAGAAAACACAGTGTAGATCATACGGAGCGATGTTGGAAGTGATGGTGTGTTGATGAAGGAGATGTGAAATGTCGATGTTGTGGTGTGAGTTTTGTAGCGGCGAGATAGATGATGGTGCACTCCACCGGTAGAGTATAGCGGATTGTCTCGCGAAAAAAGATGAGTGAATGGCGTGTAACGGTCTGAAAGCATGTTCAGGTGCCGGACTTTCGTGCTTTCGTCGACGATGAAACGCCAAAACGGTAAGTTCAAAGGATAGATAGATAATGTCTCGCAAAAAAGGAGTGAATGGCGTGTAACGGTCTAAAAGCATGTTCAGGTGCCGGACTTTCGTGCTTTCGTCAACCATGAAACGCCATAACGGTAAGTCCAAAGGATAGATAGATAATGTCTCGCAATATCTTCCACGATATCATCAAACCTTTTTTCTCGTCGTCAATTGAGTCAGATGAGACTTGTTTGCAGGAGGGGATGACTGCTCATTACTCGTCATTGCTTCCATTAAAGAGAGTGATTTTTATAAGCATAGGAGCATATATCCATTAAAATATTAGTTTAAATTATAGTGTAGAGCTTTATAGTGCAATTTTTCTTCACGGATATCTCATTACATGTTCAAAATTAAAGTCATGATTGGCACAAATACACAAAATGAGGTCGTGTGCTTCAAATTTAATTTAGGTAACCCACTTCAATCAATCGTGTAAATGAGTAAATCATGGCAGCCACACATAGAAAATCGTCTGAAAATGAAGTACTCCCTCCGATCGCGAATTGATGTCGTTTCAGACAAGGGAACAAGGCTAGAAATGAACTACGATTGTCTGTCCGAACGACAGCAATTAAAACACAGAGGAGTATTTTGTGCCTAATATCATCCAGCCACTTAATGACGATGTTCCCTCGTCATCAGGCTGCTTACACATCTCCTGCCAGCAGGTTTCCGAGATGACGCAAGCCATGCAACCTCTCGTGGTTGATCCAACCTCGCCACCGCCTACCTCCATATCTGAATATCTTCCAGACGACCTGTTCCGTTACGCTGCGTGCCATCTGTTCACACACCTGGTGCTGGTGGCCGTGAGTTGGCAAGAAGTATACAGAGGTTGGTGCGTTCAGTGACCGGCTTGCTCTCGGCCGCGATGACAAGTGTTTGTTGCCGCTGGCTCTCCCTCCTTTCCCCGCTGTGTGGAAACGGCACACTTGTCCTCCCCAGCGTCGCCGGTGGACACGGCACTACAGCGAGCGGCAGTCATTCATGTGCCCAGCTCGATTTCGTAAGTTCGTTCTGGCAGCAGTTTTGTGTGTGAACACCGTACTACTACTAGCAGATGTGGTGATCAGCTACCAACGCGTAACTGCAGGCTTCGTCAAATAAAGAGTGCATTGACTGGTACAGGACTCGCTACTAGCCTTACTAGTACATCGATGTCAAAGGGAATAAAATACTCTCAACCGGTATTAAACAACCGTCGGTGTGATCTGTGAACTGTGATCTTATCTGTTTAGTACTCGTACTTTTTGACGAACGAATAGAGGCTCGAGTTCAGCGTGCCAATTGATGCCGCGGCAAGGCCTCACTCGATCATCGCAGAACGCATGAGCCGCGTCGGTCGTTGTTTATGTGGTGCCGGCAGTCCACTAGCAGCACCAGCAAGCAGGCAGCCAGAAGAAACGAAACACGGCATGTGGGCAAGCCATCCATGTGGCCTCTCGCGACGGACCCAGCCCAGGAGCGGTGCGGGACACGGCACGCGACCGATGACTCCTCTCGGTCCAGTTGGCACGGCGCCGGTGGCGGACGCGACGACGACGACGAGGCGAGGAGATACGGCAATCTCTCGCCGCGAAGATTAATTTAAAAAGAAACGAAATGCGCGGTTTGGTGGGCTGCGCATCGCATCGCAACACATGCTGCTGCGTGCCGATTCGCCGGCTCATCATTGGGCGGGCGTTGATTTAATAAATTAGTTTGACGCCAACCGAAACAGTGCTGCTGATGGACGATGAGCTGGTCAATCCAAGCCGCCGTCGGTAAGCAGGGGCGCACTCCATTTAGTTATTAGCGGTGAGCGCTCATCATTAGCTGGTGGCTTGGGATCATGGGTTCAGATGATTGGCAAGCACGGAACTACGTTCATTCATTCATAATCATAAGGAACTGAAATACTCCACTTTTTTTATCAGGGTCAACGACTGCCGTTGTAAGTACTAGAATCCCAGTACTAATCATTCCCGCTCGGTGTTATCATTGCGTTGATGAGTACACACATAACCTACTTTCGAAGTTGTACATGAACATTCTGCAAATATCTGCGCGTCAGTTCCTTGAAATAGGAATCGGTACCAAGTACCTGACCGCTGTTGATTACTCAGTGCACATGCTGAAGCTACACTAAACGGTTTTATTAGTTGGCCGCCAATCAGGTACCAGCAGGTGTACTCGTCCTTGCTTGGCTCCCACGGCGCGGTTAGCCGCGGAGCCCGAACGAAAATATCTGGATAATTATGTCAAGTCACGGGTTACTTTTCTTTTCTTCTTCCGCGTAATCCAGCACTCATCACACGATCACCGTTGGGAGATTTAAATGCTTCGATCGATGGAGTGACAGCGATCAGATTCCTTCACTCGGTCCGTTGCTTAAAAGGGAGGGGAAGGAAAGACGGCGAAAGGAAAGAAGGCTCGCAAAAAGTTTCCCGGGAAAAGGTCGCGGACGAGTCAGCCAGTACGAGAGCCCAAGAAAGTATCCTGCCGTGGTGACTGGTATCAGAATCAGATGAGATGAGGACGAGGCCGTGGACGGTGATGCTGGACTCGGCCGTGCTCCGGTGTGGACCTGCTGACTGCCTCGGTGCAGCACCGTCCACTTGTGCGTCCACGACTTGACACGCGGTGCCCGCTTCGGAAGATACCTCCGATTTGTGCTCTCCTGCCGCGTTGAGGCGCCGGATAGAGTTGTTTTACGGTCTGGAGCAAAAGGAATCTGTTTCCGTACTATTAAATCAGAGCAAACTACATGTTGAACACATATTCTGGTATAGTCGCACCTTTTTGTTTTTCATTTCAAAATATCTTAAGGGGGAAAAAATCCGAAATCCATGACTTTTGCTAATGACAGATGTAAACCAACAATTTAAACCTAGATAGATTATAATTGCTCACCGGTCGGATCGAGCCGTGCACCGTAGCACACACCTTTTGACAAGTGCATATGAGCATCAAAGTTTCTTCGCACTCTCAAAGCGTTGTTTGTTTTTAGAACAGGGGTAACCCTGGAAATTCATTACTTTTGGTAACGAAATCACAAAGTTCACGCAGTGCAACGCTCCAGCGCACATTTATTTACTACTCTCAAAGTGTCGTGTATATATTATGAAACTGGGAGAGTAGTAATTAACCTCGGTTTTATTAAGGTTTTGAGCTGAACTAGTGGGGCCGGCCTCTCCCCAATCCGTGGTTCAAGCTTCGTTACTGGATGGGACAATGTCAAGTAAGATTTGGAGTGCCAAAAGAAGCAGCAACAGATGTTGTGCGGTGTCCCGAATTTAACGTTTGCCTGTGGGATCGAACCGGCTGGCAACCTACTGGACGTGCCGTGTGGACCAACCGAACAGCGATGGAGATAACCTCGACGACGCCTTTCACAGTCTGGAAAGCGCACATGAGATTCACCGGCAGCAGCTGATGAACCCGCCGTCTCCCGCACCGACACGCTATCCAGAAGCGCACCGCGGTTAAACATTGGCGAGCCCGGGAAGAATGAAAGACAGCGAGAGCCGCAGCGCCCAAGGAAAGGCAGGGTGATGCGGGGAGGATATCCGCCGTCTCCTCACTGGCGATTCCCTACCCGGAGAAGCAACCGCCACGGCAAGATTCTGGGCTTACTTGTAAAAGTGGCTGCTCGCTTAGCTTCCACCTGTTTCCTTTAAATTTTTTACGCTGGCTGGCCCTGACCGGGCGGCGGCGCGCACGTTGCCTTTCTGGGACCGCAGCTTCACCGAGTCCGAAGGTTTTTGACTGCCCAGCAGATTTTACTCCCGCGCTGCCATCTGGCCCTTTCTACGTCCGCGCTGACGCGGGCGCTGCGCTTTCCGTGTCGATGCGCGCCATCATCTTTCTCTGCTACTACTACTCCGTTGGATGGAAGCTTCAGCGCGTGGCGTGGCGGGCAAGCGGATGGAGGATTGGCCTTTCACTGCCGGAGTCGCGGTCACGGCTACGCGGGTGGCTGAAGCAGTCACTCTTCAGATGGTTTCACCTCCGTTCAACTACGCGTCCGCGTGAGAGAACTAATCCTGTGCAATCAATGAAACAGAGGACTACCAGTTCAAAGAAACAGAGGACTGTGGAACTCGCGATATTTTCTGAAATTAACAGCAACGGAGATTGAAAGAGAATAGTTTGGGCAAAAATAACATCCATTGCATTGTTCATGTTACACTGTAGTAATTCGCATGGAACTGGGATTTCATCTTTACACGCTACTAGTAAATCCAAACGTGGATTTCCCTCCTGTCGAGGCGAAGCATCGGTTTCTCCAACATTGTCGGCGCTACCTCTTCCACTGTCAACATCAATGTCGCGATGCTCCACCTCGGCCCAGCTCAATTCTTCTGCTTCCTCGTCGCTGCTGACACTGGCGTCGGCGACGGCGGCCTTTGATTCGGCCGGCACCGGCACTGCGTCGGATGGTGATGGTGACGGTTCGCTTGGCGTGGAGATCACTTCGATCCAGCCTTCCTCGTCGGAGTCCCAGTCCGGAAGGGCGGTCGAAGAAACAGGGCAGGCCAACGACTTGATCCTCCTGGATGCGGCGCTCTGTTCCAGTTCGTCGTCCTCGTCGTCGGTGTCGGACTCCCAGACCGCGGCGTCCAACGTGCTCTTGGGCGACACCCACCATTCCCCCTTGCCGCTATCGGCTTCGGCGGAGGCAACAATGAAGGGGTGCTCGAGCAGCTCCGCCGCCGTGGGCCTGTCACTCGCGCGGCGCGCGAGGCACCGGCCGACGAAGTCCCTGGCATCCGCGGAGAGCCACTTGGGCACCTCCGGCACGGCGTCCGAGTACCCGATGACCCGCACGGCGGCGACCACGTCGGCGACGTGGCTCCACGGCGCGCGCCCGGTGGCCATCTGGAGCACCGTGCATCCCAGCGCCCAGACGTCGGCGGCCGGGCCCTGCTCCTCCCCGCGCGCGACCTCCGGCGCCATGAACGCCGGCGTGCCGCCGAGGATCGGCGCCGGGCACCTCCGCGAGCACCCGAAGTCCGCGAGCTTGGCGCGGCCGTCGGCGCCGACGACCACGTTCCGCGGCTTGACGTCGCCGTGGACGACCCCGGCGGCGTGGACATCCGCCAGGCCGCTGGCCACGTCGGCGGCGAACCGCCGGACGTCGCGCTCCGCGAGGCGGCCCGCGTCGGCGAGCGACCCGCCGGGAGCGAACTCGAGGAAGAGCTGGTACGAGCCGTCGGGGCGCGCGCGGCCGCCGGCGCAGGGGACCACGTGCGGCGAGCGGAGCGAGGACAGCACCTCGTGCTCGCGCGCCAGCGCCGCGGCGCCGCGCGCCGGCGCGGACTTGACGGCGAAGAGGCGGCCCGTCGGCGGCGTCGGCGGCGAGGAAGACCTCGGCGCCCGACGCGCCGCGGCCGAGCGTGCGCACCCGCGTCCACCGCCCGGACACGGCCGCCGCCGGCGATTCCGTCTCCATTGCTGCTCCTGCTCCTCTGGTTTGGTCGCGATGAATGAGTTTGGCGTGGTGGGTTTGCGTTGGTGGCGTGCTGATTCCTTTCTGGTGTGGCGGTTGCGTTTATATAGAATTGGCTAGGCTAAGCCTTTTCTGTGGGGAGAGATTAGGGAGGATTGCAAGTTTAGAACATGGAGCGGAGAGAAAAAGGAAGGTGTTTGGCGTGTGTAAAAAGGCCCGCGTGGCGGGGCGGGGGATTTATTTTCGACAGGGAAGGGAAATGAACACGCGCTGCCGGCGCTGACGTGCCTTGACCTCAGGGCCTCGCTATCTCTCTCTGTGGTGTGGACACGGGTATGCCGTGGACTTTTTCGCGTGGTGGGAACGCGCGGCCGGGGCTCCGCGGTGAAGAAGGGAGCGAACCTTCGCCTCTATGGCGTCAACTCTCGCGGTCACGCCTTCCCCGTATTTTTACTTGCTTGAGGTTAAAAAACGTGGCCAGGTCTCGTCTTGGTCAGGGTCGCGGGAGATTTGGACGGGCACGCGAGCACCACCATTCCGTGTATGTGTATGAACGAATCCGGTGATCCAAGTCAGCGCGCGCACCAGAAAGGTAGGGGCCACGGTTGGTGGCTGGACACTGTGCAGAGTGGCATCATGCAAGTCCACCGCAAAGTTATGGCGTGTCGCCACCCAGTTCTCCTCTTCACAGAGCATATTCAAATTCGCGGTCGTGATCGCAACAACCTCTCGGAGCAGGCGGCACCGTGTAGAACGCCTCGTCGGGTTCCAGGTTACTGCATTCTGGAGAGTGGTTATTAACCGCATCAATCAATTTTGAAACGTGGCGTTCACGAACCCACCGCAGAAAGCCGTCGCGTGCATGCACTTGCTCAGCCACATCACCGGTTCCATTCACCTGCACTGCCGCGGCAGTCATCTGGGATAAGCACCGCCGCGGGCTGGGGACATGACGCCGTTCCGTTTGCAGGGGAGAATAGAATAGAATATTCCCTTCTACCCCCTGCATATGCATCCACATGTTCACCGCAGATCCTGATGCTTCGCGTATCGCCGCATCGGCGCCGGTCGTCGCCGTCCGCGGTAGCAGTAGACCGAGACGGCGTGTCAGCGGCGGGCGACGTGCGCAGGGCGGTGACGGTGGTGGCCCACTTCCAAGTGGTACTGATCCGCCAGGAGCAGGCGGGCGGCACCGCAACAAGTGGCGTGCGCCGCTTGGCGGCGGCGGCCACTCGATCGGGCCAGGAGCCCATGCCCCCGCGCCGACCGAAAGCCGGGTGGATGCGTGCGCAGGTGGTGGGGTGCGCTTTGCGGCGCGGGCCCACCCGGGCGGTGCGACGCGAACGCAACGGAACGGAACGTGTGGCTGCTCTCCTCGCGACCTCGCGTGCGTCGCGTTGCTTGCCTGGCCAGCGTGAGCTCAGCTCCACTCGTCCTCACCAGTTGCCGTGCCGGTGCGCCATCCGCCGCCCCGGTCCCCGCCGATCACTCCATTACTAATTCCTTCCAGTTTCATGGATAGGTTTATTCTACGCCACTTCACCCCTGAAACAAGTAAGAATCCAGCCCTTTCGGCCAGCCGTTGGGCTCGTTTCGAATGCACGAGGAATTCACATCATTCTGAAGTGGACAGGACAGTAACGCTGGGCTAAATTGGCCGGGATCACGCGCGCATCCATGACCATCAGTAATAATCCCGTCCCGTAGGAACAAAGGTGCCGAGCGCGGCACGCAGATTGCGGTCGCACACTGATTACGCTCGATTTCGCCCGTGACGGTGCTGGCCACCCTTTGGAACAACTGGAAGCGCGTCGGATCTGGCAACGATGCGGCAAAGGGACGACGACGTTTGTCAGACGGCTTGTCTAGTGTACTCGACCTCGTTTTGGGATCCCAATACTCGCTTTCATTTGCTGCGCCTATAGCTCAAAGCTGTTCACTCTCAAGTCAAACGGCCGGCAGGGATGCAAATTGAGCAATGTCAACGCTGATTAGGCTCCTCCTAAGCAAGCAACGGCCTAACACGCCTGACATCAGCGAACGGTCCGATAACTGAGTGCTATTCCACTGGACATTCCATTCGCTGCTGTGCTAGTCTTTTAGCAGATGGCCTTAAGGTGAACCCAAAGGCTCCTTTTCGTTGCAACAGCTCCTCCAGCTCTCTCCCTGCACTACTACTAGTACTACTACTACGCTTTAGCAGGTCAACTGTTTTGACATATCGCAATTGGCCATTGTCAAGGAAAAGGAAGTGGCCGTGTACTTGCACCTTTCATGTTCGACCCGAACGCTGCTGCTGATGTGCGAGCACGAAGGCGAGTTGACGAGTAACCAACATGGTGATACGATACGGCGAGATCGTCAAGGTCGTGCGTCCGGTTCGATCTCGCGAGGATCTTCGTCGATCGACCGGATAAGAAAGTGACGGACACGGACTCTCAAAAGCGTATATGTACGGGCGACGAAACCAAGCCCTCTGCCTACCTCCACAGTCGACAAGCCACCCGTTCAGTAGATCAATACCTGCCCCGTTTTGACTTCACATTGGGTACAGCCCAGCTTCGCAAGCGTCAGACTTTTTAAAACAGGGATCACTGACGAGCTTGCGCTGCACTCCAGTGTTGCCAAAGCTTGTGTGAACTGAACAGTTTTTTTTCTCTCGAATACCAACCGAACAATTTTCTTTTATTTGAATTCGAGGGATGTCAAACCCATTGCTTGCGAACGGTGCGCCGTCGACGAACATGTCTGCCTGCTTTACTTGGTGTTCCAGATAGCAGAGTCAGCGCCTCCGAGGCCTAATTATTATTTCCTTCCTTTCTTATGAAGAGAGAGGTCAACGTCCTTACAAAAGTACCAGTAGGAGGAGGTACAGAAAAGGGAGCCTGAACTTTATGCCCGGTGGACGTTGACTAGTGAAGGCTGCACATCCTGTTATATTTTTATCCGATCAAAGGAGTTGACGAACGTTTTTCTTTTAAAAGTTGGAGTTTCTTATTGCTTCGTTCACTTTTAGGGTCAATCACTCACTGGATGTCCATCTCTAAAATAACATGGAGGATGCAATCATTTGTTGATATATACGGATAGAAAATGAGACAAAGAGAGGTACTACAGCCTTTTGGCCAGCTCCACCAGATCATCAGTCTTGAACTCGGAATTTCATTCCTGCAATTGGCAGCTTGCCACTGCCCTTTGGCGTTGGCGAACTGCTGTGTTGGATAAGGGCACAAGGCAGTTGGCTAACCACTTGGCATCTCGACTTCAAGTGATCGAACCGATTGTGCCTGTCAGATTAGGACTAATTAAGCCCTGCAGCACCATTGGGGCAAAGCGGTTGTGGCCTTGCACTGCCTGGTCACAGTCCATGATTGAGAGCTCACTAGCCAAACTGATGCGGAAAGAAGGTGCTGTTTTGATTTGACGGAGCTTGATAAAGAAACACAGAGGAGTTAGCACTCGTGTAATCTTGTTTGAGATGAGGACTTCCACTACAAAAATTTCTCCCCATAAAAATGAACAAACCTCAAATCTATCTGTCTCTATTTTATGGGATGATTGATCGCAAAAGCAGCGCCCAGACATGGGGATGGATGCATTGAGCCAACCGCAAAATCAACAGTAGACCAGAGTCTGCGCATTCTCTGGCAGTCCGGCAAATCCGTGGTTGGGCTAAGTTTCGTTACCACGGCGGACCTTAATTGGGCCTCCCTATTTTTTCTTGGTGCCGCTGAGGTGGCCCATTGGTCCACTGTTTTTGTTATTCAAATGTTTCACTAGTGCCGTGGTCGCGTCTTCGAGAAAATTATGTGCGGTTACTGCAGTACGAACTGCAAGCATGTACCGACGAACACGTACGCTTCGATCTTACGAGCAGAAAGTCAGCAACTTACACGTCGGATACTCAAGATGTTTTCTTATATTCTACAGTATATCTTGAGCATGGAGGCCGGAGGGAACGACATGAACACGTACTGAACATACCGGGCCCAGGCTACCATCGATCGAGTTTGAGTAGCTGCCCTGTCACTATCTATGGAGAAAGAGAGTCAGACAACAAGACAGCAAGATTCATTAACTAATCAGTCCCAGTAGAGCGCATATCCGGTTCGTTTTGGTATCTGCTAGCGTACCATGAGAGTGAGACGAAGCCGGAACCCGAAACAACATAACACGCGAGATGCTTGATCTCAAAAACAAATAACGAATAGCAAGTTCATGCATGCCGTATGTTGATAAAGTGATTACTGATTTTATCTCCAAAATGAAATGCATGAGTGTGGAGAGTGCGCAGTTATTCTTATTTTGATGGGGTCTGCTTGCTAGATGAGGCTCGGATGCCCACATCGAGGAACGGAGGAGTTGAAATACGAAGCATCATGATGTGTCGACGAAGTGACATATTCAAGCTCCAATGCCACCGTGGGCGAACCTCTCTTTCGATATGTGATTCCTTGTTCTCAAATCATTGTAATTTACTTAATTAGGACCTTATGCCATGGCACTCGGGACACCTCAAATTTTGATATACCCGTGACTGTGACTATTGTAATTCGAGAGGCACCCAATTAATTTTAACTTCTACAAAGTCAGTAATGACGCGAGAAAATTTTCACCATCATTGTTTCTCATAAGTAGCAAACGAGGGGAACAAAAAGGAAATCATTGCATTTCACTTCATCTTGACACTCAAATTTTCTGTTGAATTATGGTCCATGGAGCGTTGGATAGTTATACTCTTTCTTGTTCCTCGGATTACAATTGGACCATCTTCTCCTCCTTCCAGACCTACTATCTAGACGAGCCTCCTCACTACACCTCGACCTTGGCCTATTCAAAAGTGAAAGGTTCAACCTATAAGCAATCCTTCTTTCAGCCTCATCGTCAGCATCCTCATCCCTACCCCACCTCTCAATCATCACCCTAGTCGGCGGTCGCCCCTTCATCCCTGCCCATGAATTAGAACCACCAAGGTTCACAAAACTGTAAACGATTACAATGTCCAGATTGTTCGACAGCTAAGAACAATCGAGACCAATTTTACTATAGTAATCCATTTTTAGCAAAAATCGATTGTTAGCAATGGACTGGACAAATTATTTTGGTTTTCGTGAAAACCTGACTAATATGCACCGATTTTGTTAACCATGTGAATCACTACCGAGCTGCCCTTTCACCAGCCAAACTCCTAAAATTGTTGGACTCTGATAAATCTTAATCCTAAAGTCTAACTCTCTAATCCTAAATATTAACTTTGCCTATGTTCTGAATGTGAGCATATAGAGAGAGGATGAAAAAAAATTGAGCGTTTAGAGATCCGACACACGCAAGTTTCATTTATATTTAAAACCCCAAAAAAAAGATAGAGAGAGACACAAGAAGCATGATTTTTCTAGCAGCTAGGCGACCGAGATAGGAACGGCAAGTCCAGCTAGGCACTGCGCGACGCGACTCGACTCGACTCGATTCCATCCATCCGCCGCTGACAGCGACTCTCTCGCCGTTGCTCATCTCCCGGCCGGCCGCCGCTCTGCTAAAAAAAGAAACAGTGCCGGCTGCCCTTCTCTCCTACCCGACCGCTACGCATACTCCTCCATCCAGGCAGCACCACAGCAGCGCAGCAGACGGCACGGCGGCACCGGCACCGGCACCGGCGTCCAGAACGAGGCACAAGTCTGCCACCTAGGCTTGGGCTGGCACTCCTTGTCCAGCTTCGGCAGAAGGTGAGAGCTGTGCTCTTCTTTCCAATCGTAGAATCATCCTCCTACGCTGATGGAGAATTCCCCTACAGTTGACATTTAGGCTGGATGTAGTGGGGTCGTGGGGATGGGTCGACCCCTGCGCGGGGGAGCGGACCTGAAGAGGATGGGGATGGGATGCCGGGTAGCCTTGCCTGGCGAACGTGGGGCTGGAGATCTTGGAGGAGGGGAATTCTCCATCAGCGTTGGTAGGGCGGCTGCCCTACCTCTCCGTCGCCCTTCGTTCCAACTCTTTACTACTCGCTCCGAATTAGAGGACTTTGCATCACCTGTCACGGTTTCACTCCCTTCTAAATCTTAGTACTAGTTAATAATAATCCTGTAACAAAAAGGCCATTCAATTGCTGCCTTGCTGGTAGGTTTATTCTAACTTGTTTGATGTACCACTAAGTCGGCGTGCTGGAGAAGATACTCCCTTGGGCCTCCGGGAACCAAATGCATAGAGTAATTTTGGTAGTTCCGTTTTACTGGTGTCATGTTACTTTTCTTGTTGATTAGTTCCCTATAGATAGAGCTGTTAACGTTTGCTCTTTCCAGTTTCTGCGCAAAGTTCTTCTCCTTTTTGCTTAATGTTTCCATTAAAATGATAAAAGAATCTACGCTGCCCGACTAAGCGGTAGTTGATTGTCATCAACATTTTCAATCTCTTTTTCTTATCGTTTCTTTAATCATGTAAGAAAGCTGGTCTATTCATTGGATTTATTCTCGTCTTAATAAACGCAGCTATTCCCAGTACCGAAAAGAAGGGCATAGAATAAGTTCTGTGGTATTATCTGTGATTTGCATCTTCTAATTCCTGGGAATTAGAGGCATAAAGATTTTTCCTCTTTCCAACATCTGCGCAAAATTGTGATGCTTTTGGCTTATTTCTATGGAAAAAATGCTAAAAGAATCTCAACGTTGTCAGTTTCCAGGAATGGTAACCAACTGTTTCTTTGTGTCTGCAGGTGTGGAACCTGTACCGGATGTCTGCAACATTCAGATACATTGATTTGGGGTTTCAAGTATGAAGCCATGTTGGTTCTGTAACTGAAATTCGTAAAATCTAGCTGACTTTATGTATAGCAGTATTGGGCTTTGGATACTGCTAAGATGAAGCCTATAAATGGAGTGATGAAATTTCCTCTCTTTCTGTGTGTGATGGTCTGGCTCATGGCTCAGCTGGGAGCTGCTAATGTAGTGCTAATGGGGAATAATTTGACCCTGTCATTTGATGACATTGAGGCAAGCTTTGGTAAGTAATGAACAACTTACGATTGTTTACCTTTATCAGATTACCAACTACTGATGGATTCCATTTCTTGTGGAACTTGCTTTTTGTTTGATCTCCTTGTCTGTATGCTTAATTAGTGTTATGTTTTCTTGATTGCACTTGCTTATTTTTGGTGTCCCGTTGCATTGCATAGTCCCCTATTTTGTTACCATGGTTTTTTTTATCAGATCTCTAAATAACACTGGGCTTAAGGACCGCTTTCTTTCCTTATAATACAAAGATACGCAGCTCTCTTGCGTGTTCGAGAAAAAAAAGTAACACTGGGCTCAATTTTCTTTTGTTGATTTCAAAATGCTGGACTGTCTCTTAAGGTTTTCATAGTCCTATTCCTTTTCATTGCCATAGAGTATATTTTTTTGTTGCATTTTCATAATAATTGAATGTGCGGTTTCAATTCATCTTGCAGCTCCAGCTGTGAAAGGAACTGGTGTTAATGGTGTTGTTTATACTGCCGAGCCTTTGAATGCCTGCACTCCGTTGACAATCAAAGCACTCGAAGGCCCACCATCACCCTTCGCGTTGATCATAAGAGGTGGGTGCCCGTTTGATGAGAAAGTCAGAAATGCACAGGATGCTGGATTCAAAGCTGCAATTGTGTACGACAACGAAAACAGCGGCGTTTTGGTTTCAAGTAATTTACCTTATCACCTCGCTTGCTCTGTTTTCCATTTGCAAGTTAATGTCAGAGTGTATCTGTATTTTGCTCTTTATTGATAGCATATTGGTACCAACATAAATAGATCACTTGTTGTCTAAACATAGATACATATGCCAATCATGGCCATATAAATAAACATTAAATAGCAACAAACTGCTCAAGTAAATACAATTTTATTCCGCAAGTTTATTCTGATAGTTGAAACGTATATCTTTTGCATTACTAACTAGAAATTTGACAGTGGCTGGAAGCTCAAGTGGTATTCAGATATATGCTGTGTTCATCTCGAAGGCTTCAGGGGAGTTATTGAAGAAATTTTCAGGCCATGTTGATGTGGAGGTGTGGATATTACCTGCATTTGAGAACTCAGCCTGGTCAATCATGGCAATCTCGTTCATTTCGCTACTTGCCATGTCTGCTGTACTAGCTACATGTTTCTTTGTGAGAAGGCATCGAATACGGAGAGACCGGCCTCGAGTTCCAGAAGTTCGAGAATTTCATGGAATGAGCAGTCAGTTAGTTAAGGCGATGCCAAGTCTTATTTTTACAAAAGTGCAAGAAGATAACTGCACATCATCAATGTGTGCTATTTGCTTGGAAGACTACATGGTTGGAGAAAAGCTAAGAGTGCTGCCTTGCCGTCACAGTATGCTTGGTTGACTTTGTAGCAACCACAACTGCCTTTTTGTTGTACTGTAGTAGTGTGACTGTATGAGGCTTTGCCACATATAGTAGATCTTGTGCAAAATTAAGTGTCTAGCTGCTGCAATAACTTTCAAGTCTTCAAATTTAGAGAGAAAAAAGATAACCTGTGTAGGGCCTCTTAACACAATCTTGTATAACCTTAGTAGCTTGACTGTATGGGGCTCGCCGCATAGTTTAGATCTTGTGCAAAATTAAGTGCTTCTAGCTGCTGCAATAACTTTTGATCTTCAAATCTAGAGAAGGAAAAGGATAATCTGTGCAGGACCTCTTGTCACAATCATGTACCAGCACACCCTAAAATCTGTGAATAAAAATATTATTTAAGCACTCTTCTCTATCCATTTGACCATCTATTGCAAATACCAGATATTTTTTCATAGTTTTATCTTGTAGTTGTTGCTTTTTACAAATTCTATTGATGTCTTTCTCATTGTAAAAATAACAAATTCTATTAATGGCAGTCAATTCAGGTTATGCACGGAAAGAATTATATGCTTTAGATATATAAAAGTTGTTATGCAATAATTGATATGGCTTTGGTAGTTCACTGATATCTTTGTCTGTTGCTTTGCAGAGTTCCATGCAGCTTGTGTAGACTTGTGGCTCACTTCTTGGAGAACATTCTGTCCTGTATGCAAGCGAGATGCGAGGAATGGGGTATCAGACCTCCCGGCATCGGAAACCACACCGTTGCTTTCTTCTGCTGTTCGCTTACCTTCTACTTCTAGATCGTCTTCATTCCGGTCCAGTGTGGCAGCATCTCCTCCCCGGCCAATAAGTCGCCATCCTTCAACTCAATCCGTTTCTCGCACCTACTCTATTTCTAGTACTCCCTACTCTCCCAATCCTCTTAGATCTTACATAAACTCACCTTCTATTAGTATAAGTAGAAGCAATGCAGACCTTGCAAACATGTCATCTCCCCATCCTCGCATCTCACACATGTCCTCCACACACTCTTTGGTTGGCAGCCACTTGTCTCCACCGATCAGTATTAGGTACTCGTCAACCCATATATCCCATTCTGGATATGGATCACCCAGTCCACATGTCAGTTCATCCTATGTCTCTAACTCTGGGTATGGATCTTCAAGTTACTATCTTGGATCATCTAGCCAGCATCGGTCATACCTAAGGCGTTGTGGAGAATCAGGACCAAGCCTGTCTACGCTGGGCCCTCAATCACCACAACAGTCCCAGCTGCCTCATGGTGCGTCAGAGACAAATCCAGCAGGCACATCATCAGTGCAGTCGTTCCGGCAATCCTTCCTGAGATACTGTGGTGATTCAGATGCAAGTTTATCTGACATGACATCAGCTCAGTCATTGCCGGGATGTTGACTCCTTCGGATCAGCTTTTTTCATCTGTGCAAGATACGGCGTGATTTGTGCATACATTGAGGGGTGTAACATAGGTGATTACTTGCACAGATTTGTTCCTTGTGCATTTGGCCTCTTGTTTTTCCTTTGTAGTGATTAATAGTTTGCTTTTACAGATTTTGTGCATATTACAAGTAACAGGAATGCATTTGACAGGAATGGGCTTAAACCCAGAAAAGTTTGCATTTTCCCCTCCCATGTAAATTGAATTTCTGAGGCCTACGGGAAGTTGATAGTGTTTTTTGTCTTCGGATACCTGCTGTTTCCTTGTAAAAGAAGATGGACGATAGTATCATTTATTAAGATAGAAAATTGAGATATTTCCTATCTTGAAGTACTACAGCCTTTCGCCAGCTCCACCTGATCATTTCCTGTCTTGAGCTCAGAACTTGATTCCTGCAATTGGCAGCTTGCCACTGCCCTTTGGCGTTGGCGAACTGGTGAGTTGGATAACCACTTGGCATTTCAACTTCGAGTGGTCGAACAATTTTCAGATTTGGACTAAGCGCAGCATCATTGCCTCATTGGGGCAGGCAATTATGGCCTGCACTGCTCGGTCATGGACTCATGGTAACCTAACTAAGAAAAGCGTTAGCTAAATATAATCTGATAGGAGTACTTTTGTTTTCCCAAGAGGTACTAGTACTGGCTTCAGAATTATGCAGCGAATATAGGGGCCATGGAATCAAAGCAAAAAAAAAATTGTCGAGGAAATTGACTTAGCCCAATTTTTATTTTTTTATACAAATAATGCTACAATTGCTATTCGCAGCCTTCTGAGTTGTTAGCTGTGTTTTTTTCACTAGAAGGTTGTCATCATTCGACCTGAGTCTTTGAAATTTTTTGTAAAGTGGGGACCTGAGTCTTGTTGACTCTGAGGAACCAAGCAATGGCGCATATTTACAAGGTAAATGGGCTGAGTTGGGCCCATTAAAAGACTACAATTGGACAAGAGATGGGCCCTTTTTAGGCTTTGGTTTTTTGCTCTGTGACGCAGTGACGCTGAGGTCATCAAATAACTGAAATTGGTCTCAGTCTCAGCGGAGCAGTTGTCTGTGATAATGTGATCGCTTTACCTATCGAATGGATAGACTTTAGTTACAAAGCAGATTGTTTTCTTCTGAAACAATGAGAAGGAAGATGAGGCCTGATGCGGAGAGCACACACCCGACTGCATAAAACAACATTTCGTTCTTGGAATCCTCGGCAACCGGGTGAACCGGCCAAGATAGAGTTCAGGAAGACCTGACTTGCGCGCTGTGTCCTGTCCACACGACACACGAGCAGAGCACGAATCTTCTCCCCTCCCTCGTATCCTGTCCATATATGTATGAGAGCACACACGTACTACGTCGCACTGAAGTCCGCAGGCAATCTTCCCCCTCGTGTGTCGCGTGTGTGCTACGTCTCCCGCCATTGGCCATGGAGGCATTTCCTTCGAAGCTTCTTCTTCTTCTCTGCCTTCTCTTGCTTGCTCCACAGCTCCGTGCGCGGAGGCTCCGTCGGTGTGGGTGCACGCTTCCTGTTTCGTCCTTGATTTTTACTGTATCTTTCATTATCCTGCGGTTGCACATGAGAATTAACTGACAGAATTTGTCTACCGTTTGATGATCAGGCGGATCGTATGGCCGCGAGCAAAATCTCCGCTTACCGAGCGACGACGCTTCAGAACTCACGGTGCTCCGCCACGGCGTGAGCAGGCCGGGAGGGCCCCCTCCGCCGGCACCGAAGCCTGGTTACTCGGCGCGGCCGGTGCTGGAGCCACACCCACACGAAGGCGTCGATTCTCTTCCAGTTCCAGCTCCCGGCGTATGGAAAAGGGAGCAACTCGCGCCGCCGTCGCTTACGGGAAACACGCTGCCTCGGCTATGGCCAAGGTGCTGACGACGTGACCGGAGCCTGAAACGAGTGTATACGTGCACCAACAATAGCTACAGTGCCGCACTAGCTACTCGCATGGATCCATCCATCCCTCGCGTGGATTACGAATTGAGAAGTTCTTGGTATTTTTATAGTTTCAGAAATGATTAATGGATTTGTATTTTTTCATAAAATACAATTTTGATATATGAACCATAGCTTTGTTGGAAGAATAATAATGAATACATTATTAACATCAAAGATTAATTACATTAATAATTTTCGCTTTGGCAATGCTACCCTCAATATAGTAACATGTTGATCAATAAAAGTTGTGTATTTCCAATATCAAATTTGCACCGTTGGAAAAAGGTATAATTTCGCCAACTTATCGTAGATGTTTCATTTGGACTTGTCTGACGTGTAATCACTTAGGTATTCCCAAATATGTGGCAAAATAATTTGTTAAACTGTGAAAGTAAGTTTGCTCCACTTCCAACCTTGAATGTTATTGAGATATTGTATGAGGCTATTGGTTTCAGGGCTAAAATTTTAGCCCTATCCCATCAAAATAATATTGTTATTTAGAGGTACTAAATAAATTTAATTGCAAAACCAATTGCAGAATTCTTAGACTAATTTTTTGATGTGATAGGTTAAAATTTTAGGACAGGAAAACCTCGATGCAATAATTTTGATAAGAGGATGCGTGCCAGAGCATGGTTCCCTCCCAAATTTTGCAGCAAGATCTGATGCTGTAGGTTGACGGTCGCGGGCTTATGTCATGAAATTCGAGAGCTAAGTAGGGGTTTCCTAGATTTTAAAGTTGCTTTTGTTAAGTGTGAAGCAAATTCTGTGGCAGATTGTTATGCGTGAATGAGCTCTTGTAATCTGCGCGAATGTATCTTGGTGGATGATCCTCCGGAGTGGTTTAGGGGATCACCATCAAAGATTGTAACTCCTCTTTAATGAATAAAACTAACGCGATTGCCTCGATAATAAAACTTTGCAGCAAGATTTGTTTGCAAGTTTAACCACCATTAGTACAAAAGTTGATTTGTGTTTTCACCCACCAGCTAATCCGTCATACTATCAACAGCGAAAGTCTAACCAGGAAAAGTATCAGTGACAAATATTCACACTACAAAAGTAGCGCGACCCACACATTGGAAGACGAGTGCGAAACTCACCTTCCGCATGCGAAATTAGTTCCTGCCAAACTTGTTCTAGATACTAACTCCATTCAGAAATATAAGCGTTTGTTGATTTTCGGATATTACGTTTGACCACTCGTCTTATTAAAAAACCAAATCTGGCCGGAGGGAGTACCCTGTCTTTTCCATACGCATTTGCAGGCCGACACAAAACCAAATCTGAAGGCGTTCATGAATTTCGCCAACATGATCTGCCAGAGCCCAGAGCGAAACCAGCGGCCCTCCTCCAAAACCTGTTCGTCTCCCTAGTGTCACCTACACGAGAGACCGAACCAGGCCTAGGAGGTCAAATCAAATCAAAAGTTCAAACCGACCCATTGCGTTGTGTACAGCAGGGGCGTAGCCGAAAATTCAAAGAAGGCCGGAGCAAGATCTTGCCCTACGTCTCTCTGGATTCGCGACCCCTTTCCCGTTTCCTGAGACACGATAAAAGCGGCATGCAGCCGGCGGACAGCCGGGCAGACCAGGCTTGGGGCAGACACAGGAGAGAGAGAGAGAGAGGCCAATGGATGCGTGCTCACAGGTCAGACAGGCAGACAGGCACCGTGCATGCATGCAGGTTTTCAAAGACAAGGCAAACTGAAAAGAGGAGCTTCTTTCGCTTACTCGTGGGCCCGGGATGCTGCAATGGACTCAAGCATGGAGATGGAGGACGAAGACGGCCATGCTCGCCGTTTACATCTGCTTAAGATAGGAATTTCGTTACGCGATTCCTATCTCAAGCAGATGTAAACGGCCATCGCCTACCGTCGGCTTGAGAAATTCCCATGACTGGACACGCTCTTTATCGTTCTCTGTTTTTCTTGGAAAAACAAACTCACTTTTCTCTCTGCCCGGGGGCCCTGAGTGCGCCTCACAGTTGCTAGTAGTCACTTTGATAAGACTGACAGTCGGACCAGCGTTACAGGCCCCACCTTCAGTGACCATTCCGTTATGCCAGGTGGGCCAGAAGCATCCAACACCTTGCAGAGAAGAGGAGAGGGAAGACACCAAAACAACTGCCGCTTGCTAGCCGTGTCTACTGTGCCAGCATGAGCATACTACTGTGCCGGCTGGAGAAAAAGCAGAAATAATAGCTGACAGCCATTGCTGCCTCCCTCCCTTTCTTTGATCCTTGCTTACAAGTAGGACAACCACCAGTACATCCTCTTTCTCCCCGTCCGCCTCTCTCCACTCTTCTCTTCCTCTGGTAGCTCACATCTGCTTCTCCTACCTGCTTGCTCATTTGCTTTGCTTCTCCCTCGTAATAAGCTCTGCACCCAAAAGGAACAAGGGGCGGAAATGGCGCCGCCGGACGCCGGAGGTGAGGCCATCAAACTGCCCCCGGACATCCATGGCCTCAGCAAGAGGAGGAGCAGGTCAGTACATCAACATTACTGCTCGAGTTGTTCTTTGCTCTGTTATTTGTCATGTTATAATGGGTGAAAAGGTTGAAAGCATCAGTGCAAGAGTGCTATGATTTGTTTGCCAGTTTCTTTAGAACAACGGCAAAGCTTGGAATAGGCAATGCTGGAATCTTACTTGTGTTAAGTATTAACTGGCATGGACGATCGTAGCCATCTTTCTCCCCACCTTGCATTGTAGTGACACATTCAGAAAGGCAGGAGATGCATTAGACCAGCTCGATACGTTGTCGCTTAGAAAATGTTCAGCGAATCAGGCAGAGCTCTGCAGAGTTTCACAACTTTTGCTTTCTCTGTAATCTGTATGTACAGTGAAAAGGGTTGAATGCCCTCCGCCTCCCGGTAATAATCAAATAGAGAAAAAAACTACCAAAAGCTAGTACTTATTTGGATGATATTTCTTTTTAGAATCAAGGGATTTCTTACGACTAACTGGATATATAGAATTGATGATTGCTGAAGGAAATAGCTAAAATAAGTGATTTCCAATGCTAAAATAGCATAAACAGATGCGAGTTTTGCTTCTTATTAATCTCGCTCGTTTGTACTTGTACTAAGCATCATGCCGTTTGGCAACATTGATTTCTTCCTGTTGTACAGTGTCCATTAGTGTAAGTCATTCAATTGTGTGCATGAGCACCCAAGATTCATGTGGGCCATTTCGGCCTTCATGGCAACCAATTGCCTTTGCTTTTTTGCCTGTACTAGTACATGATCTGCATCTCCTCTATATGGGCCTTCCTGCCTGTTGGGTCCTTTCCCGTGCAATCAATATTTCTCAATCATATCTTTGCAAAGGCAAGTGCAGTACTGCTATCTTTGACCACTTCTCATGCAAGTTTTACCGGAACTTAAATTTTACTCCTACTGTAGCCGTTGAGAACACAACACCGTAGCATCGAGCACGGTGCCAGCTTGCAGTTTCCATTCCAAATGGTGTTTGACATCAGTATACGCTGGTTCATTCAGAATTGCTGTTTGTTTCTCAACGGCTGTTCTATTTTAGCAATCGCATTAATGGCGACCCCTGCGGAAGTTCGGTCGAAATTCATGTCAATGCCGAAATGATGCCTACGTAGACTGAACCGTTGTCATTTTGCTGCAGACTGCAGTCATCGGGCGCTCGTCTCACGCTTTATACTTGTCCCCTGTGCAGGTTGCAGTTCCATGGTGACGACCACTGAGATGCCCAGGCATCCGCCCGTCGCCAAGCCGCTCCGCGAGACCGGTGGCGTCTCCGGTTCAAGCTGGGCGCGCTGATGGAGAGGGGAGGGAGGGAGCCATGGAAGCTGGAGCAATCTGGGAATGAAGCTGTTCGGTCCGGGAGCGTATACATAAATATCGTTTTCGTGTAGTAACAACATTGATAATCGATCAATTGATTAGTTACCACCAACCAAATGGTACTATCATATTCCAGCTATTGAAGTCCGTATGATCGATCAATGCCGGTCCTGCGCGAGCGCAAACTCCGTCGCGTGCATTGATTCTTGATCGTCAAACACCAAACCGGAACGCGTCGGCGTCAGCGCCGGCTGACTTACCGGGTGAGTGACTGTGATGAAGCAAGTGAGGTGAGGTGTGAAGCAGCACGCGCCGGTAGGTCAGGTGAGGGTGGGCCGGCTCGGCGTTGGCAGCACGCGGGTTGGCGGCGCCCGTGCCGCCGTGTCGCGCGGGAGATGGACGCATGCGGCGTGCGCTTCGACCTCTCCCCATGGCTGCCATGCTGCATGTGCCTGCGCGATGACTCGGCGGCCGTCAGCCAGCCAGTCAGGGGAGGGGGGACGGAGCACGCGTGCGGCGCCAGTGCACGGTAGTACGCGCTGCGGATGTGCTTGCAACTTGCCAGGGGACACAATGGCATTCCCTCCGCCGGCGACGTACCCGGCGGTGCCAGTGCCCGGTACACGCCGCATGCACAACCACAGTGGCATTCCCGACCTGTGGACGAATTTGTTTACCGCCCGCTGTTACCAATCTTGCAAGCACCTAATTAGTACTACTTCACATGGCGCAAGCAACATACGTGTTGTGTAAAGCACAGGACTCATTGGAAGACAAGGTCGTCGTGCACCAAGACTCGAGATCACTAGCGGCACGGATGCTGAGGAAAGCACAGGAGAGGAGGCCGCTGATGGTGTGGACCGGCAGCAACACACCTGGAAGGAAGATTGAGTAGAACGGTGCATCAGTTGCTTGAAACGTTGTATGCACTCGGCTTTTACAATGTAATAGGGTAGATTTCTTTCCCTAATTGCCCCCATCTTATCTAATCTGAGATCAGTTAGTAGGATGGGGGCAGGGAACCTTCTTTTCTGGTGACCCGGACCTCGTTGTTACGTTTGTACTTTGGACCCCCGTTTCTTTGGGGATGGGGTTGGTAATCCCAGTTCTAAAAAAAGCAACATGCGTGTTGTGTAAAATTTAGTCAATTCCAGCTGCACCAAACTGTTAGAGAGAATATTAGGCTCCCATGTTTATGCGTTGATCACGCTCTCATACATGTCTTGAATGCATGAAGCTCCCAGGTGCAGGCAAAGGACTAAATTGTAAATAGTTTGGATCGCGGAGAAATCAAGGTGTTTTTGAAATTTTTAGTTATTAATCGCCCACGTTCTCGACGGAGAAACGGTTTCACCGGCGTGGTGCCTCGGGCATTCACGGCCTTCGTCGAAGGACGCCGGCGGGAGTCTGGCAAACCTAGGACAGAGTCGCGGCCTTCAGTCACCGGCGCATCCGAAGATTCTCATTACTGAACTACTGACCAATGCGGGCGATTTGCCTCCGTGCCTTGTACAACAGCCTCTGCCCAAAACACCAGACCGCGAAGAGAATTTGGTCAAACTGTTTCGCCTTCTCGCTACAAGCTATCTAAACTCGTGCTACCAAATGAAGGCAAATGTTGCACTTTTACAGTTTCTTAGAGCTCCTTTTGGTGCAAGGAAACAATCTGTTATCTAATTAAGGAGTGAAAATATTAGCCAGATGGACAGTTTCCACTGAACCAGCAACTGATGACGCAAATTACAGAACCTGATAAGATCACAGGTCAGAGAGCACACCGCAAGGCATCGATGAAATAGGTTACAGAACATGGAACGGCAATATGCCAGATATAATGCAGCCTAAAAATCCACAATACAGATTGCAGGGAAAGAACTAACCCTTAAATCCATAATAACGTTCTTGGATTCAATTTGATATTTGATACAATCACCCATGATGCCATGCCATACCTGGGAAGGAATAAAGCATTTGTGTTTTATGCAGCCAATATCATGACTGTCTTCAATGGATACACAAAATATACTTCAGATCATATACAACCAAAGATCCATCACAATAGTCTACCAAGTTTTCATGGTTGTCAATATCATCAGAACATCATTTCTTTGAAGCAAACAATACGGCACCACTTCGACTCCATCAATTCATTGTACACCCATGTAAGGAACTTGCAGGTTGCAGCTAATCATCATCATCAAGGACACTTCGACGCCTCTGGATCTGTTAAGTAAACAACTGTCAGAAAAAAGATCGGCTAACGAAGGCAATTGAGTCTACGAAAACATGTTATTTTGTATAGAATCCATGAAAATCTACATACTGTAACTTTGGTTTGCTTGCTTGTCTGGGTGTTGATTTGCTCCAGCAGTGAGATTAACCTTTCTTCAGACACCTGCAACCAAAAGCAGCACACAAAATTTATTAGGTTGCTCTGTCAAGTTCCTTGATGCGCCAAAGGTACAAAAAGCAACAAAAATGACTCCACTAGTAATACCTTCTCAGATATTCCACCAGTTTGAGCAGCTCTCAACAGAACATCCTCCACTCCTCTTGCTTTATCAGGCTTGACCAAAGCTATGCGGGAGACTGCCAGTTACACGGAAAATATTTATGAGATATTATCTTTTGATCAGATACAAAACTAATTTTAGGCCAGTATATTTATGAGATATTATCATTTGAGCAGACGCAAAATAGTTGTGTTTCCTATGAGTTTCATCTCTAGCCTACCACAACTTGCTTGGGATACAAGACTTTGTTGTTGTTGTTGTATATCCATTGTACAGAACATTTTCTAGTAACAGGCAGTATATTTATGGAAGGAATAACAAGATCACTTCAAAAGGAACATAAATATTTGTTGCAGCTACAATGAATTACAGGAAATTCAACTCAAATTACATCATTGATAAACTAACTTATCAAGCTCTCTGGCTCAAGTCCTTTATGATATATTAACTTTTCAGCAGATACAAAACTGATTTTTAGGCCAGTATATTCATTATATAGAACATTTGCTAGTTTCTACTAACAGGCAGTATATTTATGGAAGGAATAACGAGATCACCTCTTAAGGAACATAAATTATCCAGTCATATAAATATTTGTCACAGCTATAATGAATTGGCAGGGAAATCAACTCAAACTACAACATTGACAAAGTAACTTATCAAGCTCTCTGGCTCAAGTCCCTGATATATCTATTTATAGGTTTTTGCTGTTTAAATGACTAAATGAGGAAACAAATCTAGTATAATTCATCAAAGAACATTGAAGAAATCTAACTCCAATTACACAGACAGGAAAACTGCATTGATCAGTGTGATGATGTCAGAACATAGCCATTGGGCCAGAAGTAATAGTTTCTATGTGATGGAGATTGGTCGACCATAGTGCTAGAATATAATTTCCAGAACTAGTAATAATAAACTGAAAATGATCAAACAGTCATTAGCATAAATGTCATGGCAAGGATATAACTTACGCCTCTCTCTAGCTTCTGAAGACAATATCTGAGCAAGAATCATCTGTCGGCGTTCCTCCGCTTCCCTGACAGATATAAGCGGGTTCAGCTTTCCAGATTCCCACACAATGTAACATGAGATAATAAATGATAATATCCTTTCTCAATTGAAGGGCATAAGAATAGTCCATACTGCTTTGCTTCTTCTTGAGCTTTTTGTTGCCCAGCATTATTTGCCTAATTCAAAATTAAATTACATTGAAACTGGTCAGTCAACTGAGGAGCATCACCTACAAGCTCGAATTGGCAAGGAAAAAAAGGAATTTAGCCATGCAGTTCAGTATCTTACCCCACCACGTTGTGCCATTAGCTCTTGCATTCTTCTCTGCCTAATAGCTTCCAACTCTGGGTCAGCCTGAAATGAAATATGGTCAGTTCTATCTAGTATCAAATATCAAACAACAAAGCTTTTATTGATAGAAACAAGTTTTTTTATTTATTTCTTATGGAAAGTTCAATATTTATCTACATGAACACTAAATTTCCTATACTTACCATAACTTATACATGTCTAGTTAAAGTTGGTAAATGCACTAACAACTTTTGATGTTATAAGGCATTATAAGCATTTCTATTTCGGATGATCAAACAGGTATTGAAGCAAAATGGAAGATCGCGAAGTGGCAAATTGGAACAACTTTTCTAAGGGGAAAGTGCAGCTAGAGCCTAGAAGTAAGTGAAACACATGGTCATATGAAAGCAAATGTGCAAATAAGGCACAATGGAAATGAAAAATGAACCCTTCAGCATAACAGACTACAGTATCAAAGTATGAGTCACTCTTTTTGGGTGGAGTATGGTTACAGAATAAGATGGTATTACATCAACGCTATATCTATAAGCCAATTTTCAAAACCGTGTGCACCGTCAATCGAAAATAGGTATTTTGCCAAACTGTGAAAAATTACATACTGTTCGTCATTACGTGAAGCATGGACTCAAGGACATGGATCAGGGTTATAAAGGACTGCTGAAATTTAAAACCAAAATGTCATTGTTGGACTCAAGATGAGGCTGTCCATTCCAAGAATTCAAGGAAAATCACAAGGCCATGACGTTTGACAACAGCAAACAATATATTTGGATAACATTGATGTAATAGTAGAAAGCAAACAAGGAAGACGCCTAAAGTATCTCTCAATCAGGTAGTTTGCAAGGGCAGGTCAGCAAAAGATAATAACTCAGGTAGTTACTCTCACTCGCAGTGCTACAATAACTCACAAGTCACGAAAAGCTGATCCCAAGTACTCTACCCTTGACAAGAACAAGAACAATCAGAACTGTTAAACAATTGTAAGGCAAGCGTTCAGTATACAATGTTAACTATTGGGCACAATTCTACACGAGCTTCCTCGAGCAACAAAAACCAGTGACAACCGAATCTGTGCGAGGAATTAACCTTTATATACAAGTAGAAGTAGATCAATACGGATTGACTCCAATACCACAAAACGGGAGATTAAAACACATCGGATACTCAGATGCATGATCGTATCACTGAAAAAAACTAAGAACCCTAAGATTTATGCGCCCACACAGTTCGACAGATCTCTGCAGCCAAAAACATGAGAACAGAAACAATGATCTTACCATCTTGTCCGCGCGCGAGGTGGAGATTGCGAGCCTCTGCACTTGGGCGGCGACGGCCTCCGCGGCGAGCTGTGGTTGGGAAGAGCGCAGCGAATCGAGCCTTTTCTTCCGCTTCCTCCGTGGATATAACGCAACCCGCCCTTGGTTTACGCCTTTCACTCGATAGCCCATATTAGCCGTTCGATCTAATTCCTTCCCGCTGCGCCGTCCGATTGGAACATTGGGCATCGCTTTTCCGGGCCCCGATATATTCGTGGAGGCCCTCTCGCATTTTCGTTCTCCTTTTTCCAAATTCCATTTCCACCCCTCGCATCTGCCGCGCCGCCGCCGCCACCACCGAGAGAGAAGGGCTTCCGATGGATAACGGCGAAGAGACTTTCGCCTCCCCAGCCGCCGGCGCCGCCGCGGAGTTCGAGTTCGACCCGTACGTGGTCAACGGCGGGGCTCGCTCCACCAAGCCCCACGACGCGGACGAGATCGACGAGCTCCGCGCGGCGAAGCGCGACCTGGAGGAGAAGCTCGATGCCGTGGGCCACCAGAACCGCTTCCTGTCCTCCGAATCCGCCCGCCTCGAGGTCCTCGTATCCCAGGCCCGCGACGAGATTGCCGCTGCCGAGAGCGCCGCTGCCACCAACGAGGGCGAGGTCGCCAAGCTCCGCGCCGAGGTCAAGCGCCTTCAGGACCTCCTCGACGCCGAGAAATCTGGCCGCGAGGAGGAGACGCGCAAGGGTGCTGGGCTCGGGGACCAGCTGCAGAGCGCGTACCAGGAGAAGGCCGCCCTCGAGGAGGAGATTGAGGCACTGAAGGCTTCCGTCGCCGCCGCAGAGAAGGAGAAGGGAGAAGAGGAGGAGAACTCGGCTGCTCCCTCTGCTGTGACGCCTAAGGAAGTCGGGGCGCCCTCTCACGGGCTGGTGGCGGCCGCGGCTGCTGGAGCTGCTGCAACAGCTGCCATCGCTGTGGTCTTGCTCAACCTCAAGAGGTAATCTGGTGGTCCCATGCGTCCCAAGTTTTGCCCTGCTGCTATGGCCTATATGAGACTGGAGTACCCGTTTCGTGATGGAACTAGTGTTTCTGAGCAATTACTAGTATCTTAAGTATTTCGCTGGATAATAGATTAGTACCTTATGGTGATGGGCCGGTGTGGCAGGTCCTTATCCTCGTGCTAATAATAGTTGTGAACAAGTGAGAGAGACAATGTAGTTCCCGTTTGTGAACCTTGTTCCAGTTAATCCTGGCTAGTTCGTACTGTTATATCCCTTTCATTCCTGGATACTTGTGTTGTTTTTCTGTCTCTGAAATTCCTGTGGTTGGAAATCTGATGGCGTCGATTTAGTGCTTTGTAAGAAACCACCAAAGTATCACAGGGTTTAACATCGACACATACCAGGTGAAGTTGCAATACTGCAAGATTACAGCTGTCTATTGACCCCAGCAATTGATCCAATTTGGCAGTGACAATTCTGTTGCCACATTTTCTACTGGTCGACTTTGTCAGGCAATGCTCACAGACGTCTCTGATTCTAATGTTCAGTGTCACTCAGATATGTCTGATTGTTTATATGCTTGTAGAGTCGTAGTGTCCTGTTCTGGTTATTCTTTTTTAGATGCTTGTTTTGAATCCATTCATACTGGCCGCTTCGTTATATCTGCTAATAATGCGGTAACTGATAAGTTGAGTTTTAGTTGGATTTCTAGTGAAGACGGGTTTTTCCTGCTCACAAGAATAAATTTTGTACTCTGATTTTTTCGCAATGTAAGCACTGATTTTACATCTATTGAAACTTGTAGTTACCGGAAATTGATTTAGGTTTCAAATCATGATGTATTTACAACTGACCTAGAGTAGTGCAGGTCCAACTCAATTCATCCAACCAGCGTCCAATCAATACAAAAACATGGCAGCACATGGGCCCAAAATATTACTCTTGTGTCTTGGTTGTACATCAGTTAGACGAACCGGTTGGACCTATAGCATTTTCCTTAAATTAAGTTCTTATTTGTTGTTTCCAGAACTAGAAAAAAATTAATGCAGTAAAGTGCTTAACCTTAGTACAATTTTAGAACTGATTAGGTAAGTCAAAGATCTGCAGATTAGCATCTGGTTGTTGCTTGCTTGTCATTGCAGTCATTCAGCCTGTTTCTGAATCTTGGTGGAATTATCACATGAGCCAGTCTAGCCAGTGGTTTTTAGTTTAAGCTTCTACAGTTGCGAAGAATGCTATACAGAAGCATGCCTCGTAATTCTTAATGGCAGCATATTTGTCTGTATTTGACCTGTTTAATCTCAAATTCTTAATTTTTAGTAGGCAATGGTTTAGATGTTTGTGAAACCATGTTTCTGTGCACACATATCTGATGATATCTGTTCCATGAGCATTTTAGTAATGCAGAGTCGAATTGTGGGTTTCTCCTAAAGTAGTTTATTTTTGTAGCTTCAAAGGTGACACACATATTCCAGTGGCAATCATTAATGGAAAGTCAAATACATTTCTGTTCGCCGACATGATTACAACTGCTCGAGTGAATGAACTATTGACAAACTGAATGGGCTATGTATCAACAGGAAATAAAAACTATGCAGTAGTTTATTCAGGCTATGAACTCGTTTCGGTGATATAGATTATGTTTTTTGAAAGTTCAAATTGACATTACATCTGTAGTTTGATTAACTTGTACTATAGTCTTCAGAAATCAGATGAGGGTAGTTCACATAGAGTGGTTGATAATAGATGGATTTTTTTAGATTAATAATAGATGGAATTGGATGTGTCATGTAGCAAGCTATTTGGTATATTAGTATAATTCTTGGTTGTCAGTCGTCTATTAGAAAGGTTTGCTTGTCAGTTAGTAAGCAGTTGCCAGCCACTGCCCACTAGTCAGGTTGACAGTTGATGCGTTTTGGTCTTTTGGATGGTGATAAGTAGGTTGTTAATTGTGATTTTTGTTTGAGGAATTGGTAAGTGTGATTTTGGTACTGCGTTATCTGCTATCCCGCTCTTTGGATATTGTTGAATGACTGGATGCTGTGGTTTGATGTTAAGCGGATAATTTAGCAGAGACGAAAGTCAAAATCAGGGATCTAGCGGATTGGGCGTGTGTGCATATTCTAGTTCTAGATCAGGATATGTCTGAAGATCATACAATTTCGCTGAGTCCTCTTGACATATAACTGCAATTATTTCAGGTTGGTTGTTTCGTGTTTCTAGCTTCTAATTGATTGTGTAGAACTGCTCGTGAAGTAGAGTTCGTACTCGTATTGTAATGATCAAACATGAGTTAAGTACACAAACCAATGGAATAACCTTTGCATGGGGATTGCCCAAATTAGAAAACATAAATGAAAAACTGATTCCTGCTACTTGAATTTTTGCATTTTGTACTGGACAAGCTATGAACAAAAGAAAAGAAACATGAACAGGTTAAATGTGATTGGATAAGCGTGATGTTGTGCTATCCGTTTTTTATATTGTGAATGACTGGATGTGGTTTGATGTTAAGCGTATATGATTTAGTAGAGATATCTGAACCAAGGAAGCAAGCATGGCGGCATATACGGTGCATCAAGATCCTGTCTAGTGATAAAAGATCATGCAACTTTTAGGTGGAGAACTTTATCTAGTATAGAGTTCGTACAACCTCGCCGAGGCTTTTTTGACAGAACTGTAAAATCAGATTGGCTGTTTCAGGCTTTAGTCGATTGTAGATCTTATAGTAGAGCACTGTTCGTATGGTAATGACCACACAATTCTGAAGTACGCAACCAATTGAATAATACTTTTGCACAGTGATTTGTCTAATTACAAAACATAAATGAATAACTGATTCCAGCTACTTGAAATTTTGCATTTTACACTGGTTAATTAAGCTAGGAACAAAAGAAAACATTCCACGAAATATGAACACTTCAACCTAAGCAAACAGCAGTTCGGCGTGCGGGTACAGTTCCCTATACGCCTGCTTGATGGTGCCCTCGGCAACGCCGCTGGCCACGGACACGTCCCGGAAGGACTTGGGAACCCTGGCGAGCCTGTCAATGGTCATGTAGATGATGGCTGCCGCCGTGGAGTCCGGGTTGCGCCGTACGTCGAGCCGCTCCTGCATCCTCCGCGCTGCCTCCTGTGCGGCGCGCACCTCTTGCTCCTCCATTCCCAGCATCGAGCCGAAGCGCTCCATGTAGTCGGCCGCGCGCACCACGCCCATGCCCATGGCCTGCCCGCCGACCTCATCCCCGAGCCGCTTCCTGATGAGCGTGATGAGCTTCCCGATGTCCTTGCGCGCCGCCGCGCCGTCGCGCGTGGCCGCGGCGAGCTCCTTGAACGTGCGCGGCGCGCCTCGTGGCGGCAGGCGACGTAGAGGCAGGCCGCGTACAGCGTGTCGCCGCTCCGGCCGCCGCCCTTGGTGTAGTAGTGATGCGCCTTGCCCTTGCGCTCCTCCATCTTCAGGAACACCTCCTTTGCGCGCTCCCTTGCGCTGGCCGCGATCCCGAGCCGCTCCGCCATGTCGGTGATGGCCTGTAAGGGCTCGGACATGGCCACCTTCTTCGCCGCGGCCGGCGCGCCGGCACCGCCACGCGCCGTCGTCACCGGCAGGTCGGATTCCTCGGACATCTTCCCCGGGAGCGGCACGGCTCCGCGCATCCACGGCGGGAGGGCCGCGGAGGAGGCGGATCCATCCGCCATCTTCACGGGGAACGGCACGGCGCCGCGCATGCTCGGCTTGGCAGATTCCTCGGCGGCGGGCGTCTGGATCGGGGTTGGGAGGAACTCGGTGGACGACGGCGGCGGCGAGGTGGATTCCTCTGGCAACTTGCCCCCGGACAGAAGCACGGCCCCGCGCAACCACGGTGGCAAGGCGGAGGTAGATCCCCCGCCGCCATCTTCGCGGGGAACGGCACGGCGGCGGATTCGTCGGGATGAACCCCAATCGGCGGTGGTGCGGAGTACTCCATGGATTGAGGAGCGGTTAGGGCAGGAGGGCAGTCGGTTCGGCGGCGCTCGATTGGCGTGTGGATTGAGATGGCGCAGCGCTAGCAGTGCGGCGTCGTTTCGTGGTCTGGCCAGTGACGCGGGTCGTCTTGTGTGGGAGACGTCGCATATAACGGGGCCCCCTTTATAAAGAGGGATAGGTCGGTGCCGGTTTCGACTCGTCCTCCGGGTCAGGGGCGAGACCCCGATCCGAATCGGCAGGGCGTTGCAAGTCATCCAGTCGCGGTAAAGTGGGACCTACTGTAATGTTCCAGGTCGGATACGTATCGAATTTTTAGATTTTTTTTTGGCAAACAGTTGTATAGAGGGTTGGAGTCTGTTTGTGCCACCACGGTTTAATACACGAGACGCGACGCATCATATGTTTTTCACTCTAGATATGATTGCTCATTATCCATTATTATGTGAATAAATACGAATATTTGCTCCAAGATCTCAATTTTTCGCTAGTAAGACAAAAAAAAAATGGTTAATCTCCTTTCCTGCCGTTGCAAAATTGTGTAAGAGAGAAGAAGCACATAATGTCCAATGTGTGAATATATGAGTTATCAAATATTGGATTGCATCTCCGTCCACGTGTGCTTGTGCTTGAGGCCTCGGGGGTGAAGCCGGAGGCGACGTTATCGGTCGAGTCAACTAGCTTAGCCAGTTACTTCCTCCGTTCAATAATGTAAGCATTTGAAACACAAACCGTTTATTCAGAAATGTAGCATTTGAGAGTGGGCCCCACAGCTATTTACTCTCCTTCGCATCGGCATGCACGTCCATCTACGTACTGCACACAAGTTTCTCTCTCCTCCTCCTGCTGCATACTTTTTTCCCATTGCTCATCGCCACCTGCTCCAAATGAGCTTGCAACCTTCATGCAATCAACCATTGCTCGTCATTCTTGGTGTTCATGTATTCCACTGGAGGCATTTGTGGTTGCTGCTGTGCCGGTGGTCGACGCAAGCTACGTGTATTTGGTTCTTCATGGAAAGGGGGCGAGATCCACCATGGTGATCGCATGCTTCCCGGTAGCTGTGGGTGCAGGTACTTCCTCAACTTCGGCGATTCCTAGTGGCAGCAGCATGCAGCGGGGCCACGCGCAGTTTGGGAGAGCAGCTGTAGTTGAGTAGCATATGGCAGCAAGATCCGGTTTGGGTTTCAATCTGTGACCACAACGTCGTTGGGCAGGGATGAGGACGCCGGTGCCGTAGCGACCTCCTAGGCGTGAGCAGGTAGGAGAGGCACAACCAAGGGCTTGTGGAGGAGGGAGCAGAGCGGATGGGCGCGACGAGCACCGGAGGCGGATAAGCACGGTGGGAGAGAAGCATTAACTAGGGGCACCAGAGTATTTTCTCATTCACCTTACCTTCACCTCTCGAATCCAGGAATGCTTAGCATTCATGGACGGAGGAAGTAGCCAACAAGGTCAGATCATTAACTAAGATAAACAATAAATTTTCAGTGATTTTTCCCAAAGAAATCGGCAAGAGTCCATCAACTCCAACACATAACATAGCTTGGTCTGTTTTGCAGTGATAAAAACTTCTAAAAATACATCATAGCATTCAATTTATCTTTTTCCAACTATTTTGCAAAAAGATATAAACTACTAAAAATATAATGCTGTACTCAATTTATGTTTGTCCAACTAGTTTTAGCAGTAAATGTCAATTGTGAGGAAAGAGGCATTCTTTAGTTGTTATTAATGGTATCTAAATTGTTTGTCTCATTCTTGTAATGAAAGTTGTCATGAAACGATAGAGAGCTCATTGTGACCAAACTAATCAAACGATGGTTCTGGATGAATCTATGAAGGGGCAGTTGCATGGTTGCCCCTATTTTCAACTCTAAATCCGAATTTACCATTACTTTTCAAATTTTGCATGGCCCCAATTGCAGGTGCTTATTAATTGTACCATAAAATGAAAGGTCTCGATGAACCATCCTCTCACTTAGTCCTGGACACGTGCATAATGATTCCGGACCACCCCGCATAATGATTGTTGATTAGACCTTGACAGATGACGATATGGTTGGCAATAACTACCGTTGCTAGGGAAGACAAAGATTTTAGTTGGTTACGTCGTGGAATAAGCACTTCATCGGTCTCAAAGCTCCAACATGTTTTCCTATTATTCTCAGCCATCCTTGTGGAGCTTTTAAGATGTCTTTTTGGCCTACACAAAACATACGCTGAAATACATCAAATAATCTACATAGTGAGCACGAGAAACTTATAAGTTGAATTTTACCCTCAATCTTGCAACAATAACCTTCACTATAGTTTGGAGACTATATTTTAGACAAAACCTTAAGGCAACACGCTTCACGGCACGATGCACGAGTCATCACACACTTACTTTTCATGGATGATTCTTTTATATTGATGCATGCGAGACAAGAGGAACACACAACACTTAAAATCAATACTTGATAGCTATTGTGTGAATTCTAGACAACTAGATAGCACAACAAAGTCAAGTGTATTTTTCAGTGAGAATACGGATACAAATATGAAAGGAGAAGTGTGTGAAGCTCTAGACATGATGATTGAATCTTTAAGTGATAAGTATCTCGAGTTCTTAGCTTTGCTTCGTGCTAGCAAAAACAAAGGGATGGAAGGAAAGGCTACTCAATATAGGGGGCGGGGGCGAAGAAGTTATGATAAAATCTATTGCGCAGGCTGTTCCGGACTTCGCAATGACGGTTTTTAACATACCAAAGAATATTTGCAACATGATTTCATATGTAATTGCTCAATTCTAGTGGGGCGATGATGATGAACAGAAGAAAATGCATTAGAAATCCTGATGGAAATTGTGTACACCCAAGCGATGTAATGGGTTTTAAAGGATCTCCACAATTTCAACTTGGCGATGTTAGCCAAACAGGTCTAGCGGCTTCTTGGAGCCAAACTCACTATGCGCCGAGTTCTACGAGCAAAATACTATCTTGGATGGAAAACTTCTAAAGGCAAAGTTGAAGAGTGGAAGTTCATTTACTTGGCAAAGCATTATGGCTAGTCTCGAATGTTTTCGGAGACGACATATATGGAGAATTGGTGACGGAGCTCAAATTAATATATGGGATGATAAGTGGATTCCAACCAGTCATAACCTCAAGGTGCAAACACCACAAGGAGAGAACTTAGTAAGAACAGCTGATGAGCTTATCGATCCAACCAACGAGACAATGGGATGAAGATCTGGTAAGAGATTTATTCTGGCGAGTAGATGTATAACACATTCTCCAAATCCCATTAACACGAGGAAGAGAGGATTTAATCGCGTGACACTATAACCGAAATGGATTATATTCAGTTCGATCGACATATCATTGTCAATGGCAATATACTTATGCAAGGAGTAACTTCGTGAGAGTTGGGGAACACGAGAAATGGAAGTATGGAAAAAGCTATGGAAACTTCATGTTCGGCAAAGGTAAAAAAATTGGATGGAGAGCATTACATGGTATTATAACAGGGCAAGGAATTTTGGCTAACCGACAAATTGGAAATACGAGCAGTTGCTCGGTGTGCTAGGACATTAAACATATGTTGTTTACATGCAAGTGAGCATAAGAAGTTTGGAAGCGCCTTGGAGTGTGGAATAAAACACAAGAAATTATTGGAAATGATCGTTCAACTCGTTCTTGCATAGATAATTGAGAAGGGTGGCATTCTTTCTACGTTGAACAAAGTTGGAATAGCTGATATAATTTTGACAATAGGATGGTATATTTGGTGGGAGAGAAGGCAATTGGTGCATGGAGAGAGTATACAAGTACCGAGCAGAGCGGTTGTGTTGATAACTTCCATGGTAGCAAAACTACAAGGAATCCTCAAAAAAGATTGTGAAAAGGAGAGAAGGTCGGAGGAAACCACCAGAGAGGAAATTAATGTTGAACGTTGATGCTAGCTTTGTTGAAGAGCAAGGTGCCGGAAGCACGGAGCGGTGGTAAAAGATTCAACGAGAGAGTGCATAGCATAGTTATGTCTTCAGCTTATCTAGAATTCGTAGCATATGCACCAATGGCGAGATGGGCTGCAATTGGCAAGCCAAGTTGGAGCAAATCACCTTATCGTTCGGACTCGTATGGAGGTCATGATGAAGATGTAGGATGGAGGTTTCGTAGCAACGAGTGCAGCTGCTATCTACGATGATTGTGTCTTCTTATATAAAAATTTTAGCCATGTTATGTTTGATCACTATAATAGGTGGCTCACAATCTAGCTAAAGTTGCTTTCTCCACTAAAGAGTCATGTACGTAGGTCAATGAACCCTCTAGTTTTATTCTAGAGCACATGCTGAACGTTGTAACCATTTTTTAAATCAATAAAAGCGCCAGGTGGCTTCATTAAAAAGATAGGCTTCATGACATTACCAGTAACGGGTTTTAATGGACCCAATGGTGGGTCACACGAGTGCATGAGGGCTCAAGCCCCCCCCCCCACACACACACACTTCATTTCCATGCACGTAATAATTAAAAAAGCAAAATAAGAGAGCGGTGTGGTTGAACCATTCTCTCACTTTTTTTTTGAACTCACCATTCTCTCACTTAGTCATGGAACATGCAAATCACAACATAATTCTCCAATTAGATTGAAAATTAATAACAGTATTATGTAGGAGATGCAAAAGTCACTACAACTTAGTAAAATATGAATTTCAAATTAGATTTTTATAAATGATTGCAACATAATGACTCTTTATCCCTGTTATCCTAATTTCTCTCTCTCTAATCAACTGTCCATGCATTGATAGCTATCTTCCCAAACACCACACTAATTGGTTGAGTAACACATACGCCTCCTCCCCTTGTACACCTCTTTTGGGCTGAAAAACAAAAGTTAGTAACACAAGAACCTGTTGTGCAAATATCATAAAAATATAGAATACCTGTAATATGAAAGGATACTAATGAAACAAGTAAACAAACAAACATGTTTTATTTTAACTTTATATTCTCTTCTGAAGGATACTTCTGAGATTTTAGTTTAAAAACAACTTTTTGGTAAAAAAAAGAGTTCAGTTGCCAATCCTCACATTAACAATATCCATACAAAAACTTGAATTTTTATGTTTTAGATTTTGGGCCTCTGGATTCTTAAGCTGCATTGATGTGGGTCCAACCCGACCGAGTCCAGGACATAAGCAGGTCTAGCAGCAAAAGTACACGGAGACTGGTGAAACTAACATGGCTGAGTAACATCACTTGAGCAACCCGTATCAGATTCTTTTAGTGGACAAATAAGTGCAAGTGATTCGCTTGTACTTTGCTAGCACCAATTTCCTGCAGTGCCTTGCCAAACACCTGATCATTCGTCAGATATCTCGCAGGCACGGGCATTTCGTTTCATTCATGGACCTGTACCTGCCGCTAAGACATGCACAGTTCACGCTTCACTCATTCACGAATCGTGATCACTTATTAGCAAGCAACGAATCAAGCACAGATTCACGAATCAGTACTTAGAATCGAACTTGTAATTGAATCACACGTCCATGATAGTAGTTGCTAGAGGAGGAACGACGCGAACAGTGTCGTCTAAGACTGAGAATATCCAGGATGCCGCGAGAAGACTCAAGGAACGCAGGACACGAAGGCAATGCAAGGGATCTTTAGCCGAAGAGGAGGTCGGCGTGCGGGACGAGGTCCTTGTGCGCCTCCTTGATGGTGCCCTCGGCGACGCCGGTGGCCATGGCCACGTCCCGCACGGTCCTCTTGGCGCCGGCGCGCTGCACGACCATGTAGCTGATGGCGGCGGCGATGGACTCGGGGTTGCGGCGCACGTCGAGGCCGTCCTCGAGCCTCCGCGTGGCCTCCTCGGCGGCGCGCATCTCCTGGTTGCCCATCCCGAGGCGCGAGCAGAAGCGGCGCAGGTAGTCGGCGGCGCGCACGACGCCGATGTCCAGGACCTGGCCCTCCTCCTCGCCGAGCACCTTCTTGATGACCGTGGTGAGCTTGCCGATGTCCTTCTTGGCCGCGGGGCCGGCGCTGGTGGCGGTGGCGAGCTCCTTGTAGGTGCGCGGCTTGCCCTCGTTGCGGCAGGCCACGTAGAGGCAGGCGGCGTAGAAGACGTCGCGCTTCTTCCCCCGCGGGCACTGCTTGGCCTCGTCCATCCTCTTGTACACCTCCTTGGCGCGGTCCCGGATGGTGGCGACGAGGCCGAGGCGCTCAGCCATGTCGGCGATGCCGTGGAACGCCTCGACGAGCGTGGCCTCGGGATCGGGCTCGGAGACCACGCGCATCCGCGGGAGCGCGTCGCCGCCGCCCTTGGCCTTGAAGGGGCCGGGCACCACGATGCGGGTGGAGAGATGGTTCTCCTTGAGGAAGGGGTCGTTGGGCCCGCCGACGCGGCTGGGGTCGCGGTCCTCGCCGCCGCCGTCGTCGGCGAAGTTGCGCCACTCGGAGCCCTCGTCGATGTAGTGCGCCTCCAGGACGAGCGCGCACTCCGTGCAGATGGTGTCGCCGGTGGCGTGGTCGAGCACCACCTCCGTCGCGCGGCGGCAGTCCGGGCAGAAGGTCTCCGCGGCGCCGAGCATGGTGGCGGGCGGTCTTCTTCTTCTTCAATTCCCCACTTGGGAGAAGAGAGTCCCGTTCGATTCTGTTCGATTGCGATTTTGCGGAGGCGGCGGCGGCGGCGCTGCGGGAACGACAGATCGATTCAGGGAGGGGTGGGTTTGTATTTATAGACGGGAGTAGGTCGGTGGGCGCGGGCCTGGCGTGGTGGGAACGGACACGGGACGCGGGTCGGAGTCGGACCTCGGACGACCCGGACTGGAGATCCAGTTTGGACTCGGAAAGACGCGGCGACTTGCCGCACGCGTTTCCTTCCATCAAAGGCAATCGCCAACCGCTATGGGCCAAGAGTAAGCCCAGTGGTCCCTTCAGCATTTTGGCGTAGCCCAACCAACTCACACTTTCGATCGGGGCAACATTTGGTAGTTAGTTGGTACGTCTACCAACACATGGAAACTCTAGTTTCAAAAAAAAAAAAAAGGAAACTCTCACAAAAATACATGTGGCCGTAGGAGTTGACTTTTCTTTGAGCTTTTAGAAATTTTTCTTGTACATTCGTACTGCTAGAATATGGTTATACCCATCCATAGTGACTAAGCACACTTTATTTTTATTCAAGTTGGGTTTAGCCGTGGGCTTTTGAGCAGCCGATTTGCTTATATAACATCACAGATGCGCAGAGCCCCAACGCAAACTCCACAGCTTAAGAAAATGCTGCCCAAAACGGCGGGCTATTCGGGTTCTCCTTCGTCCGGTTCCCGCGTGCGCGGGCCGTCGGAATCAGCTCTGCCGCGGCCGGATTCCACCGTCTACAAAATGCGAGCTGCTACCGTCCCGTCCGGCAATCGGATCGGACTAGAGTAATGGCCGCTCGAAGCAGCGAGGACGAGGGGAGAAAGGGGTCGTGAGTCTGCATCGGTTGTTCCAGTTCGCCGACGGCGGAGACGCGCTGCTCATGGCCGCCGGCGCGGCGGGGCCGTCGCCAACGGCGTGGCGCAGCCCCTCATGACCCTAGTCTTCGGCGAGGTTGTCCACGCATTCGGCTCCGCCTCGCGCGACGACGTCCTTCGTCGCGTCTCCCAAGTGCGTGCCGTGTGAGGTTCCGTTTATTCAGTTTCAAGTTTGGCTGCCCTGTGAGGTTTGATTTAAGTTTGGTGAACGGCAGTTCACGATTGAATTGTTGGTACAGCGCAAACACAAAAGTGCTGATTGGTTTGGGGTTAACATATGGGGCCATTTGTACTTTACCGTGTTCCATCCCCAGTTGAATCACTGAAGTATATTTGTTCAATTGTTGAGATTAGCAATGCTAGTCCCTCCATACAGCCTGTGATCCGCAGTACTGAATATAAATAGGCCTATTGCTATTGAATTGATTGTGAATTGTTTGTCTAGATCAGGGTTAGATTTGTGTGTGAAGGAAACAGATGGATTCACCCTTACCTAAGCTTTTTTGTCACACTGTTGTTTCAGGTCTGCCTGAAGTTCTTCTATTTGGCTATTGGGTCATGGCTTGCTTGCTTCCTCCGTGAGTACCATTTCTTTAATAATTGACTATGCTTATGAGACGTCCATTGATCCGGTGCTATAATACTAAATGTCAATACTTATGTTGCTCACTGGTTGTTCTTAACATTCAGAATGGAAAACAACATCACTAGATTTACTATCTAGTCACTGTATATGAAAAATGGAACTGCACTTGCAATTATATTTTTACTTTCTTCAAAATTAACTATTGTCAACTGTCAAGAGGATCCATGTGCACCTTGCATTATGAGGCACTCTACACTACTAAGGTTATTTTCAATGTAAAATCAGAGGTTGCATGTTGGATGATCACTGGGGAAAGACAAGCTGCTCGCATTCGAGGCCGGTATCTTCAAGCTGTACTGAAGCAGGACATTGCATTTTTCGACAAGGAGATGACAACTGGGCAATTGGTTGAGCGGATGTCTGGGGATACGATACTTATCCAGGATGCCATCGGTGAAAAGGTAGACCTATGAGTATGGACACTTCAAATATATCAATATGAACTTGTGATGCTGGTTCTATTATCTTTTCTGAAGCTACAATAACATAGGCAGCATAGTTGTTTCTAGTAGCTGTTTACTTGTTTCTACTAGATGTTTAACTGATACTCAATGGTACAAACTAGACCCCAAGTTCTTATATAGTATGATTGTTGGACAACCAATTAAATTTTGTTGTTTTCTTTCAGGTGGGAAAGTTTATACAACTTACTGCCACATTTATTGGGGGTTTTGTGATCGCTTTCTCTAAAGGATGGCTTTTAGCATCTGTTATGCTTTCAAGTATCCCTCCTATATTGATTGCTGGAGCCACTATGTCATGGATTGTATCAAAATTGTCAACACAGGGTCAAGCTAAGTACAACGAAGCAGCGAATGTTGTTGAACAGACAATTGGAGCCATTAGAACAGTAGCCCCTTGCTTGATCATTTCTTTATGCCTAACTGTTGGTTCATATTCTTAACCAACTTCTTGGGATCTTTTGAAAGGTTGCTTCCTTCAACGGTGAGGATCGGGCCATTGGACTATACAATAAATATATCAGCAATGCATCTATATCTGCTGTCCAAGAAGACACAGCTACTGGCATGGGCTTTGGTTTTGTTATGTTTATACTGTTCTGCAGCTATGGTTTATCAGCATGGTATGGAGCAAAATTGATTATCGATAAAGGATATGATGGAGGGCAGGTTGTCAGCATTTGGATGGCATTCATGACAGGTGCAATGTGAGTCATTGATCTTTATTGAGTTCTGATGATGTTATTCCTAGTTGTAGCCTTGAGTCATTGATTTTGATTAAGTGCAGAGACATATATTTCTACAATAACCCAAGTCTAATCCTGCACTCGTTCGGGTTTATCATTTTAGTTTTTGTAATGTTTCCTCATCTTTCCGATCCAACCTTGTCTAATATTCCTTGCATTCTCAAATTGGAGCTTGAAGAGATCTTGTGGATGCCAAACAGAACATAACTGACTTATTGGATACAAGTTTCCATGAAATTTTAGATTCACATGATGGATTTAATAATTTTGCTCAATGTAAAAAACTGTAATAATTACTTTCAGTTGCACTGACAATATTTGATTTTTTTAGTCTTATCATTACTTCATCTATTCTTAGGAAATGATTTTTTTCTCCATCATGATTACCCTTTCCTTCAATAAACATGCATTTTCCCTACCAGGTCACTAGGTGAGGCAACTCCATGTGTGACTGCTTTTGCTTCTGGGAGGGCTGCTGGGTATAGAATGATGCAAATGATCCAAAGAAAGCCAGAAATTGATCCCAATATAACAGATGGTATTGTGCTAGAAAATATCAAGGGTGATATAGAACTTAAGAATGTATACTTCTCCTACCCATCTAGGCCTGATCAATTGGTCTTTGATGGCTTCTCTTTGCATATCTTGTGCGGAGAAGTAATGGCTATAGTGGGTGAGAGTGGCAGTGGAAAGTCAACAGTGATTAATCTTATCGAGAGATTCTATGACCCTCAGGCTGGTGAAGTTTTGATTGACGGTATTAATATAAAGAGCCTGAGGCTTGGGTGGCTAAGGGAAAATATTGGTCTTGTGAGTCAAGAACCACTGTTGTTTTCCACTAGTATTCGGGAAAACATTATATATGGGAAAGAAGATGCAACAGCTGATGAGATAGTGGTTGCAACAAAGCTTGCTAACGCAGCAAATTTCATTGACAAGCTGCCTGATGTATGAAACAAATTAATATGATTTATCCTGTGGCCAGTTCTATCTATATTACAAATATGATTACTAATCAAGGTTCTTGTTTTTCAGGGCCTAGACACGATGGTTGGTGAGCACGGAGCAGAATTGTCTGGAGGGCAAAAGCAAAGAATAGCAATCACACGGGCGATACTGAAAAACCCCAAAATCTTGCTGCTTGATGAAGCAACAAGTGCATTAGATATGGAGTCAGAGCGTGTGGTTCAGGAGGCTCTTAATAGAATCATGCAAGGCAAGACCACAGTCATAGTAGCCCATAGGCTGAGCACCATAAAAGATGCTGATGTCATATCAGTTGTGCGTCATGGGAGAGTAGTTGAACAAGGTACAAACTCTACCATTACGTTGTGTTGATGACTCTAGACTCTAGAGTTTGATCTTGTCACTTGTTACTGTTACAGGCACACACACCGAACTACTGAAGGACCAAGCTGGTGCATACTCCCAGCTTATCCAGCTGCAGGATGGAGAGTCAGATGCATCCAGTGCAAATTATAAAAAATCTGTTTTATCGGTCCAACGTGAAAAGTCCACTAGCAGATCAAAAAGACACAGTGAATCGCTTGTGAAATCAATTAGCAGAGGCCCTTCATTTGGGGGTACCAGCTTGCACTTCATCACTACTTCTAGCATGTCTGTCTTGGAAAGCACACAAACTGAACAGCAGTCTAACATACCAGATGATGTTGAAGAGCGCAGGAAGGTGCCTCTTTCCAGGCTTATCTCTCTTAATAAACCTGAGATACCAGTTCTACTGCTAGGAATTGGTGCCACAGTTGTATCAGGTGTTCTCTTCCCATTGTTGGGTGTGCTTATTTCCAGTTCCATAAAATCATTTTACGAGCCACCTCATCAACTCAGGAAAGATTCACGCTTCTGGACATTGATGTATGTGGCATCAGGAGTTGTGTCACTGATTTCCCTGCCAGTAGAATATTTCTTATTTGGGGTGGCTGGTGGGAAACTGGTTGAGCGCATTCGTTCTTTATCTTTTGAAAGAATTGTTCATCAAGAAATCAGCTGGTTTGATAATCCCACAAATGCTAGGTCAGCTTCCAATATTTTGTGGCTCTGCATTATGTTTCTATGAATTTACTATGACATGAGCGTTATGCTTATATCGTGTTATATGTTTCATGTACAGTGGAACGATTGGCGCAAGGCTGTCTGTTGATGCCTCAAATATACGACGTCTTGTTGGGGATTCATTGGCATTGTTGGCTCGAAGCACTGTTACAGTTCTTGCTGGATTTATCATTGCAATGGTTGCAAATTGGAGGCTTGCCCTTGTTGCTGTAGTAGTGCTTCCATTGGGGGGTCTCCAGGGATTTCTTCAAATAAAGTTTCTGGAGGGATTCAGTGCGGATGCCAAGGTAACAGATTAACCATCTCTAGTAAAAACATAGTGCCATTTTGCTATGAAGTTTAGAATCTCTGAATGGTGGACTGCAGGCAAAGTATGAAGAAGCAACTCAGGTAGCACATGATGCCGTCAGTAGTATCCGAACCGTTGCTTCCTTTTGTGCTGAGCATAGGATAATGAAGACTTACTATGGAAAGTGCAAAGTTCCTGTGCAACAGGGGATACGTCAAGGCATTGTCAGTGGCTTGGGTTTTGGTGTATCGTTCTTTGTGCTGTACTCAACATATGCCCTTTGTTTCTACGTTGGAGCAAAGTTTATGCTTGATGGCAATGCCACATTTACTGAAGTATTCAGAGTAAGGAAACTGTTCAGATCTTTTTCTAGAAAAGGGAATATATTGGTATTCCATCCTCTCCATAAAAAGGATGGATATAGCTATAATTGTTACATAAACACAGACGCTCCATTCCAGTTAGCACATAGGCTCAGAAAAAAGGAGCACACAAAATTAAAAAAGAGAGACAAAACTCCTCTTCTGCATCGAAGCATTCTCCATTGAGGAAACTGTTCAGATGCCTAGCTTAAAATTGTTACACATTCCATACAGCATTCAATGCAATTATTTTGTTCTTCTGCAGGTGTTCTTTGCACTTCTCATGGCAACCATAGGTGTTTCACAAACAAGTGCGTTGGGTTCAAATTCTGCCAAGGCTAAGGAATCAGCATCGTCCATATTTGCGCTAATTGACCGTAAATCAAAGATTGATCCAAGTTGTCTTGATGGGATGACCATGGTTGATGTCGCAGGTGAAATAAAATTCTGTGACATCTGTTTCTTATATCCATCCCGCCCTGATACGCAAATATTCAGAGATTTGAACTTGAAAATACCTTCAGGGAAGGTACTAATATGTCTTCTTTAGCCATGATCCGTACACGTTAGCAGCAAGTGAATGCTCCTGCTTCTTGTGCAGACAGTTGCCCTTGTTGGAGAGAGTGGATGCGGCAAGTCCACCGTCATCGCACTCCTGGAGAGATTTTACGACCCTGATTCAGGCATGATCATGTTAGATGGTGTGGACATCAAGAACCTGAAGGTCAGCTGGCTGCGGCGGCAGATGGGCCTGGTGAGCCAAGAGCCCGTCCTGTTCAACGACACCATTCGCGCCAACATTGCGTACGGCAAGGAAGGCGAGGCGACAGAGGAGGAGATCATCGCAGCCGCGGAAGCTGCGAACGCGCACCAGTTTATATCGGGGCTTCCCCAGGGCTACGACACCATCGCCGGCGAGAGGGGTGCCCAGCTATCCGGCGGGCAGAAGCAGAGGGTGGCCATCGCGAGGGCCGTCCTGAGGGACCCGAGGATCCTGCTCCTCGACGAGGCCACGAGCGCGCTGGACGCCGAGTCCGAGCGCGCCGTCCAGGAGGCGCTGGACCGGGCGGCGGCGGGCAGGACGACCGTCGTGGTGGCGCACCGGCTGTCGACGATCAGGGGCGCCGACGTGATCGCCGTGCTGAGGAACGGAGGCGTCGTGGCCCAGGGGACGCATGAGCAGCTGATGATGGCGTCCAAGGATGGCGTGTACGCGTCGCTGGTGCGCATGAGGTCGGAGCGCGCCGGCGTCTCCTCGTCAGCATGAGCAGCTTCTTCCCAGATGGAAATGGCGTGTGACCCAGCATCTGTCAGCCGCCGTCTGTAAATGTTTCGTTGATACTCCTACGGTCCCACCGTCCCGTTTTTGTGCCCGTACTTCACAAACGTGGCTGCTGCATCACACGAGTGATTATCATCTTTGTACAGTGGACGCTGTAAATTTTGTGCCTAGATATGTAAATATCGTGTAGATTACGAAGCAGCTAGATTTCATTCCTTTTGTTACAGTGAAAATATTTGGTACGATTTCATAGTCGCTCCAACAGTATACGAAGGCCAGTCATGCATGTTTGTTTTGGTTCCTGTACTGCCTGGTGACTGGTGAGTTTGAACAACGTCTCGTCTGCTATCCCCTATCTGTAGCCGCCCTATCTACAACAGCACCATCATATCTACAACAGCCCAAGACAAACGCCTCCGCTGACCGCTGCACTGTACGCTGCTGCGTGACACATGTCGTCCACACGCACGGCCACGTCCTCCTCCCCATTCGTCCTCGAGTCTCGCGCTGTTTGACGACTGGGCCGCTGAGTCAACGGTTCATAGCTGTCAGACAGCGCCGCCGACTCACCTACTTCCCGTGCTTATAAAGACTGGAAGAGCCGAGGTCTCGTCCTTCTCCTCCCACTCTGTTTGAGAACTCCCAAGGACCAAGGTGCTGCCCGGTCTGGCCTTATTTCCCGTTTCCTCCAGAGACCTGGACGTACGGCGCCGGCGAGTTGTGATTGACGAACGCTGCTCCGCGAAACTCACCGTGCGCGTCGTCGCCCAACATTCCCCGTAAGTATCTTTATCGCCCTTGTGGATCTAATTCTGACAAATGTGCGCGCACCGGAATCGGACGTTGTGCCGTTGCCACCGTACCGTTTGTGCTGTCCGCCGGTAGCAAAACCAATCCGCATCGCAGCGTGTCCATCTCCGATCTTCTCACCCGAGCGAGATCTCCATCTCCATGCATGTCAAACGGAGGCACCGTCCTTCTCCCCACCGCGAGTTCCTTGCCCCGGTAGCCACGCGTGCCACAGGCCAGTCGTGCCCTAGCTTGGGCTTGTATTGGGCCAGGCGGCCTTTTTGCGTCGAAACTCGAAAGCCTTGGGGATGTTTTTGTCCGTCGTCGTAATAATATGTTGGAACTTGGAAGTAGCCACATAAACAAGCCGGATGGCATTCCCTCAGAAAAAAAGCGTTAACCATTAGGATTGCTTGATTGACATCTAGATCTAGGCATGTGTGATCCTGTCCCAAAACAAAATTAGGAAGACGAAACGTGAACACGTATATACATAAGCACCGCACTAGGAACTCAGTCTACGGAGAACTGGTATGCATTATAGTCATTCATCCAGCTAGTGAACAAGTAAATAGAGCCTACTTTCCTAGTGCAGAGGAATATTCAGTGGCATACCAACTCTATTATTAAAAAAAAGGCATACCAAACTGAACATATGTACCAAATTTCCAGGAATAATCGTTGCAGGACTGAGACATCCATTTCGGTAGTCATACCAAGAAGTCCAACCCCCAAACAGCTCAAGATAACTCAGCATTCAAAATGTGTCACCATCTCCTGACGATAATGCAAATATAGACCAGAGTTCTGTATACGATCGTAAGTGAAGAGAAACGGAAGGAAGAAAAAAAATCATGAGGACAGATGGGAGAGTGAAGTTCCACGAGCTATTCAAGTATGCTGACAAGAAGGACATGGTGCTGATGCTGGTTGGGACTGTTTCTGCTATGGCCACCGGGGCATCACAGCCCATCTTGATGATCATATTTGGGCAGATGATTGCAGCTTTTGGAGACACCACAAGCAGTGAAACCATAGTTCAAAGGGTTAATAAGGTATGCCTGAAAAACAACACAATGACAACATTAGATGCAACTTTCATCAGTACTCCAAGATTATTATTTTTCTGACATGGTTATTAAACTTCCTTCAGGTGTCTCTCAGATTTGTCTACCTTGGTGTTGGAGCAGGAATAGTTTCTTTCCTTCGTAAGTATCTATATGTGATCATTTGGCTGCTACAACCAACCTTGATGTGCTGATCACTTTGTGCATTAAGTATTATGTGATCACTTGGTGGCTACAAACAGCCATGATGCGATAGAAATCTTATATATGATTAAATAATGGCACCAGCTACTACGTATTTCCTCTTTTTAAAAAAAAGAATCAAGCACAAGCATAAGTGACTTTCAGCACTGTTCATGGAATAACACTTATTTTTGTCAAGTAATTGAATTGTTGCAATATATCTGCATTCCAGAGGTAGCATGCTGGACAACGACTGGAGAAAGACAAGCTACTCGTATCCGATCTATGTTCCTCAAGTCTGTATTGAGACAAGACATTGCTTTCTTTGATTTAGAAATGACAACTGGGCAAGTCATATCTAGTTCATCTGCTGATACTGTCCTAGTTCAGGGAGCCATTGGGGAGAAGGTAAACTTGCATCATACAAAACCTGTACTTTTTTTGCTTCAGATTTATTTAAACATATTTATATGATATCTATGTTCAATATCCAGACGAAAACTTGCTTTCTTTCAAACTGTTAGTTTGAGTGATCGTGATACGTATACTTTTAGTGATTACTTAAATCCTTTTACCCTTCAGGTAGGGAAGCTTTTACAGCTTGTTACAACTTTCCTTGGTGGAATCGCGGTTGCATTTGTGAAAGGCTGGCTTTTAACACTTGTCATGGTTTCAACTGTACCCCTATTTATCATAGCTGGTGGAATTGTCTCAAGGAGGCTATCCCAAATCTCTGATGAGGGCCAAAAATCATACACTGATGCAGGGGACATCGTTGAGCAAACAATTGGATCCATAAGAACGGTATGTAGGCTTTTGCAGTTGTAAACCATGGTATCATGATGGAAGGTTCTTATGATAAAATTCATATTTTGTATCTGCATAGTAGGTGGTTTCATTCAACGGTGAGAAGGAAGCTATTTCCCGATACAATAATCAAATAAAGAAGGCATACAAGGCCACAGTTATGGAAGGAGCTACCCAGGGATTTGGATCCGGGTCCCTTTCCTTTGTTTATTTCTCTACCTTCGGATTAGTCATTTGGTATGGTACTAAGTTATCCCTGAGCAAAGGATATGATGGAGGAGATATCATAAGCATTCTGTTTGCCATCATGATAGGTGGAAGGTGAGTCTGGAAACAAAATAATGTTTCACACTCTCAACCATTTTTTCAGAGCTTCTAAATGGAAGATTTGTTCTAGTACTTCAACAAAATTGTCTTGTTGCCGGTCATGCGCCAATGAATTTCTTCTGAACCTATGCTAATTTTCCTTTTTTTCGCCAACTGATATGTGGTTTTTTAACTGTATGCAATAGAGCTTTAGGTGATGCAACCCATTGCCTTGCTGCTTTCACGGATGGAAGAGTTGCTGCTCACAGATTGTTTAAAACAATTACAAGGAAACCAGAGATTGATTCCGATGATGCAGTTGGAATGGTACTAAAAGACATCAATGGTGATGTGGAGCTGAAGGATGTGTACTTCAGTTATCCAAGTAGGCCTGAACAATTGATATTTGATGGACTTTCGCTACATGTGCCTAGTGGTAAAACAGCGGCCTTAGTTGGGGAGAGTGGCAGTGGAAAATCAACTGTTATCAATCTTGTTGAGAGATTTTATGATCCACAGGCTGGTGAAGTATGCATAGATGGGATTAACATCAAAGGTTTCAGATTAGACTGGATAAGACAAAAGATTGGCCTTGTTAGCCAAGAACCGCTGCTATTTACAACCTCTATCAAGGATAACATATCATATGGGAGAGAAGGTGCAACACTTGAAGAAATCAAGGAAGCAGCTGAGCTAGCTAGCGCAGCAACTTTCATCGAAAAATTGCCTAATGTACTTAAATAACACAATCCATAAGAATATAGCCTGAGTTGACATTTATAAACATGATTCTAACCATTTATTTATATGATATTAGGGCTACGACTCAATGGTGGGTCAACATGGCACTCAACTTTCAGGGGGCAGAAGCAAAGGATAGCTATTGCAAGAGCAATCCTCAAAAACCCAAGAATTCTTTTGCTCGATGAAGCTACAAGTGCATTGGATTTGGAGTCTGAGAGGATAGTCCAAAATGCGCTGAATAGGATCATGAAGAAAAGAACCACACTAATTGTGGCACACCGACTGAGCACTGTGACGAATGCTGATTCCATCTCAGTAATTCACCAAGGAAAAATAATTGAACAAGGTTAGTATCTTATATACCAATATTACTTTCAACTTGTGCCAAGAAAGATACTGCAAAAGTGGCACATGTATTTCAGACTTTGATCTACATAACTCTATAGGTCATCATGATGAATTAGTGAAAGATCCACAAGGAGCTTACTCACAGCTTATTCGTCTACAAGAGGCACACCAAGAAGACGATTATCAGTTAGATGCTGGAATATCATATTCAAGATCTGCAAGGAGTCTGCCACTCCAACGATCAACATGTAATCCTGCTGGGACTATCAGTCAACCTACTGTATCCAACGACTCAACTAAACATAATGGCACAAATAGTGAGAAAATAAATGACACTGATAGCAAGAATCACAAGAAGACATCGTTTGGACGTCTACTTACTCTAAATGAACAAGAAACATCAGTTCTTGTATTTGGTTCTCTAGCGGCAGCAATTCATGGAGCCCTCATTCCAATAACTGGTTTCTTGCTGGCTACTGCCGCAAAAATATTTTATGAACCACTTGAGAAACGAAGCAAAGATTCTAGATTTTGGAGTTTAGTTTGTGTTGGGATCGGTGTCATTAGTATGGCATCAAGGTTCGCAAATTGCTTTTTATTTGGAATAGCTGGTGGGAAGCTCATAGAACGTATCCGTTCTTTAGCGTTTCAAAGCATAGTACACCAGGAAATTGCTTGGTTTGATGATTCTTTGAACTCCAGGTCAGTTATACATATGCTATAATGGTTTTTTCAACATTCTGTTACTAATTACAATTTGCTCTTTTTATCTCTTGCAGTGGATCACTAGGTGGAAGACTTTGCATTGATGCCCTTAATTTACGACGTCTAGTAGGAGACAACCTGGCTATAATTATACAGTGTACTGCATCACTCCTTTCTGGAATAGCCATTGCAATGATTTCAGATTGGAAGCTCTCACTGGTCATCATGTTTATAATACCTCTTATTGGTCTCCAAGGCTATGCTCAAGTGAAGTTTCTAAAGGGTTTCAGTCAAGATGCTAAGGTCAACCATGAACTATCCTTTTGGGCTTTTATGTTCTATACATAAAAGAAAAAAAAAGACCAAGGGGAGAGACGTCCACTGGCATTTTTATGTTATATATGGTTTTGCCAAAGATTTCATAACGTAGCTTTGTTTTAAACTCTCCCCTTCATCCTTCTCAAATCCTCTATGGATGACCTGAGTTTTTAATTGAGTGTTGATAATTCCTCCTAACTGGATTAGTTTCACTAATTTTTTAAAAAGAGATCAGTTGCTGAAATTAGCAATAGCCTTTACTGTTATGATCTTTTAAAAAAATTGGGAACTAGATTTGAATATTTAATACCTATCCCATCATGAAGTAAGTAAAACAACACAGTTGTACCTATGTTAGTGTCAATATAATTTCAAAATGATAGTAAGTCCTGATATCTGAATGCAGATGATGTATGAAGAAGCAAGTCAAGTTGCAGTAGATGCAGTAGTTAGCATCAAAACAATAGCATCTTTCTGTGCTCAGAAGAGAGTGGTGACAATTTACAATGATAAATGTGAAGCTTCGAGAATTCAGGGAATTCGAACTGGAATAGTTGGAGGCCTTGGTTTTGGTTTCTCGAATTTGATGGTGTATACCTCCTCTGCCCTTTGCTATTTCGTTGGTGCACAATTTATCAGTCATGGAAAATCTACTTTTTCTGGTGTCTTTAAGGTAATTAGCATGCATCAACACATTTTTAGAGCCTCTGACGGCCAGCACCGTTGGCAGTTAGCCAACTGGTGTTTAATTGCTCTGTTCAACAATATTATTGGAAGCAATCTCTCTCCCTTCCAATTGCATCTCTCTCTTAATTTCAATTTGTTGTTTAGTGATCTATTTTGACCTCCTGTGATGCAGGCTTACCTAGCTTTAGTTTTGGCAATGATTGGGTTGTCAGAAACTAGTGCCTTGGCATCCAATACAAAGAGGGCAAAGGATTCTGCTACATCCATATTTTCCATCATAGACAAGAAATCTAAAATTGATTCATTCAGTGAAAAAGGTATGAGATTGGACCTTGTCAAGGGTGACATTGATTTTAACCACATCAGCTTCAAGTATCCATGCCGTCAAGATGTTCAAATTTTCACTGATTTCACCTTGCACATTCCCTCTGGAAAGGTCCTCACTAACTCTCACCTTTTCCCTTTTAAATATCAAGCTCCTAGCAAAACTGAATGTCCAGTATCTTCAAACTTATTTTGAATGTTGCCACATATGTCCAAAGCTTATTTTGCGCCCTTTCAATTACTCATTTGCAGAATACGGCACTTGTTGGACAGAGTGGTAGTGGCAAATCTACAATAATAGCTTTGCTTGAGCGATTCTACGATCCTGATTCTGGTACCATTTCACTGGATGGAGTGGATATAAAGAACCTTAAGATCAGTTGGTTACGGGACCAGATGGGACTTGTAAGCCAAGAGCCGGTACTTTTCAATGACACAATTAGCGCCAACATAGCATATGGCAAACTTGAGGAGGTAACCGAGGAGGAGATCATCAAGGTCACCAAAGCAGCTAATGCCCATGAGTTCATATCAAGCATGCCACAGGGATATAACACCGTGGTAGGCGAAAGAGGAACACAACTATCAGGTGGGCAGAAGCAGCGGGTTGCCATAGCAAGGGCCATCCTGAAGGATCCACGGATACTACTCCTGGATGAAGCGACTAGTGCACTAGACGCTGAGTCGGAGCGTGTTGTGCAGGATGCACTGAACCGGGTGATGGTCAGCAGAACCACCATCACTGTGGCACACCGCATGTCCACGATTCAAGGGGCTGATATGATTGCAGTTCTCAAGGAGGGCATGATTGTGGAGAAGGGGGACCATGAGGCGCTGATAGGCATCAAGGATGGAGTGTATGCTTCACTTGTGGAACTTAACAGCGGTGCAACATGATACAACGTTTCAACTACAAGAATCAGCAGGAACTCTTCATGTTGTAGTATTAGGGAGAAAAAAACAGCACGATCCTATAAATCCAGAATTCTTTTATGACTCCGGGATGAGTAGAGAGTAGCGTGCATGTTGAACAATTCAGGCAATGGGTGGTGCCTGCACTCATACAATGTAGAGGGTTAATCTATGCACCATAGGTGTGAACCGTAACCAATCCCTCTCAAGTGGCATGGTGAACAATTCAAGCAATGGATCTAATATCCAGTCCTGGCCTCTAGAATCATCAGGAGGGCAGGTAAAATTTTCTGATTGACAATGAACTAAGCATGTTGAGTGTGTGGAGTACTGGAGTGTCATTCAAGTAAAAATTCAGAAATTTCGGAGAGAAAATTAGTAGCAGTACTTGTGAGGGCTACGAGTGGAGCGTCTCTGCCGCCTCAGTCCTCCCGGCCGCACATCCGTAGTCATGGCCGGGCAGGGCAATGCCGGTGGTTGTAGCTCGCCTCCTCTGCACGCGTCAGTGCTCGACCACAGGCCTCTCAACTCGGGCCGGGATCCCCACGGGCCACGGATGTGACCATAAAGACGCCCAAAGCACTGCGGACAGCAGTGACGAAGGCTAGCCGCCGTCGATGGAGAAGACCGAAGGTCGAAGGGCTCGTCGGCGGCGATGCCGCGGCGGAGGCGCAGGTGGGTTAGGAAAGCGCAGCGATTGGCGATTATCGATTTGGCCCATTAAAGCACGTGTGGTTTGAGGTCCAGCTCGATACGAAGGATATATCACAGACAAAACAGACATTGCTCCATATCCGGCCGAATGATAAAAAAACAGTTGACTCCACATAATTGAAGAATCGCGAGCCGAGATGACAGCTGAATGACCCAACGAGACACAAAACAACTTTAAACCGACCCCTTTAAACTAAAAACAGGTCACAAAACACCCAAAACACCAATGGAGCCGTGCACATCGCCACCCACATTTGGAGCAGGTAGCCCCTCGACCAAAACGGTTCGGCGATGGGAGAAAAGAAAAAGGAAAGAGCGGCGGTGGTAGGCCGCAGCAGCGGCAGGCGCGGCCGGGCGATGGGCGACAGGCGGATCCTCTGCAGGTGCATGGAGGGAGGCTTGGGATGCGGATGCATCGGCGGCGGGTAGGGGTGGCGCTGCTGCTGCTGGTACTGTGTGAAGGGCGAAAAGGAGGAAGACGAGGCGGAGCTGGTATCGTCGAAGACCACCACGCCGTCGAAGAACGCGTTGCTGCTCATGCGCTGCCGCTCCGCGCCGCAGAACTGCATGTCGCCGTTCATGGCCCGGTTCCTTCTCCCCGGCGCCGCAGCGCCGTCGCCGTCCACGCTGACCATAGACAGGGACGACGCTCTTGCTCTAGCGGAGTTCCTGTCCCCGCTCTCGCGCGAGCAGGTGTCGCCAGCTCCGTCCCCATCGCCCCGCAAGGCCGGCTCCGCAAGGCGTTCTCCCCGTGCGAGGCGCGAGGGGCCGTGTGAAGCGGCGGCGACGTGGCGCAAGGCAGACGCGGGAGCGGCTGTGCGGAAGTAGACGCGGCTGCGACGAAGACGGAGCGCAGGCATTGAACTCGTCGGGACTCTCGCTCTCTTTCCGTTGGGACTCGCCTGCTCTCTCTCTCTCTTGCAAAATAGATCTCCCGTTGGAGACATTGACTTTTCAATCCTGCCTCATTAGCCCGAGCGGCACCCATACACCGTTTTAGGTCTCCAATTTGGGTTCACGTTCACATCGTTAACAGCACGTTTACGCATTCCCTGTGGCCAATGCCGGCCACCTCTGCGACACGGCGTCGCCGCCACCGGCCACCGAAGAAGCTTCCAAGCAAGGCGAAGCTCCCACCAGAGCCACACCCCTTCCTCGTCCACCTCAAGTCCCTCCCTTCCCCCGTCGCCGCCGTGGCCGCGCTCCTCTCCGCGCCGCGGCACCTCCATGACCACCCCTTCGCCTCGTGCGTGCTCTACCGCCTCGCGCGCGCGCGCCTCTTCCCACTCATCCCCCTCTTCTCTCCGCGCTCCACGCCCTCCATGTCCCTCTCCAGCCCGCCGCCTTCGCCGCGCTCATCGACCGCCTCGGTGCCGCCGCGCGCCCGGACGCCGCGGCCCTCGTCTTCCGCGCCGTCCCGGCCTTCTGCTCCCACTCCAACGCCACCTTCCACGCGCTCCTCCACGCCCTCGTCTGCAACGGCCGCGCCGACGCCGCGCGTGACATGCTCTCGGAGGCCGCCAAGTTCGGCGTCCGGCCCAACGCGGTGTCCTACAACATCATCCTCAAGGGCGCCTGCCACCGCGACGGGTTCGAGGGCGCGCGCAAGGTGCTCGACGAAATGCTCGGCCGCGGCGTGCGGCCCACGGCGGTCACGTTCAACACGCTGGTGGGCGCGGCATGCCGGGAAGGCGAGCTCGGCGCGGCCGAGCGGCTCGCCGACGAGATGGCGCGCCGGGGCGTACCGCCGAACGCCGTCACGTACGCGCTTCTGATGCGGGGGCTCTGCGACGCCGGGCGGTACGACGACGCCAAGAAGCTCCTGTTTGACATGGAGTACCGGGGATGCCAGCCCGAGGCGGCCAACTACGGCGTGCTGATCAGCGCGTGCGCCGCGCGCGGGGACGTCGACAGCATCAGGGGCTGATCTCCGACATGCGCAAGCGGAAGCTGCAGCCCGACGACGCCGCTTACAACGTCCTCGTCAAGTGCTTGTGTGACGCCGGCAGGGTTGATGAGGCGCACAAGGCGCTGGTCGAGATGCAGCTCAAGGGCACCGCGCCCAGTGCGGCCACGTACCGCGTGCTCCTCGACGGGTGCTGCGAAGCGCGCCAGTTTGATCTGGGTCTGCGGGTCTTCAACGCAATGCTGGCGAGCGGCCATTGCCCGCTAGCTCGCACGTTCCGGCGCCTGGCGAGCGGCCTCGACGAGGACGGCAAGACGGAGGAGCCATGCTTCGTCTTGGAGCAGATGGTGAACATGGGAATGCTGCTTGGTGGCGAAGGAGAGCACTCATCAGTGACTGGCTGACTGCGTGCTATTGCAGCAGCAGCACCAATGCTAGTGACTAGTGAGACAGCTTGGCACTCCGATCTTAATAATCTTATCTTATAGAGCCTTTTAACTGTATGCCATTAAACAAATTGATCTTTACCTCCCGTAAAAAGTTACTAGTTCGTATCTCTGTCATCCATCTAAACTTTGTTTTTTACCCACAAGACATTTTGTACACATTCTGTTAGTAGTTTTTTGCCGTTTGGAGCCTGACATGTGGGACTAAATGTATGAAATGTCCAAAATACCCTTGTATTTTGTCCAGAGCACAGCTGAGGGCACTGTGAGCAGGTGCGACAGTGGAGGGCACTACGATGTGCTTGCCCTGTCGGCCGTCCAATCCTCACCGTGAATCCTACAGCTTCCGTCATCCTCCGCCCGCTCAGTCGAACAACCGTTTCTTTTGCATCTTCTTCCTCACCAATTACACGTAACAGCCCCGGAGAAGATCCATTGCAGTCGGTGAGATTCGACTGGATGGATACACACAAAAATGGATTCGTTGGGAGACAAGAAGGAAATCTATAATCAACCACACGAGGGGCTAAGAATAATTGATGCAAGAGAAATTTTCAGGCGCATAGATGTATATAAGAGAAAATTGCATAATAGTGGTTCATTATATCAAATAGTACAACTTTGCACGTAAGGCAATAGCCAATATCTTATACAGATTTTACGATGACATAGGCCACAACACAGCCAACAAGTGCCCCTGCAAAAACCTACAACGATAGACAAATAGCAATGAATAAGGCAATAAATAAGTAACCAGTATGAAGTAGTCACATAAACAAAATAATGAGAGATGGTGCATTAGTAACAAATGACAAATCATTCCAAATACACGTCTAGATGCCATAGACCAAGGATCCAAATTTTATCTTTTTAGATCAGCGTAAGTTATGCCAAATTGATTCATAGCAGTCAAATGATTTAGAAACACAATTGGTATAAGGATGCAACTTTCATCATTTGACATACAAAGGTTACAGCAAAGTTGAAAATGGTTCCAAACTACAGTTGGGAATCTATATAGCATGATAAATTTGTGTGGAAGATTATTGATAGAGCTACCTGAAGAGGGCTATGCCCAAGAGGTTCCCGCAGTGGCCTAAAGGTCGAAATGATTGGATGCTCTGGTGGGAAGTCACAAACTATTTGATTTAACAACTGCAGTCAAAGTTCACATACAACATTAGAAAGTAGGCATAACTAACTCGGTAGTACCAAAATAGATTAATGACAACATCATCATCATTAGAAAAAGACAGCCTGCTGCCAAGGTGTGCACCAGAATCCCTAACTTACCGCAGCTTGACGACCTGTGTGAAACCTAATTCCTGATGCATCATACATTACCTGTAAGGAGAAATATTAGCTTAAATACATTCCTAGAAACAAAATATACTTGCAGACAAAGCACTCATGTGAATACGCCAGCAGCACGACCCAACTCTTATATTGCGTTTAAAAGAACTAGAAGCTTGACAAAAAAACTATATAGTAGAATCAGAAAACAAATTAATTCATGCTAGCATATCAAGTCCCTTTGTGGTTCCAAAGGGAGTAGCCGCACAGTGGAAACAGTGGTGGATGTCAGCTAACTACTGCGAAGCCTCGAAATGCAGAAGTGCTAGCCAATGTAATATAAAGGACTTTGTGCAGTTTACAACAAAAGGCCTAGGCATGGAAGTGGTGGGTAGTTGCATTACTGTGGCACAAGTTTTCATTGAGGATGTATCATGTATACTTTCATCACAAATCAAGACATAAAAATATCAACAATACTAGCACGTATTAGAGGACCAGATAATCAATCAGCCATTTTTTCTTAATGAGGATGTGTAAGCCCAGTCCCATTTAAGAAAGAACAGATAAAACATTAATCAAATTGGCATGCTACTGAAAAAACAGATGACAAGTGAAAAAACTACTGTTGTTACAGGTATGACACTTGGTGTGATATCAACAGTTATAAAGTGATAGGGAGAAGAACGGAAATTTTAATTACTTACAACAGCAGCAAAAACCAATGCAAGAGCAAATGCAGAACTATCCACGCCTTCTTGATGACCAACTGCCACAGCCAAACTCCCGACTGTGGCAGAAAGAGATGACAAAACTCCAGCTGAACTAAGAAATTTTCTTGCATCCCATCTCTTCTCTTTTAACCTGCATGTCTAGGATGAATAAATTACAAATTAATAGAACAGCACTGCAATCTTAGGCACACAATGATTCTGACTAATATAGCCAGCCTGAATGCTATATAGGGCATTCAGAAACTGGTTGTGTCAAACTGTCAATACATGCAAAGAGGTGCAACCGTTCAGCAGAAACTTTTCTCGAACACGGACCATATAGCAAGAACAGTATTATCAATTTTTCCCTTCCTATTCCTGAAGTCCAGTACTATGTAATTCAGGTTGAGTAATTAGAAATTCCATGAAAGATTACTCTAATGGCATATGTTGATCCTACTCAAATATCAAAGTTTCTACTTGGATTTATAAAGGCGTGTAATCACAACAATAATTTTCAAATGAACAGCATCAGATTACAATTCTAACTTGTGGCTTCAACTAGAAACAGTTATTGCCTGCCCCATTAGCCATAGCATTCTCCACATCCATCCCACAAAAGTCGGAGTTCTCTGAACTGAGGTGCTCGAAACCAAAGCTCATTCCTTGCTTCCGCATCACAGGAGACTAGGAGAGGAAACCCACCCTCTACGCCTTCCGCCGAACAAATTTCAACCTTTTTTCTGCCCGACCCAAACCCGATCGCAACAACCACCTAAAACGCGCACCGACACCTTGACACGGAGACAATCGCCGACAGAAATTTAGATCTACGAGGGGGAGAAGGGCGGGATGGGCGCACCAGATGGCGAAGAGGTTGATGAAGTTGGCGAAGGCGAAGGCGAGGAGCGCGACGGCGAGGGGAAGTTGCCGCCGCCGCCGATGGCGCCGGTCCCGCCCGCCCTGGCCAGCTCCGCCGCCGCGGCCGCGGACGCCGCCGAGGAGGTGGCGGTGGTGGACGGGGACGTGCCGGCGCCCCGCGCCGCGGTCAACATCTCGCTGCCCCTCATGGCTCACTGGCTCCTCTCGAGTCGTCCGTCCGTCGCCTTGGTCGGGGGCTCGGGCTGGTGGCGTCGTGTCTCGCGGACGGATTCTTCTTGTGTTGGGTTGGGGGGACTGGACTGCTTGGCGCTTGGCCCGTTGCCTCTTGGGAAATGTTACGTCTCGGGACGCTCAGGGCTTGTTCGTTTTTAGGTATATAATTTTTAGAGGGTCAAATCAAAAAGAATTTTATCAGTTTGGAATACTTAAATAAAGTCTAATCTCGAAACTAATTGTAGACCCCGTATCTAATTCACGAGACGAATCCAACGAGGGTAATTATGGTATTATTAGAAGATGTTTACTTGTAGCATCATCTGTAGCAAAACATAGATTAATTATGATCATTAGATTCGTCTCGCAAATTAGAGAGGGGTCGTGACATAGGTTTTGTTATTAAATTAATAAAAGATCTACTTAAATAGTAAGATTTTCTTTGATGTGATGGGTCTAATTTTTAGAGGGCGAGAAACGAACAGGGCCTCAGTTGCTAAACCTAAACGTGTCATTTGTCTCAATCGTAGTCCATTGCCGACTGAAATCTCGGTTAGTGAAATTTGTACCTTTCATCGATTTTGTCTCTGCTTGTAATGTGAATCTCTCACGGACAATGTGAATCTTCTTCATCCACTCCTTTCCGGTTGGGAAGTTTTGCTGGCGTTTGTACTTTGCTGTCCACAAAGATAAAATAAAGATTTTGCTGGCGTGATAAGCCTCGGATGCATCCAAACTACGAGTGTTTTATCTTTCTTAGCAGAGATTCCAACGTTCTTTTTTCTTTCTAGAAGATGCATGGTTTTCTGTGTGGTGAGAAACGGAAAATGGCGATGCACACTCTTTCTGCTTTGCGTACCCAAAGAAACAAAATCACGCCTTCAAACAAAGGAATTGTACAGATCAATGAATTTTTATTTTAAAATAATCATTATTAATCTAAAATTTTAAAAATAAACCGTCTCAAACTAAATTTTGAAGATCTAGACGTTTTTGTCACGCCATATTGTATGGCGTGATTCTCGAATAAATCACGCCATATGAAATGGCGTGATTATGTCTACGTCGACGTCGACCGCCACGTCGAAACGGGCGTAGATCGAGAGTTGACCCGAATCACGCTAATCTGTATGACGCGATTGGACTATCAATCACGCCAAACCATCCGGCGTGATAGGGACTTAGGTAATTTTCACACGACACGGATGGAACCGAAGCACGGCTGAATCACATCATATGATTTGGCGTGATTGACAGAGGAATCACGCCAATTCATATGGCGTGATTCACTCTTCTCTCACTTAAGTGTCGACTTTCAGCTGATGTCGGCTGACATCATAAAGTCATATTTTTTTTAAAAAGCCGTAGACGAGTACATATGATGTCCGTTTTGAATTCCGTTTTCACCATTGTGTTCTACGCGTCGAGACGAACAAAACTAGATCTCACTTGCATATGTTTTTTAAAAATATTTATAACTTAAATTTATAAAAATATGTGTACTAGTAATTTAGGAACTTAAAAAAATATTCGAAACATATGCAAGTGGGATCTAGTTTGTTTGTATCGCCACGTACAACACAATGATGACAATAGAATTTAAAATAAAAAAATTATATCCTAAATTTCATTATATGTGTAGTAGTAATTTAGGGTCTGAAAAAAAATATTCGAAACATATGCAAGTGGGATCTAGTTTTGCTTGTCTCGTCACGTAGAACACAATAGTGAAAACGGAATTCAAAACGGACATCATGTGTATCTGTCTATGGCTTTTTTTAAAAAATATAACTTGATGATGTCAGCTGATATCACTGAAAGTGACATTTAAGAGAGAAGAGTGAATCACGCCATATGAATTGGCGTGATTCACTTATCAATCACGCCAAATCATATGACGTGATTCAGCTGTGCTTCGGTTTTGTCCACGTCGTGTCAAAATTACTTAAGTCCATATCACGTCGGATGGTTTGGCGTGATTGATAGTCCAATCGCGTCATACAGATTGGCGTGATTCGAGTCAACCTCGATCTACGCCTCGTTCAGACGTGGCGGTCGACATCGACGTGGACATAATCACGCCATTTCATATGGCGTGATTTATTCGAGAATCACGCCATATAATATGGCGTGACAAAACGTCTAGATCTTAAAAATTTAGTTTCAGACGGTTTATTTTTAAAATTTTAGATTAATAATGATTATTTTAAAATAAAAATTCTACTTTCATTTATATACAGTACAAACGTAGCAGCACAGCACATCTGAATGAACCATCCCAAATGGACATCGACGAGTTGACAAGATCACAAGAATCTTTTCGTACGTCACATCACACGTGGACTAGCAAAACGAAGGCACACACGTTCTGCTAATCTGGGCGCACCGTTTACAATGCCTAACTGCAAGTCTGCAACACGTCTAGAAGCGTCGCCACAACAGCACAACAGCGTCGATCTTTATTCTGAGAGCAAATTCCTTCTATACCATTACAAAATTTTCAACTTCCTTCTATACCATCAAAATTTTAAAAGTTCCCTCTATACCATTGGCTTAAAATTTCTATGCCCTCTATACCACTGGCATCAATGCGTAACATTTATCCCTATTCGCTAGCTTGAAAAAATACTTTCTTCACTCCAAAATTTATGAAAATTTATAAATTTATAGAGTAACACGTGGAGAACATTTTGTATTGTTAGAAAACGGTTCGATTCTATAACATTTTTTATTTGAAATGGGTGAATCTGGCAAAGTGTTAAGGTTTAAAACTTCGAAATTTAACTTCTGAAAGTATTTCTGAACCTTAACCCTTTACCATGTTCAACGATTTCAAATTCAAAAATGTTATAGAACCAAACTATTTTTCAATAACAAAAAATGTTCTCCACATGTTACTCTATAAATATACAAATTTTTATAAATTTTAGAGTAAAGAAATTATTTTTTCTGAGATAGCGAATAGAGATAAATGTTAAGCACGGACGCCAGTGGTATAGAGGGCATGAAAATTTTAAGCCAATGGTATAGAGGGAACTTTTAAAATCTTGATGGTATAGAAGGAAGTTGAAAATTTTCCGATGGTATAGAAGGAATTTTCTCTTATTCTGAACACTCGTGCTTCCAGGTTGAATCACTGGTCTAGAAGCAGAGGCACAACAACAACACAACAGCACCCGTTCTTATTCTGAAGACCATCGTCCTTTGCTTCAGGTATCACTTGGTCGCCATGAACAGCCCCCACCTCTGCTCGCCAACAGAGCTCCGTTTCAGCTTCGCGTTCCAGCCGTCCACGATGGCGTCATAGTCCTCCTGTTAATACATATAGGTGGAATGATTATGGTGATACAAAAGTTTTTTGAAAGAATCAATAGCACAATTTAGGCTCAAGGGATGCCAATTTACGGTTTAATTAATAAGCATTTTATCACCTGGGTAAAGTCTGCCAGGAAAGCGTCTTTGTTCTTTTCAACCTCAGCTAGCTCCCTCCGCAGAACACTCAGGAACTGAAACAAATACGATGAACGTATAAGAAAGGGATTAGGAATGACTCACAACAAGCGATAATTCAGAGAGAGGAGGTAAACCTGTTCAGTCCGATCTTCAGCTATGACATCGTGGAAACCAGCATCCTCCAGCATCTGGATTGACATGTACATTGGTTAGAAGCGAGCTCCTTCCTGCTAAAATCTACCAAGGCAACTAGACTTGCCAATATGCGACTGTAACAGCGCAACAAACCTTTCCATAAGCCTTGACATCGTGAAGGTCATAGCCTCTCTGCTTAATGTAAGCAGCGAATTCTTCCGATGGTTTCCCAGGATTCTTACAGTAATCACTAATTAGGACCTTGCCTGCCGGTTTCAGCCATTTGAAGAAGCTTCTGAACAGAGCAGGTTTGTCCTACAAAAGAAAAGTCCTGTCAAATGTGGCTTTGGCATGCGAATTTGCAGAAAAATGACAGATTCTTACAAAGGAATATCATCAAATTCAACTTAAGATGAAACGTACTTGTATGTGAAGGATGGTGTCGCGGCTGTAGATGACGTCGAAACTATTTTCAGGGTACTCCTTTGTTGTGCAGTCAGCAACTTCAAACTCAACAGAGCACTTGCGTCCAATGGCACGTTCAATGGCAAATGAAACCATGTTAATGGAAAGATCAATCCCAAGAACATGGACATCATAGTTTTCAGCCATATAGAAGTCGCCTCCTCCAATTCCACACCCGACATCAAGTACTTTCTGGCCAGGTTTAAGATCAAGCATGCCCACAAATTCCTTTGTAGTCTCTGTTTGTTAAAGAAGCATGTGTTGTAATTTATGTAGAATAAGTTATCAAGATTTGAAATTTTAACAATAATGCAAGTAAATTTGCGAGCTTACCAACTCCACCAGTGCTCACATAACCCTCACCAAAGACACGTTCATAACGTAAGATCCCACTTGCTTTGTATTGCACGTTGTCCAAGAATCTCTGGAATCCTCTGTCTTCTGTTGATGTTACCTTCTCCCACAACCAGCATAACTGTTGAAATTATGTACTCACTGATGTCAGTAACTTTGATTTAACTGTACTAGTACAAGTGGTAACAAATAAGTGCATTCGAACAAGAAAGTACCTGGTTTTGATTTTTCTTGTTTTTCACATAAGCCCCAATACACTTACTAGTGACCAGAGAAAGTTCAAAAGAATTTCCATCATTATCATATGATTGGCACTCTTTAAAGACCTGTGCAAGCAAAAAAAGAATAATAAAGTTAGCTAATTGGAGACGTAAAATTGACTCAGCCATGGAAATGGACATGGAAGTTACCTTCGTGTAAAACCTTGGTTCCCGATAATGTGTTGGGTTCACTTTCCTTTTGGAATCTCCAGATTGGTGGAAACATGATTCTCTGAAGAAGATGTGGCCACCAACCTTTAACCATTTCACCATTTTCGCCACTAGCTTCTCAACCTATGGTACGGGATATAATTAACAGTTTTAAGAGCCGGAATTTTTTCATAAAACAGAAAGTTTGGGATACAATTTAGATCCGTCTTTTGTATGGATGGCATTTATGGAAGTGTTCTCAGCTGAAAGATATGACAGATCACCAAACATGCATGTTTTCTTCCTACTACAAAGAGAAACCGAGCAAAGATATTGGATGGTTCTTACCTCCTCATCAGAAAGGTACATCAATAACCAGTTCGAAAATATGAGATCAATGGAGTTATTTTCGAACTTCAGCTCCGGAGACGTTACATCAGCACACATAAATGTTATGTTTTTTAAATGCCCATTTATGCTTTCATTCTACAAAATAACAAAAATTGAATAACTTATTTGTTTGCAAACGTCAGATACCTTACGTAAGCTGACACACACATGAATACTCCAAACATGAAAACTTACCTTCTTAATCACACTTTCAATGAAATCGAGTGCTATGACATGCTTAGCTTCTTTTGCCAGGTCTCCTGTGAAGCGTCCTATTCCAGCACCAAGCTCCAGTACCGTTTTGCCTTTGTAAGATGGAAGTATAGATAGGACCTGCCGATCAGTAGTGAGAAATCAGTCCTCTGTGTGAAAATGGAGTCACGCAGCTTTTCTCTGAGTTACTAAGCCAGATGTGAGGTAAACAATGGTGGATGAAAAAAGAGCAGTAATGTCATGATTATTATGATAGCATATACGTGGTCATAGAGAACCAGGCCAGCTTAACTTTAATTGAGTATCGTCAGCAGAGCTACATGGCTAGAAAATCTTGATGGTTAACACAATACAAGAGGGCAGTTAGAGGCCTAGAGCACGAGAGGACCAGAGGTGGAGAAGGTGGGTAGGTGAAGCTAGATATTTTTTAAGCTTAGTAGGCCCCTTTGCTTTCGCTAGATCCAAAATACAATTTCAAAAAGTAAATTGTCTACTTTACTACCCATTTCTGTTGAGCCCATCTGTTGCAAAAGAAAGGGTAATATTATTAACAAGCAAGTTGACCTCCAACATAAGTCCTTGTCAGTGCTGAAATCAGCAAACTCTTTTGATCAACTTGTATACGGCCGTATAATTGTCAGGATTGAGAAACCAGGCCATAAGCTCTCAAAACCAAAGCTCTGGTATGCTTCAGCGTTCTCACCGGTGCTCATGCAAACTTCAGCACGAGCCAGGCATGTCTACACCTTTTATGGAAGGAGAGCATGAGGATGCACTTCTCTCGATTAATAACTAATAAAAGAATACGCAAGCGTCGGCATCAGCCTTTCAGCTTCAGCACTAGTGCTTTTTTTAATTTCATTTTTTTCCAAATGATTATTAGAGTAGAGACATGACTGTCCTGAAATGTATTATCACGTCCTTGTCCAAGAGTCGCTATCATCTTTCTTCCAGGGGCAAAAAGGCCGTGCCACATGGCTAGTGCAGCACTGACCAATCGTTTTTTATGGATCAAGATATCGTACTAACACTCAAAGAGTACCAACAGCATCATCATCCAAGAGCAGGAGCAGGGGGAGACAACAGAAGAAGTGGCATGGGAAATGTGAGATCAGGAAGGTTCCGGTGATCACCTCGGGGCGCTCCTCCTTGTCGAGGTCGGCGGCGCGGGAGTCGAGCATCATGGACTCGACGGTGAGGTCCTTGGAGTGCTCCTCCCAGTAGCTCTTCTGCACCTTGCGCTCCACCTCGCCGAGCCCTGCAACCATCGACGAACACCTCGTCAGATCGCGTCGCGGGCACACCAACTGCTCGATACATTCCCTCGCCCAACAATCCTGCCAAGAAAGAAAAAACCGAGCAGATCTACGATCTGCTTACCATTCAGGACGGCCACCACGGGGGCCGAGACGGCGTCCATCGTTCGTCCTCTGTTTTTTTTCTCTTTTCGTTAAAAGGAAAAAGATTTTGCACCCGAGCCTATGCCCCGGCGGAAATGAATGGAAGAAGAGAGGTTTGTTCGGGTGTTTGCGTGGACTGGTGCGTGCGTTTAGGCGCCCTCGACGGCGACGCGGGATCGGGAGAAGCCGCGGGAGCGGCGGTTGTGTGCGAGGCCTCGCTGCTGCATCAACTGCCCGCACACGACGGAGCGGCGCGACCGGAGCCGCGACGGATCAAGCTGCTGTTGTGGTGGTCAGGAGTGGAGTGGCGAGCGGGTCGGGCGGCGGAGGCGGGGGCTTTATAGCTGCGTGGCGGAAGAGGCGAATCTCCCTAGAGATCTGGGTGGGGCCAGCCGCGCCTCGGATCGGCTGCTCCCTCCGCGCGTGTGGCCTCGGGTCCGGGGCACTGGGCCTCCGTCGCGGTCGCCGCGGCGCGCCGTTCCCGCTGGCGCGTTGCGGTGGAGGCCGCAACGGACGATGACGCAGCGGTGCCGTACCACTACGGTTCTGCTGTCGCTGTAGAACCATCACCGCCTGATTCCACATGTATGGTGATCGCTTATTAGAGAGCGCTAATGTTTTTCCTTTTCTTTTGGAGACTTTGTTTGCAATCATCATTCCTGGGACAACAACAATCACTGTGCGAGAGCTAAGAGATAGTTCTTATAACAAGATAACTTTTTTATTCTGGTCTGGTGTGGAGGCTATGACGACTGCTAATTTGCGTCGAGTGACTGAAATTTTGGTTAACATGCTACTGCATTGTTTGAGAGACTTGTAAAACTGATCACTGACAGATTGTACGTACAGGTCTAAGTTGAAAAACGCAGCACCAACCGTAAGAGAAGTGAGCTGGCCTGTAAAATCATGCATATATTTCCCTTTTTTTTACAGCGTGTGTAACTCGAACAGTACTAAACTGCCCGGAAACAGTACAATAGTCTGCAGTTCATGTGATGCAATCAGAACATGGCCCTTTTTAATCTGAAAGACAAATTCAAAACAGGACCTTTTGCTCTAAAAAGAATCAGAAAATGGTCCTGAGCGACGTGGTGCAAAATTAGTGGACAAGTTTCGGTGTTTCGTAGGACAGCGGGATATTGTGCGGGGTCTTGCCTTACGTGGATGCAAGCAATTGGGCTGGTGGATACCCGACGGTACCCCGGGTCCCGGCTGATTGATACTCTCGTCCTGTGGCACGATGCCGCACCTACAAATTGCGAACTTTGTTATCCACATGAAATGTTTACATGAAAAAACTGAATATTCATCTGGATTTAAAAGTCCCGGACGCGGAAGACCGTCCGGGCAGCGATGTGCTGCTCTGCGAGCGAAAGGCCGTCCATATGTGCGTGACGTTGACACAATTTTCAGCAGCATCCTGTATTGCTGAGAGCCCAGTAGTGTTCCGACACTTGGTGTATCTTCAATAAAACAGGTGCTTGAATAAGGTTACACTGCACGGAAAAAGATGCATCTACGATGCAGACATCTTGCACATTTGTTGTTCGTGCCATGGACTCTTACGGGCCAATGGAATCATCAGTTCATTAAAGTATCCAGTCTCTTTTTTTCTTTTCTCTAGAGACTCTCCAGTCTCTTTTATTCAAAAAAAAAACTCTCTCTAGTATCCAGCATAGCGAGAAAAGTTTACTTCTCTACATCACAAATGGAGAATTTTGTTTCTGAAGTTTCACTTGTTAAAATCTGCTAGTACCCTACATGATCAGAAAAATTAAGACAAAAGCCTGGGGCTATCGGCTAGGTATCATGGCTAAGCTAAGGCCTTTCACGGGGCGAAAAGCCGGGTCACTGATTGAGATTCTGCGGTTGAGAGCACAAGAGACGACAATCTTGTTCAGGACACCAGACACTGCTGAGCTGTTGCCGTTTGCGATGCAACATGGCTTTGATTGTGCCCAGGGGTAAAGAGGAGCAGAATGAAGAAAGGCAACCTGCAATAATCCTGACCCGATGCATTATTGGCACAGAAGGGAAGATCCATCCAGGGCAACCTTCTTACCAGCTGAGCACTGAATCTGGCCAATAAATTGTACATAGTGCTCCTCCAGATAATGTAAGACTTGAAATGAAGGCAAGGTACAAAAAAAAGCCCTTGAGAATGTAAAACATCCGGAACTCAACTCACATGTACAGTCCACAATTCATCAACAGGCACGTGGCATGACAGAGCACAAAATCCTCAAACGCATGACATGCAAGAGAAACGAAAAAAAAAACAGTATAGGAACTGTTCTACAATACACATCCTTTTGTTTGTTATAACCATGCCCTACTATTTATTAACATATATTGGTGTTACAAGTCACTAATTTCTTTACAACATGGGTCACTCCGCAGCCCCGTGTTTGAAGCCAATACACTATTCGCATTGCATACAATACAAGAATGGCCAGGCACAGGCACAACACATGATATAATCACACAAAAATTGCATTTGCTTGCTCTCTTCCTATGTAGCCTACAGAAGTTGAGTGCCACCGAATGGATTGTGTTGCTGATGGCCATTGTTTGCCACTGGGAAAGCCCCAAAGCCATTATCTAGAAATGGGTTTGGAGCAGAGCCCATTCCCAATGGTTGTGGCTGCACCGGTGGGCCAAAGGGATTAGGCTGCATCATGGTTGGTATCTGTGGATGCTGCTGAGACATAGCAGCCATTTGAACTGACGGTGGGGGAGCGACTTGATTAGACATGGCAAAAGGATCATTCGTCATGAATGGGTTAGGAGCTGAGGAACCATATAACTGCTGTTGTTGTCTCTGCCTATAAGCCCCTTCATCATAGAGGCTGTCCAAGATGAGTTTATCGAATCCACCTCCCTGTAATGTCAGTCCATGAGTTAATTGAATTGAAAGCAGGTGTACAGTGGCACAACTGATCAACCAAAAAAAAAACTTGCGTGGATTAAAGACCCATACAAAATTATGGAGTCACACAACTAATCCAATCAGTACTCCAGCTACTGTGCACATCTAGATAAAAAAATAACATGATTTTCTGTACAAGTAAAACCTAATGTACAACATTTTCCTGGAGTTACTGAAACAAAAACTCAGTCCCCACTGCAAACCATTAAGCATGGTGAAGCCTGATTGAATCCAAAAGATGATGATTTACTGGTCCTAATTTTTTACATTACTAGGAGATAATATGGTAGAAAATAAAATAGCATATGATCCACACAAATCCACTTGTCAAGCTATATTGTACTGTAAACATAAGATATCCGTGTGGCTAAGAGTGGAATATCCATGCTTCGTTACCCAAACTAATACTTTTGTTGATCAAGGAATGGGGATCTTGTACTAATCATAAAAAATGGAGAGAAGGAATAAATATAAAGCTCAAAATGCACGAATGATGTTATTTAGCTCATCAGGTAGCCTAAACTAAACCATATATGAAAAGTGCTTGTTTATTTTCCATATTATATGGATTGTTAAAACTTCAAGTTGAGGACATGTTTGGTTCAGAACTTCAGATACTAAGGTTGCCACCATTTACTTATCCACAAAAAAAAAAGGTTGCCACAAAATTTTTTTGCCAAACTAGACTAAGATTAGGTGATCAAATTGTTAGCCACAACTTGGCAAGCCTAAGAAAATCTTGCCACACTTTATTGAGTCATTGAGATGTGGGACCTGGTTAGTTAGAAAAGAATCTTGCCGCAACTCTGGCTATGAAGCAAACAGGTGCCTAAGCTGGTGAAACTTGATTAACCTTAGACGTGGCAAACTGTGGCAAGTTTGGCATGGCAATCAATTGGTATTCTCTTAGATTTGATCAATATTTTTATCCATTAACGTGCTACATTAATATCAGAAGGTAGAAATAAATGGTTGGCATATCTTGAACATTCTGATCAGACAGAACTACATCTTCCCAAAGTTCTTAGTGTCGTAGGGCACTATAGAACTTAGTGTGTTCATGTTCAGCTTTGAAATTTGCCAATTTGCCCTACATGGGCAGTAATTTCTATGTGTGGTACTACAGCATAGAGGCAACAGAACACATACAGAAGTTCCAAAGATCTAAAGTGCCAGTGATGAATTGATTACATACGCCATATATAGACTTGAACATGTTCCTGTATGCCTATTTTCTAAATATATGCCTATAGATCTAACGGAGCAGGTTTGGCAACGAACTGTATAGTTAAGCAATACGAAGATATGAAATGCCATACTAAATAGTGCTGAAAAACTGACTGCTGCATCAAAGAAACAGCAAATTCAGAGAAAAAAGAGAGAAATATTAGAGACAAACCAATTGAGTATCTGCAGTCGAAGTAGTGTTGCTTGGAGTGGTAACGAGAGCGAGCTCCCATCCTGTTGGATCAAATCCCTTATCTTGCAGTGCAGTAGTGCCAGTTGTCGACGTGCTAGCATCTAACAGATGTAAATCATTTAACATCAATCACAAGTGGAATGTTCCTTTATAGATATTAACAGACTAGATGGATTATGTGATAACAAGTTACCTGTTGCAACAATGGCCAAGGCAAGAGCATTGCTTTCCTCAATTGCTGATACACTAGGGCTTGGATCATCAAAGCCCTATCGAGCGAATAACAGTAAGTATGTGATGTACAGTATATAGTGGGTATTTAGATTAAGTATGTCAAGGTACTGTATACATGTTCTTTTACCCACCAGCAAATCAACAGTATCTGCTACCTCGGTCTTGGGAGGGGTGTAACAGCTTCAGTAACAGGTGGCTCTGGAATGGGTTCTTCTGCTGGTGCTTTTTCCTCTTCAACAGGTGCAGGCTCAGGAATTTCCTCTGCTTCTTCAGGTTTGTACGTAAGGAGAAGCCTCTCAGAAAATTCCTAATGAAAAAGGGAGATTCATGAACTGATCTCATTTCCAGAAATCAGAAGCATACCCAATCCTAGCAAATAAGCCGCAAAATTTAAGCTCAGCAATAATCATAGAAGTACAACTTGCTTGGGATTGAAAGCTTTGTTGTTGTTGTTGTTGTTGTTGAATCATAGTAAAATCTAGAATAATAGTGGAATCACTTTCATAGTGGGTAAAAAAGACTGTCTAAACAAAGATAAATGGAATTTATGCCATCTACTATACAAATGGTATGGCTAGAAAAGAAAACTCCATCTGGTGGAGAAATTAGATTTTTTTTCTCAAAAGCGCAGGAGAAATTAGGTTTAAGCTACAAGAATTACAGTAATGGAATTGATGTTCTATATAATTTCAATAAAGCAAATTTGCTAAGATGCTATTGAAAACACAAATGGTAAGATAGCTAAGCGATATTTGAGCTGAATTATAGTGTTACACGCTTCAATAAAGTAACATCTTTAAATCATTATTGAAGGACACAAATAAAACAACAGCTATGTGGATTTCCTTCAGCAGAAAACCAATAGGTCCCTAAACTACAAACATAGATTAAACAGAATGGAAACAATATAAAGTTATCAATCAGGAACTAACCAGGGGTTCTCGAACTGGAACCATGCGCGGTGCCTCCCTAACATACTCCTCCATAGTAGCAAGAAATGTTTGTGGAGGCTGAGGAAAAAAATTCTTACATAAGATGTAAAATTAACCCCATGTCAATAGTGAAAAAATCATCAGCCAATAAATCCTAACCTCCCTCAGAGTTGGAAACTGGAAATTCCTTGCCAGTTCCAATCCCCGACAATTCTCGTAGAAGTCAGATAGATTTCCTGCCTGAAATACAAACACCATAACCAGATATGAATGAGAACATATACCATCTTCACATTCTCAGAACGTAGATTTAAGATATACTCCATCTGTCCCAAATTAATTTTCATCCTCACAATCTACCAGGTTCACATAACATTATATGAATCCTGACAACTGATCTGTCCAGGTTCATGGAAGATGCTATGAATCTGGACAATCAAAAACACACCCAGAAGTAAACTGGGTGGAGGGAGTAGTTCACAATATCATCTTCAGGACTTTGAAGTTACCTGTTGCCCAGCCCTTCTGTAGATATCAAGAGCTTTAAGTGCTTCATGTCTTGGCATATCAAAAAACTATACAAATCAAAACTAACATAAGCATCGCTGTCAACCATAAATGATAGGGTGTTTTCAGTCAAAAACCACCACCATTACCTTGTCAACAAGGTTGATAATTCCGTCGTTTATCGCACAATAAATTTTGAAGCTTTCTTTTAACACCTGTATTCAGAGTTGTAGTCTGAGTCAAATAAAAAAGGCATGGTATTCAGGTAGAACAGAAGATACAAGGGCATATAGGCATGTAAATGTACCGGGTAGCTTAAGTTCAACACAGCAAAGAATGAAACTTTAACATCTAAAAAGAATGAATAACAATTTAATCTGTTAAGGGTATAAGAGTCCTATTAGGAGTCTTTGTTATAGAGTAAATTTCCTATTGTATACCCACTCATGTACCCATATATATAGCCCCCATAGGACTACAGTTCAATACAAGTGCTATTCATAACAATCAAACATCTGTGAATATGCTAACCAGCAATCAAACATGGGGCATCAATGGGAACATTCCTCAACAGCAGCAATAAATATGGATTTAGGACATTTTTCATAGTCCCCAATACGCATTGCATACGTAAGAAGAATCAACATTATGCAATTGAGTTTGAACATTATCTGGCAGGACATTGATTCTACAGAAGAAACAAATCGAACAACCAAAGAACAGAGCTTACCAAAGCTAGAGCATACTGCACCAAGTAGTTACTATTTGCAGCTCCTTCAGGCTGTGATTACAGAGAAAGGGGTTTTATTTGACATACGGGGGACAAAATGAAAGAAATTAGAAAGATTTAAAAGACTTGTTAAGCCAAAAGTTGACAGTAAGTACCTTGCATCCAACAAGTCGGTATAACAATTGCTGCAAAGCTGGTAGTTGATCCAACAAATCTTGTGAATCCAATTCTCTAGTTCTACTGTGTCCCTGTTAGAAAGTAACATCAGTCAATGAATGAATTAGGGACTTGGTACACATAGTGGAGTTCGACAAGCAGCAATCCTAGAGAGCAGTCAGTTGCAGAAAATGATATTAACAAACCTTTTCAGGGCCTTGACCTTGCTTGGATAAACGTTCAGCTTCAACATCATACTTAAGAACTCTGAAACATTCCAATCTTTCCTCCAAAAACAAACCATACGTGCGAACCCAGGCAGAACAATCCCAAGCTGCACAGCACTCAGCAGTCAGCATCAGAACACAGGAAAACCGAGGGGCAAAAGGCATGAATTTCCTATGGTAAGAAGAAATACTGACCAATTGGACTTGAGTCGTCCTTAAAGTTTGAGAGTTGCAGGATCCGTCCCCGTTGTGTAAAATTAAGAAGCTCCTCACGAAATGTAGGGTCTCCCTCACGAAGAAGTCTATGGATTAATATAAGCGTTTTCAGTGCAACCTACATGCCACAGAAAAAGATGCAAAGGAAATAAGCGGCCACCATAATTCAAAGTTCTGTGATGGCAAAGGACCATTCGTCAAACAACACCATTAGATATCCTAACACGAGACACAGACAAGATTTATAATCTCCAAGCGATTGTCGAACTTACAATCCAGTTGTGGGTCTTGGCGAGACGGCGGGCAAGCGCGTGGATGCAATAGGCAACATCTGCCCGTGGCCTGGCGATGGACGTCAACGCGATAACCTCTGCAACAATAACACGAACAAATTATCCCCTATCGAACAACGAACCCAAGGGAAAAGCACATTCACTTGACGCCTCGGCCTCCCACTCAGAGGCACGACCTAATTTCAAACCCTCGTAAGCACTAAATTAGGAGGAAACTTTAATACGCGGGAATACAGGGTATAAGAATGAATCAACGCACTCCGCACGTGGCGTTCCTTCGGTGGGCACTCCTCGTGGTTAGTCGCCTTCACGATCGCCACATCCAGATCCTACAAAAGCGAGCGGACAGCAATCAGAACCCACAGATCCGAGGCCGCTCCCGCGCCCAGGCACAGCACAGCCCACTCCAGCACACCAGAAAGCTAGGGTTTGGATGAACTTGAGCAAACTTATTGCACAGGGGAGAAATCCGGAGGAAACCGGCAAGGGATTTCTGGATCGGCGGACCTTGAAATCGGAGTTGAGGTTGGCGAGGCTGACGGTTGTAGTGTCCTTGATGGCGCCGCAGGCCTTCCGCCAACTCTGCATCGCCGCCATTCCTGCGGCGGCCGCTTAGCCCTCGTCGCCGCTCGCCGATGCCTCTTCCTTCTCGCTGCTCGGGGGAGGACGCGTTTTGATTCGGTTATTATTTGCGGGGGTGGTTTCTGCGTTGCGTCTGAAAATCGCCGACGTGGGGAATAAAATTGAACAAATTGAGGCCGCTTTTTGCGAAGTTTGGGGTGCGTCTCGAATGACTCCCTTGTGATTTACGAGCGGAAGGTTCGAGACTTGAAATGCTCTGCCTGGCAGTTATCATGATTGCAATAAACCCCTCAGAGAGGGAACTATTTGTACAACATATAGATTGTCTACGAGAATATTTTTGTCTTCTTTGACTTGTTTAGGAAAAGGTCAACTAATGCGACCGTGCAGGAGTAAAAAAAAAACTGATGGCGGCTTCAACGATATATTTTTTCTGGTGCTTGATCTAGTGCTTCTCAATCACATCCTAGTACTAGCAGGTCTGCAGGTGTGCTGTTCGTTAGATGAAAATTGCACGGCTGAAGAAAGAAATGGCGATGGCATTCATACTGCATGGGATTTCTGAAGGCGAAACACATGAACGAATTCAAAGAAGTGTAGGGTGCAAGATGCACGCTAACCCGTATGTCTCGCATGCTTCGCTGTACAGAAATTGTTCTTTTGGCCACGTAGGGCCACCTGAAGAAACAAATAAACCGACCCGTGCGTCATGCATCTCCTCCTACTTTCAGTTGCTGCGCTTCGGTGTCGAGCACTCTGAACGGACGCCGTCAAGCGTCGGCCAATCAGAGGACGCTGGACGCGTCCGACCACACAACTCAAAAGAGGATGAACTGTTTTCTTGTGATGCTTCTCTACAGCTTCGCATGCAGTCTGTCTGATGTGTCTGATGAAGGATGGAACATACTACTGAGGACCATAATTGTCAGTTGGCAGCCGTCCAATGAGATCACCGAAATATGCCAGATATTAATAAAGGATGGCTGGTCAATTTGACACTAATGAGTAGTGACATTATTGTTTCCCTGTTCTAGATCCAATCATTGCTCTGATACGGGATACAGCAGGTTTAAGCAACCATGAATCTATCGTTTTGGTTGCTAGGTTGACCTGATATTTGGTCGGTACTTCTGCCGCAATAATCGTACTACCTAAACAGCCTTTTTAGATTCAATCGTTGTGATTTAATTTGTGAACGCTTTGTTTCTCTATTATGATATCTTTTTTAACAACAATTTCTTTGTTCTTGTTCTTAGTAAGGAAGATGTGTTATGCCCATGTAGTCACGGGGGTTGTCTCATGCTACATTCGGAAGCCATGCATCCTGTAACTCTACCCCCGAAGATGGTCTTCAATGTGAAGAGGACTAGATGATGAATAGGACTAGATAAATGCAAGTTCCCTGCATACAAGTGACGAGTAGCAGTTGTAACTTGTAACTTGGAGCCTTTAGCCAGGAAGAGGACCATATATGGTCCATGGAGGACCACTCGTACAAATGCAACAAGAGTGAAGGGCGAAAACGGTAGTACAACCGAGTCATAAGCAGCACTCATCACCTCATCACGAGGTGCGTTCAGAATGTGTAGTTCCATCCGATGGCTACAGTTAAATATTTGCGGTGCCAATCATAGCACCATGGCACAAAATGACCTGTCATATGGAATCTTGTATCACATGAAAAGAGAGATACTTCCAGGGGCAGCGAAGCTACCAGAACACCGATCACAAGAAAATCCGTGTCACAAGGGTTAAGCAGGTACAGCTGCGTGCTTACGAACTATAACGACAAGGGTTACAAAAATTCGATTTAATGCATATGCAAGATATTTACATGTATACAGTGTGTTACTGCAGTCGTTCAGATACATTTTACTCTCACCAGCCGGTAGTATACACTATACCATTTACCAATGCTAACAAACAACAGCCGACGTTTTTTACAGAAGCAAACGAAGATGTAAAAGGAGGTGTGGCTGCCTAGTCCTCCTGGGTATCCACCGGCTCCACCAAATGCTTTTGCGCTGGCCGGCGGCGAGTTCATCCATGCTCTCGTTGATCGTCCGCACGATCTTTCTCTGCGCGCGCAACAACGACGCTAGCGCGTTCCGCTGGGCGTTGCTTTTCTTCGGTTTTATTTTCTGCACATAAAGGCGAAAGCAACAGGTGGTGTGAGTGGAAAGTGCTCCCCTGACATATAAGAATTGGGAGTGGGATTCCCGTTGGCATGGTCAGCATTCTCAAGATAAATAACTGTACCGACTCAAACTCCTACGACAAATCACAATAACCCAGAAAAATTAGTGGTGAAGCTGTCACACTTACCCTAAGCTCTTGAAGCTGTGCTTCCGTAAAGCCTCCCACGGATTCAGTTCCTGACCTTGCCATGAGGCCAATGATCCACCGGGCTGCTTCACTGTAATCCTTTTGGGTTGCCCGGAATAGCTGAAGCCTTAAGTTCTGCATGACAGAGAGCCCAAGAAGCCCTTCACGGATGAAATATGGATGCGCCAGCGCAGCCTTTGCGCTTGTCCTTCGCCGCGCTTTGTACCTGACCATCGATGTGACGAGTTCCCATCCAATGCCATTATCTAAATCCAAGATGTCAAAGCCCCTCCGAAGCTCCGCAGAAGCTCGTGGTTCTACCAAATTCCTCCAAGCTTCTAGGTCATAATCACATCTCTTCAGTTGCCGGTTGAATTGTATGAGGCTGCTGTCGGTTCGTAATGAAGGAATTGCCTGCAGAAGAATATAAAATTTTAAATAGTAAGAAGTACAAGGTATTTATGAAAAAACTGATTTCCTATGAGACTTTTGCGTGTTACTGATGTACATATCTGCATCATGCAATCCAATGAGAAAAAAAAATCCTGTATTGAAAATGACAGTGAAAACATATCATATTTGTGTCCCTGCATGAATCAGAGTGTAGAGATGCAGAATGCTCCACATATATTATGTAGACATCAGATATAGGCAATGTACTGGGTAGCTGGGCTAGCACCTAGCAGAACTAAAAACAAGGTGAAACAGGGAGATGAAACCACACTTGCATGTAAAACATGGAATGGTGTCACAACCTGATTCTCTGTGGACAATGGAACCCACTTTGATAACTTGACATGGAACTAAACATTTCATGTTTCCAGCTAGTAATGTTCTCCAGAGATGTATTGTCACCTCGAAGACATTTAGTACACTATTTTGTATTGCATAAGGACACATCCTTTTGAATGTTTCGCACACCTTTGGTTCACTACCAGGCATTACAAAATATGTTGTTTCATGTGACAACTTACCATCTGTAAGAATATGAGGCCCAAGCTGTATATGTCAAATCTGTCAGGAAGGTTCAGCTGTCCATGAAAACAATTGTTTCATTAGTTCAAACAATTATGCTAATTGTTGACCTAAAAAATACAATGATTTTAATAAGGAAAAAAAATCTCAGAGGAATAGAAAACAGCTTGATCAGGAATTTAAAGAATACCTGCCACAGCACCGGAGACAAAGTTGTTGCAACTGGAACAGAAGGAGCAGATGGTGTTTGTGTGCTCATGATATATTGCTCTGGTGCTGCATACCTACAAATCATTGGTAAATTTGGGAGTGATGCTTTGATTTTAATATTTTTGCAATTCAGGAACATGGAGGCGTCAATGAGTACCTTGGATCCAAAAGGAACTCATTGGGAATATAGTTGATGCCTACTCGTAAGTCGGCTGCTGCTCCGAGGTCAATAATTTTAAAGGTTCGTGATCCTGTCAAAGACAAAATATCACAGTTACGCTCAAATAAATATCATGAGAATTTAAACAAGCTGAGAGTTTGTTGTTACCCTCAGAAAATATAATATTTTGAGGTTTTATGTCTCTGTGAACAATTCCTGTTGAATGAAGTCCATCAAGTGCAAATAAGAGTTGTCTCATCACTGTCTGAATGATCTTATTTTCTCTGGCTATCCCCTTTGGCAAGTCCTGAACATCACCAAGAATCTTGGTCTCAACCTGAGCCACCACAAATAAATTTGAGTATTAATTATTAAGAAACCACAACACTATGTTATGTCAATGTAAATTTGGTGCGGTTTTTGTTAACTAAAAATCTAAAACACATAACATGGATGGCTTAATTAGTCTCCTCAAAAGTAAGTGAAGAGAAAAGTATTGCCAGTTTTCTATGCAATGAGAATGTTAATGAAAGTAAGTTATCCTCACTAATGCTAATGAGGTCTGATGAGGAAAAAATTCACACATATTAGTCTACCAGAGTTCCAAACAGTACGGCCAACTTGATCATCAAAATACAGGCCAGCAACTCAATGGGGATCCAAAAAAGTATCACTGAAGAGTTATGGATAGCAAGATGGTTATAATCAGTGCAACAAACTGCAGTTCATGCAATCATCTGAGGATATAACGGAAACTGATTCAACTGAAGTTTATGCATACAAAGTGATTTTGACTGAAAATCACTTTTTTCAAGCCTGAAGTCACAATACTTACATTGTAAGGGAACTCCTTGCTTTGCATGAGATCGAAAAGTGTATCTTCGCCTTCAAATCGCCAAATAAGCCAATATTCATCAGCCCCCTTACCTTTAGATTTTGTCTGAAAAGCAAGACAAAAAGCAAGTTTCAGGAATCAATCACATTTTAGTGGAGTGAGTTAAATCCAGTTCTGGACTTAAATCCTGTGTTAAGAAAAAAAGCACAAAAAGGGATGAAACATAAGCATCTAATTGAGAGTATACCTCACGAAATCCGTAAAGAAAATCGGCACAGCTGCTAGCGCATGCCCTCCTAACACGCTCATTCATCCATATCTCCACCGCACCATACTCTGTTGCCTTCTTCACAACCACATCCCCTTGCTTCAAAATGAACAAAAGAAGTTCTCAAAAAAAATGAACAAAAGAAGTCATTTCTCATTAGTACAACCAGTTGTTGTTTTGCGCATTTTACAGGTTTTTATCTACACTGAAATCATCAACTCCAATGTTGTCAATAACTTAAGCAACTGATTCACGTATACTAATGACCACTGCAGTGAAAGGTTTGCACTCGTGACTGCAATATAAAATGTACACTAGCATTTTCCTCACTTCCTTCAGGAGCAAAACTCATATTTTCCCCACTTTCTGGGTTAGAACCACCTACGCACATTTCAATGATCAGTATGCCCAAGTGTAATGGATTCCAATTTCTGGGATACTGGCAACCAGGGTTCTGCAGAATACAACTATAAAAGATCCTCGACATGTGGATGCAGCGTTAGCCCGGTAGCCTTACCTTCTCAGCTGCTTCGGGGTTCGCCAGTGACGCCTTGTACACGACGCCAAACGCGCCCTCCCCAAGCTTCTTCCCGAACACGAAGTCATCCTGCTCAAGCAATCAAATCAGCGCAGATCGAGAAGTCCAAATGTTCAGCGTTCAGAATCGAAGCATGCGCATGCGCACCTTGCGGAAGGTTGGGCGGAAGAGCCGCTCTGCAAAGGCGAGGACAAACATGTCGAAGAAGCCCGGCGCGACGCCGGGGTAGCCCAGAGGTAGGACCCGGCGGCGAGCGCGAGCGCGACTCCCGGGGCGGTGATGGTGAGCCCATCTTGGGGCAGCGTGCTGCGGTAGATGACGTCGCCGCAGGACATGACGGTGCAGGGCAGCCCCACGCCCACCGCCTCCACCAGCTGCCGCCCCAGCTCCGTCGCGGCGCCGCTGAGCTCCGCCGTCACCGGCCGGAACGACGCCGCAGCGCTCCCCGGCCGCCGGCGCCGGCGCCGGAGGAGGGTGTCGTGACCGGGGAGGAAGGAGGTGGAGAGGCCAAGGCCACTAGCGGCCATTTTGGATTTTTCCCTTGTGTTCGAAAATGTGGCTCACGCCATTTGTTCCTCTGTGAGATTTGGATTTTGAATTATCGAGATAATTCGAACCTGTTGGATCGGATGTGCTTGACGCGTGGCATCAGGTCCACTTGTAAGCGGCTCGAGAGCATGTGGCCGGGCGCGCGAGCTCGCTTGCACGTAAATTTCAGTTTCCTCGTTTGTTTGTTCGTTATAAACAATGACGACCGTTATACTCCACATGTCAGTGAAGGTCGAATTTCACAAGTTTAGCTGTTGAATTTGCTCTCTTCTTTTGGTAAAAAAACTCTCATTTTGGCTCAAAGTTTTTTGTATTTAAATAAGGCTTATTTGGGGCTGAAAATTTCGTGATTTTCACATATAGCCAGTACAACACACATGCTTGAGTAGATTATTGGAATATATAAGCCATAAAGGAAATATGATGTCAAGATTATCGGTAATTTTTTTTCAATAACATAAATTATCAACAATTTCAGTTTTGTGCCATAGATACGTACACTAGAAGTCGAGAAGAGCATAATTTGTGGCTAGGGAAGGTACAGAGAGAGGGAAGCATCATCGTCTCAGTGAGCTTGTGGCCACAGACAGCTCTCAGGTGCGACAAGCTCGTCAATTCTAGGACTCCTGGTCGAGTTTCGCGCGGTGAAAGAAACTATCCTGGTTCAATCAAATGGGTTAGATGTCACTGCTTGTGTAATATGCAGGGCTCACAAAACCGCTACGATTTTCATTTTTTGTCAAAAATCGAGTGGTAAACCGAAGAACCTCAGCGGTAACTGCTTATGTACAGTAATCAAATTTGGTTTTTAGCAAAAATCGGTCGTTCGCTTCTACGGGAGCGACGCAATAACTGTGCAGTTAGCGTCGGTTGTTTAAACCATGGTAATATGAATCATATCCATTCCGTAGCGGAGGAACTGGTTTTGAAGTGTGGGTAATGGGTAACCTCAATTTTTTTTTCAGGAAATGTTGGCCCTCCTTTGGAATGCATGATTTCAAAATATATAAATGGGAAAAACACTTGGATTGAGTTTGTTATCAGTTGAATTCCTACCGGAATTGAAAATGCAAAAAATCTTATCAAACGTTTCGTTGCAACACAAGACAAACACATTAATTGAGAGAGAGAGAGAGTGATTCATAGAAATTTTACAAGACGTTGGACCTTTATCTTATCTTATTTTTCTCTGAGACTTGCATGAAGGAAAACATTCATAAGAATTTTGAAAGATTTGATAGGGTTCATTTTTTACATTTCAAAGACTTTCATAGAAAATTTTCCTGTAGAATCAAATTCTATAAAAAATCATATATTTTTCCTCCGTTCCAAATGAGGTCTTAATCTCACTTTTTTTTAGGGAAAGGTCTTAATCTCACTTGCCAGTACCTGACTCATCCTCAAATATCATAGCCCACGGGCCAACTATCCTAATGGTAACGGGCCTTCAGAGATGACCTCTTTTGAACTGACCTCGTTGTGTAATACGCCCATCAGCGTTCAAATTTCAAAGCAACTAAACAAGCGCAACGCGCAGCTGTCTCTCTTCGTTTGTGCTTGCAAGGCCGGTGGAATAAAATCTCCCTGATCGTGCAAGGATTATACATCATGCAAGTTACATTTCTTTTGTGCGACTAGTTACATAACATGGGCAGATCATAGTTATCCTCGTGGTCAAATGTACCAACGCTCTGTTTTCTTTTTGGACGAAAGAGGGGAATTCATTGATATTAAAGTATTGTAATAGAAGTATAGTGCATCCTCTGATTACAATATTAATTCTAGCAATATAGAGGTTCACAACCAAGTTTTTCAGAGCACCATTCTCTTCCTCGGTGAGCTACAAATCTCACCATCTTGGATTATATATTCCCCTGTTTATCTGAGTTGGCGCCATTGAGCCCCCAAATAATTTCTGAATACAAACGGGTTAATTTGCAAAGTCAAACAATAATAAAACAATCTTCTGTAAATTTTATACTCTAGAAGGAATGAAATCTTGATGGTGTTCTCGTTTAGTGATTCTGGTGGATCGTGTAATTCATAAAAGCCAGATGACAAGACCACGTTATTAATTAAGTAGAAACTACAGAATAGAACTCAACCAGAACCATGATATCATGAATGCATCATCTCTCCCGTACCTTATTGATACTTTGCTTTAGGTGTAAAAAAAGATACTTTGTTTTATCTCTTTTAATCTTGACGGAAACTAGTTTTGACTCTTTTTTAGATAATGGAACAAAGTCCGCCTCTACACCATTGGTGTACACAGCGAGTTTTGACTCTAGACTTGAAGGAAAATGAAGATGGCCCCAAAAATGATCGTAATATAATTTCTTCCTTTGAACATAAATCAAAATGCCGTGGCACATCCTGGATATGATTTCTTGTCCCTAGGATGTATAGGATCCTTCCATACATTTAGCATGTAGTAGTAGCATATGTAGTCATATACTATATGCTTATCCTAAAATTATTCAAAGATATCATACAGTTAGTTAGGGCACTAGACAAACATATCCTCTCTGTTTCGGCTCCAGACTTTAGCAATCTTTATCATGCTGGCCCCTGATGCACCACCTCAGTTTCAATTCCCAGTTCCCACCGAGCAGATTCTGATTCACATTTCCCAGCTACAGCATCATCACAAGACATAACGTGATCTATTTTTCTGACGATTAATGACTAATCCTTCGCCCAAATAAAATATTGGGAACGTCCATGGAGGTGCCTATCGCTCCGAAACAAAATGAATGGAGTTGTTCCTGGTCACATGATAATTTGGTAGTAGCATCGCAGCAGCTTGAGGTGGCGAAGGCTGGCTGTGTTGAGACGCGGCCCCATGTGGCACTAGTGGTTTCCGAAGATTGCTGTACGGTCACCTGTAAAAGAAGGGCAATAATACGCGCTGTTATAGTGGCCTTTCCGTCGCGCGAAAACGTAGCTTAAGCGTGGAATCCGAGCATGTGACTGTCACATGACCCGAGCAGATGGGGATTGACTCGACTGCATCACCAGCATTCAGGAACGCGCGCAGCCTCCAATCTCCAAGTACTATTCACAATCAATCCCGGATGTGATCCGGCCCCCAGTTTTCTCGCATGGTTGTTTAACCAAATTCCAAGTTTCCAACAGTAGTAGATTTAACTGAAACTTGCAAGTTTTCTCTCACTTTTTTCAGTGTATGATCTTCGAAGACAGGAAAAAATCAACTATCTAGATTCAAGGAGCTGGAGAAGGCGCTAGTCTGCATTTCAGTGAGCTGCATGTATCATACTTGTCATTTTACAGCGGTATTCCATTTCATTTTTTCTCCTGAAGCTCGCTGTTTGTGCTGTAAGCGCATTTCCCACATGATATTAGCACAGATGCATCAACGCGCTAAAAATGATCAGCAATTCAGTTCAGGTTAGTAGGTACCATATCTTCCTTCAGATGCCTGCCTGTACGGTTCCATACTACTAATAGCTCGACAAAATCATTAATTTCTAAATAGAAAAAGGACTCGCTGAATTTCTGGTGGAATATTATGACCTTTCATAGCATATCAACATCTTCCAAGTTGGCGACTCAAGCAGGATCTCATGCACAGTGGGCAGCCGACCAAGACAGTTCTGCAAGCAGAGGCGCTTCACCAACTGCTGCTACCGTCATCCCGGAATCGATTCCATTTCATGCATGCCAAAAAGCGCCACTAGCATAGCAGGTAGGAATACTTATCAGGACATGAATCTCAGAGGGGAGCCTGCTGAAAAATCCTCATCGTGGAATCGATTCGGTGTCAAGAGGGACCGTTGGTCTACAAGCTCCAGAGGCATTGTCCCCTGGACCGTCATCAAAGTTCGTGCAACTTGACGGGATGCCGCATGTGCTCGCGGAGTGGCACTGGCAGCCTCCCGCTTCCGAGAAGGGGTATATGCCTCTTCCAAGGCGCTGTTATGATAATTCGCCAAGTAGCCTGGCAACCATGCATGGGGTGATGTGGAAGAAACAAGGCAGAGATGCCAAGCTTTCTTCCCCTATATAAGCGCATCAGATGCGCTCGCTTGACCACACCACAACAGAAGCAGATCCAGCGGTAGCGGCGACTCAGAGCCTTCGGCTTACCAGCCCCAGCGCCTCTGTTCATTCAGAAAGGATGGATAAGCCGAGGAGTCAGGGGAAGCAGAGGGGAGGAGGAGGAGGACTCAGCAGGTTGCTCAAGGAGCAGAAGGCCAGGCTCTACATCATCCGGCGCTGCGTCGTCATGCTCCTCTGCTACCATGACTGATCTGCTGCTTCTCCTCTCCTACTGTTCTTCGTAGCCAATAGCCATTGACTGATTCTAGTTCTAGGTGTTGCTGCTTTGATTTTCCAGTTTTTAGTTTGTAGGCCTAACAATTCTTTGATGTACATAGGATAGTTCAGATATGTACTGACAGTCTCCATCTTGAACTCAGATATGTTTTTAATCCTAAGTCCTGAAATGGCAAGGATGTATGTTACTTGTTAGGCGTTGGCATCTCATCGTCTTGTGTGTTTGCTCTATATAAGAAATCCAAGATCAGAAAGGTTGTCTTCCTATCTCCTTTTTGTCTTACGCTCGGATTCATTAAGATGTTTTGAGGAAAATATCTTTTGACTAATTCAATAGAAAATATTATAAATGTGATGAGATCATTTTATTTCAGCACACACACTCAAGTTTTGAAGATACAATCGAAATCTTGGCAAATTGCGATGCTGAGAGTTATACTCTGACAAAGGGCGGCGGCGTTGAATTATATCTACAGTGATTCATCCTTGATTCAAATTCTCTCTTGCTATCAACATTCTCAAAACACTCCTGGGTTGGAAGGCACACTAAGAATTTGAATACTAATTTGGAAATGCCACTAACTGTGCACAAGACTCCCAATTTCTCATGCACTACTATTTCTCCTTCAGCTAGTAAGGGCTCACATGTAGATTCCTCGCATTTTGAAAAGAATAGATTCCTTTACAAGCTCGTAAATAAAGTCACCAAGTTGACAAGTTGCGCTTGATACTTTTTGTTTTCCAGCAGCAACCAAATTAGTTTTTTTTAGAAGGTACACATTATGAAACTTAAACAACAAAACTTGAGCCATGAAAATCCGTGCAGCCATTTGGTAATAGCCTGATGGTACTACTAGATGCAGTGAGGAGCAGCAAGCACCGGCCCACAAATTTAAATGAGAGAAGCTTCAAGGTACTTGCATTTGCATACCTGTAGCTCGCATGAAGCTGCAAATGACCTGCCTATTGGTCTTGAATTTTGAGACGCACAGCTCATTGTGATCACAAGTCTAGCAGATCGCATCCAGCGGTGACATGCACGTCTTTATCTTCTTCATTGCCCGATGACGAGATGGCTCAATGACAAGGCATGGAGCGGTAGACTAGAAAAATGTATCAACTATAAGCATGCCTGTTTTTTAAAGAAAAATTGGTTAACAGTTGTGTCCCTAGGAATGTAGATATTAACCTCATAAATCTGTTGATTTTGGCGAAGATTTCTGCATTTCCGACTACAACCTTGAATGTACTGAAACCATAGAGTCCTGACCGTGACGAGCAACGAGGAACAAGTGCTGCTGTTGCTGCTGCATTGGACATCCTCAGCACTTCAAACTGACATGAGCGTGGTGGGTTTGCTTTGTTCAGAGATCAACTTAATTTAGTGCAAGTTGGCTCATTTCGAAACAAGTGTTTTTTTCTTTTTAAATTACCTTGGTCGGCAAAACCAGCGTTGTTTTACGCGCCATCGCAGCCCGCGATAGAAACGCGCATCCTACACCCCACTTGCTGTACTTGCTTCCATAATCGCGTCCAAGTTCAGGCCACTGATGCAAACTAGAGTTCGTTTTGCTCCCCAATGGAGGCAGCCACAAGCCAGTATTTTGTTCTACGTGTTGCTGTACTACTTGGAGCGGTTGGTCTGAATTTGGGCCGTTGCTGCTGTAAACCAAAGATCAGGAATGAACAAAGCCATCACGCTAGATTTTTTGCTGAAATAAAACAACTCATCTGCACTTTGGTGTCTTAGCCATCTGTACACAGTTTATTCAAACCGTAATCATCAGGAGAAGATGAACATTATGCTTTAACTGACGATCGAGGTTAGGGGGTGCTGTCAAGTTCGATATGATGCGATATCGGCATGTGAGACGTGACTTCTCCATGTGAGATATGGTGAAGATATTGGAATCTGCAGAAGATTAAGCATCGCTCTGCATTGTTCTCGTTTCACAGTATAAAAATGTTTGACACAGCCCATTGTAACTGCAGTAGTCCAGTATACGCCACCACTCATAAGTCAAATACTTCAAAATTGCCACCTTAGAAATACGCTTATAAACAGAACCTGAAGAACATGCAGTAAGGTGGACTCATGGAAAGTCAAACTGCCAGATATTATTGTTTTATGTTGCAAGCCAGAGGTGATGTTTGCATGAAGGTATAAAACGAACTGCTCATTAGAAAATCATGAAGATAGTATTTAAAATCTCTGGACCATGCAGGCCGATATTTAGCCTCTAATATAAACACATATTTTTTTTGCTGATCATGAGCTAATTACAAGACCAATTTGTTTTTCAAATGAAAACAGTTTCTTTGTTACATTTTTTTGCAAGAAATTTCTTTTTTTACTTGTGTAGAAGCTGAAATAATTAACAACGTTATTTGTTCGACCCAACTTGTCCAACTAGCTGAATATATGGTCTACAGGACTTGAACTTAAGAATTTTGGCTCTGACATCATTTTCAAGTTAGTATGTATTAGGGCAAATTCCTTTAAAATCACTGGCTAAAAGTTGAATCCCTAATGTGCCACCGACTAAATTGATATCCCCTCAATACCATTGCTCCTTAAATTTAGTCCCTTATTTGCCAATATTCTGATTATCTTTCAAAACATAGATGCTGAAATGACTCCATTGCCCTCCACTAGGCAACAGAATGCTACCGCTCTCAGTGTCTTCCCCGTTGGTTGCCTGCTTGCCTTGAGCGCCCAAACATTGAGCTAGTCCGCAGGCGCCTACGTTCGTCGATGAGGCCGAGCGCGCCTAGACGTTGCCACGTAGCGTTTCTGTGGCCGCAACGCTGTCAGCTTGCACCGATACCGAAGCACACACATACTTCAACGAGCTTGTGTAGAAACTGAGCTTGACGCCGTCGCCGCCCTTCCACCGATGGAGGCAAGTCCGCCCACCACCTCCTTGAACCTGCAGGGCTTGGTGGCTGCACGGGTGCCATGCGCGTGAGGCGAACGAGGAGCGCGGAGAAGGAGGTCGACATCCGGGAGAAGTCGTGCTGCGCCGCCACGGCGTTGAAGAGGTACAAGGCGTGCTGCGCGGATGCGAAGAGCGGGGACGAGCGTTGAAAAAAGTGACCGACTAGTGCGACCTTAGCGCGAGTTCACCGCAGATGCCACCAGTGCGACCTCGTCCGACCTCGGCGCGCAAGTGCAGTCCAGCCTAGCCTCGAGCTCGTCGCGCTCGCCCTGTCCGATGAGCGTGACCTCCGCCATGGCTCGATGGATTCCAAGGCTACTTCCGCCGTGGCAGCTTCCGTGCGCCATTTCGCAGAGGAGAGGACAACCATTGGAGTTCGCGCTCATTGGGCAGGGCGTGCACCGCGAGGTCGCTCTCGTCGGGCATGGGTGGTGCTGCGAGGTGCGAGCTCGGGCAGCCGGCAAGGTGAGGAAGATACGGGCCAAAGGGCAAATATGTAATCTGTTAGGTTGATTTAGAGCTGCAGTGGCGTAGAGGGGAGAAATGTTTTTGATTGGTGGCAACCACGGGATAAGACTTTAGTCGGTGGTGAATTGAGGATAAACATTTATCCCAGTGGCGATGAAAGGATTTTCCCTATGTATTAATCAGTTGCAAAAACAAAACTCAGCTGATAGGAAAATATATGCAGTTCACTTATCATTCAAAATTGTTATACCTACAAGAATTTTTAATAACTAAATAACACCTAGATTGGAAGTTGGGAATTCCCTGCTTAAAGAATAAAGTTCGAAATGAAGTCAATAATATTGATATTGGGTCTTACTCCTTTCATTTGAGATATCTAGTCCATTATATGGCTCACAACCATTGGCAAAGATTGATCGAGAGCCTAACTTTTTTTATTGTTTATTTAGTGATAATTTTCTGGTGAGAGGGGGCCTAGGCCCCTCCTCGCCCAAGTAAGCTTTGCTCTACTCATGACTGGTGATTGTTTACGTAGAAATCATGATAATTCCTTATTTCTCCGGGCAATGATGACAACGAGGAAGACGACGTGGCAGTGTGAAATGCCCCGCTTGGTGAAGAAGGTGGACATCACGGAAATCTCGTAGACGACAACCCATACAACGGACAGAAAGTCATCTATATTGCATCTATTTTCGTTAATTAGACCGTCGATTGCATGCTCCACGGCTTCATTCTCTTTCCATCCTCTCTCACCTCTAACTCGGATAAAATCCAACGTGGACGAGTCCTTTTAGACGGCTGACTCAGCCCATTGTACATGTCCTTAGTGGGGCAAGGTGAGCGGTTAGGCTAGCAGCAAGCCCGAACGGCTTTCGGGTTGATGTGACGTGGAAGGCTGTAAAGTGGAGAAAACTGAATTTTGTCGGTTTAGAAAAGAACTTAAATTTCTAACGAGGACCAAGGATATTTTATTAAGGAAAAAAATGAGAAAAGTGATATTTGGAGAAATATTCTTAGGAAGAGGGAGAATCCTGGTCCGATCGGTTCACTCATGCAGCAATGTCGATGATTACGTTAACCCCGGGCATCGCGTGTGTCGCGCTAGGTTTCCCTTTGCTCTTCTAGACTACGTCGTGACTTTTATGCATGCTCGCGGACGATCTACACGAGCACTACTACGCTGTGGTTTAATTTGACCGGCCATTGGAAATTGAAACGAAATAATAAGTCATTCTTAGTGGGCCTTTTATTTGATATTTATTAGATGACACATCAGCAAAAGTAATGACATGACATAATATTAATTATAAAAGAGGATGAAAGGGCGGTGACACTCTTTCCAAGTTGATGGAAGGAGGATAAAAGGTGCATTGAGACTCTTTTTCTTTCATATGCACAAAAAAACGGATCCTCATTGGTAGACCTATGCAACCATTTAATGTCTTGTTTGGTTTATAAAAATATAAAATGAAATAATGCACTTGAGAGATGCACTTTCATTTCACGGAACAAGACTAGAAAGGCGATGTATCACACTTGGAAAACGTGAAATGAAACGAACCAGTGAGAATGGCCTAATGGAATGACGAGTATAGCTGACCAAGTGGGCCGGGCTAAAAGGGCCTCTCTAGGCCCGGTCCGTTTAGCCCGAGCCCGGGCCCGTTGGTAACGGGCCGTGCCGGCCCGCAGCCCGTTGAGGGCCGTGCTCGGGCCTAGGCGCAGGCCCGTCGGGCTGGCACGGCACGGCCCGTTTAGCTATTGGCCCATTTAGCCCGTTATTCGGGCCGTGCTTCACGGGCCGGCACGGTCCGTTTGGCCCGTTTATATTTAAAAATAATTAAAATCAGCAGAAAACTATTTTTTTAATCTTGGATCGGCCGGCACGACCCGGCCCGTTTAGCTCGTGGCCCGTTTAGCCCGTTTAAAATGAGTCGTGCCGTGCTTGGGCTTCGGCGCAGGCCCGTCGTGCCGGCCCGGCACGGCCCGTTTATTAGAAGGGCCGTGCCGGCCCGTTAAGAACGCACGGCTGCCGGCCCGGCCCGTTGGCCAGCTATAATGACGAGTATAACTTGTGGCTTGGTGACATCATTGTCATTGACCTCGACGAGAACCCGGAGATTTGGGTGGGGCTGTTCACAATGGCTCGATGATCTTGTTTACATTGCCATTGGACCACGATGAAAAAAAAATCCGATTATACATGTTCGAATTAAGGACAGAGGGATTGGTAGTAGTACAACCATCTAAATAGTCGTCGAATTATGCATGTTCAAATTAAGCACGGCAGGACGTTCAAATTCGAGGCAAGATTTATACTGTATAACAGACACGAAAAAAATAGGACAGAGGCCTGCTAGTACACAAGACCGGACCATGTACAAATCCTAACAGCCCGTGTACTGCGTAGGACAATAAACAAAGACCCGAGATTCTAGTAGATGGAACAAGAAGGAATCTTTGGTTTGCTTTTCGTGCTCATCGCTGACACACGATTGCATGCATATGCATGCTTTATCCGAGCTGAGAGCTCGCATTTCTGAATATGCCCTTTTGCACAATACCACTAACTAGTTAGCGTGTGTAATAAATCAGAAAACGGAACTAATTAAGCTTATTTGGTGGTAAAGAATTGCCCAAGCTTGGTGCTGCATTCACACGTCGCCTCTCGGTCCATTTTTATGGCATAGTTCCCTAGTATGGGGATTAACCAAAGGACACGCGTGTGCACACATGTTTTGTTGGATCAAAGACAAGATCAACGTGTTCTCAACTGGACACACACATCCAACAATCGTAGAGGAACGGAGAGAGAAGGGACGCGTGAATTGTGGCATTCATGCATGCATGCACGCGCCCTCGGGAAGCCCAAGTGTTATAACCATAACCATAACCCTCTCTCTCTCTCCTCTTCTGTTCAAACCAATTTTTGGAATCCCCGCTGCCGCGTTAATCTCAACAAACCCGGCCCAGGATATCGAAGCGTCATTCCTGCCCCTTTTAAACCGCGCTGGTCGCAGCAGCGCCCATTCTCGTACACGATCTGCCATCTCTCTCCCGACGTTTGTCCAGATAGCTCTAGAGTCTAGACAACATGATGCCTGAAGAGGATCCTCTCATGGCGAACCGGAAGATGAGTGTGGCGGCGGAGCGCGAAGCCAAGGACGACGACGACGACAGCCTCCTCACGCTGTCGCTGGGAGTGGGCACCGTCCGCAGAAGCGGCGCGCGCCGCGCGGCGGCGCTCCTCCCCGACGACTGCCTGCCCGTGACGCCGACTCTGCCGGCGCCTATTCGCCCCGTGAGCGTGGCAATCGCGGCGCCGCCGCCGTCCGCGATCGACCTGCCCCCTTCGTCATCTACGGGCGCTCTGGCCCCAGGGTTCGCGCTGGGCCTTGCCGGCTCCGCGATCCACGGCAACAACAGAAACGGCGGCAGCGCTTTCGTGCCCGCTGCCGGTGCACTGACGACGACGCCGAGCAAGGCGGCGACGTTACCGTTGTTACCGCAGCACTTTTCCAGCGCCGTCGTTGGCACCGGAGGCAGCGCCTTCGCCGTCCCTGTCCACGGCGGCGTTACGCCGCCGCCGGCGCCTACTCCGTTGCCAGGGTTATTCGTGCCGCCGGCCAATCCCACTCCCACGAACGGCGGTGCATCATCGGCACCGCCAAAGAAGCGTCGACGCGTGATCAACCGCCCCAAGGCGGACACCGGCGGCGGCAGCGCGGCACCGATCAACGACGGCGTCCTCTCTCCGGCGGAGACGACCCCGCCGCCGTTCCCGTGGGCCAAGCCGGACCGCGTGGCGGAGCACTACTCCGTCGCCGAGCTCGCCGCGCGCGGGATCCACACCGTCGAGGGCGAGGTCCAGTGCAAGCGCTGCGACGCGCGGCAGACGCTCTCGCTGGACATCAGGGCCAGGTTCGCCGCCCTGCGCGAGTTCGTCGCGCGCAACGCGCAGGCCATGGACGACCGCGCGCCGGAGGAGTGGAAGGACCCGGCGCTGCCGGACTGCGACCGGTGCGGGCAGAAGAGCGGCCTGCGCCCGGTCATCGCGGCGGACAAGGACCGGATCAACTGGGTGTTCCTGCTGCTCGGCCAGACGCTCGGCCTGTGCACGCTCGAGCAGCTCAAGCACTTTTGCGCGCACACCAATCAGCACCGGACTGGGGCCAAGGACAGGGTGCTCTACTCCACCTACATGGAGCTCTGCAACCAGCTGTTCCCAGGTGGACCCTTCGACATGGCGTTCGAGAGGAGGAACAGGGGTCGTCCATTTGCCTAGCTAGGTTGTTTCTATAGATAGATGCAATCTACTTGCTTCCATCGCTCAAAAAAAAGAAGATGCAGTCTACCCTACCTTACCAGCGTATATATATCTATATCGCTCTACTTTTTTCCTTTGCTTCATGGCATATGTATGGTGACAATTACTATATCTGAATGGATTATTAATGGAATGAAAGAGTACCATTGAATCGAATGAATGCATTCTGTCATGTGTGTTACAAATCTTTTTTATGGTGAGTATGATGACATAAAATTTCAAAGAATGTATTTGAACAACAAGATTATCGTGAAGAGAGTCCACACAATTCCCCGAGCCCAAAGGCCTCGTGATGGCCCATATAAGCGGCCTTCCTTGCTGGGTGTGCAAGATTGATGGGCTCTGTGCGGTTCCTTGTCGGACCCGTCAACCCAAACCGCGTTTGGTGGCAATGGCATCCCAAGTTCATCCCCGTGCGCGGCTTCTTCCTCGCGTGCCCGCTACTCCGTCTCCGCCTGCGCCGCGTATCCGCCGGCCGACCGAAACGCAGAAGCATGCCGCCCACGACGACGGCCCCCGCCTGTAAGGCTGCGGTTGCCGCGGCAACAACTGCCGCCGGCTCCCAGAAGCCGTGGCTCTTCGTCGGTCTCGGCAATCCCGGGAGGATGTACAAAGGCACTCGGCACAATGTAAGTTCTCGAGCGCGATTGATACGCCTCGCCACTTCCCGCGCTCGTATTCTGTCTCGATTGCTAGTCCTCCCTCCTAGATTTAGCTAAGGCCTCGGCGCTCCAGGCCCAACGCCCCCAACTGCCTGCCCCTACTCAGCCGGCGTCTTCCTCGGTCCGATTTCCGCGGCACCCACCCTTGTCGCTCCACTCAACCAACTCCGGCGAGGATTTATTTGGCCGATTAGTTTCTTGCTTAGGATTTATTCGGCATAGACTGGGCCAGATAGTTGGTTTAATCAATTAAACCGTGCTTTGGGCGATTTATTTTCTGTGGAAGCAATAGTGGGGATTGGGGAATCCGTAATCAGGTTCAGCAGGTGCATTAAGGACAAAGGTGCATTACAGTGCATAACTTATGCTGCATATATCCACATTCTTTTCGCATCAATAATTTAGATGCAAACATATGTCTCTCTATGTGCTTGATATCAAGGACTGGGTCTGTAATCATGTTAAACGTACTACTCTGTTTTTAATTCCTGTTGTGTGGTGACAAACACCGTCAGACATCTTGTGGTTTCGTTGCTGAATGGTAATGAAATTCCAGGGCGTGCCCTGTCATGGAAAAAAAAGTGCTTGACATCAAGCTCTGATAATAATTGGAGTACTGACAGGAATTTTAAGATCAGCCATGTTTTCCCCAACCTAACTACAAAATATTGTTAATGTTCATGCATCGAGATTTCTTATCTTTCTTTTATGTGGAGAAGAAAGTAAAGTGTGGTCACGGTCATTGGTCAATACTCTATTTTTGTTCAGAAGTTAACTTATGTCCTATATTTGGTGGTTGATACCACATATCGAGTTTGGGTTTTCCTGTCTAAGTCTCAAGGAATTGTGCTGTTTCTCAGTTTCACTTCTTATTTGAAGTAGAAGAACCAAGATAACATGCTAATTGGTGACTTGGGATGGGCTAGCGGGCTACCACTTATATAGGATTTAAATGCTAAGCTTAACTATGGCAAAACTAATTTTATTTTATCTGCTTTAGTTTTGATATCTTGACAATTCGGGAACTGAACTCATTATAAATTTGGTGCACTAAGCTCTTCACGGATTGGGGATGCATAACAGCTTGCATTGGTTTTGCTTCACATCTAACATATTTCCTTGAGAGGAAATGTGTCATGTTTCAGACAAGTACCTTAGTAGGGCATGATGCAAAATGGGGTAAAGCATTTTGGTTCTACTGTGCTTCCTTGTTAGGTTTAATGAACTTCTCATTTTGGGTAGTAGAGTTCGTTGATGAGCTTTAGCTGTCAGTAAAGTTCTTCTTATTTTCTGTTTTAATCATATTGTGTTTGTACACAGATTGGATTTGAGATGATTGATGCTATCGCTGAAGCAGAGGGTATTTCTGTCAGTAGTAAGCAATTCAAGGCAAAGGTGGGGAAAGGTAATCAAATACAATGTTCCCCTCTCTCTTTTTTTCTTTTTAAATCTTTTGTAATATAGCTGCCTTCCCCTGTCATCTTTCCTGGTTTTTAATTTTTGTTTTGCACCTCTTATGCATATTCATACTAAACAATAGAATTATGCATATTCATATTAAACAATAAAACCGAAACCTGCTACCAATACTTCTGAGCATAGCTGAAAACTTTCAGAGATCAAGCAAATATGTCTTCTTCATTGGCATGTTTGCACCCAATACTTTCAATTAAAGGATTAAAAGAAGTATCTACTAACTGATTTTTGTGGATTATTAAAACACCTGCAAGCAAACACATTACTAATTAACACATATACCTGATTGAAACCAAATGATATGTTTTGTTAATGGAGTTTTAGCGAGCAGTCCTTCAGCCTAGTGGTTGAGGTGGCCTAGTAGCACCCCAAATGGGAGCGGATTTAGGCGTTACCATGCAAAAGCATAGGTCTAAGGCCCGACCCAGTGTAAGGGTGGGATGGGAGTTCAGTGGGTTTTCTCGGCTTGTGAGAGAAGATCTTCTTAATTTTTGAAAACTCTCGGACGTCTTACCCCTACAGGTCGAGTTTTTGAAAAATAAAATTATTTTCTCCTATGTAGGCCTCATTGGTGATGTCCCTGTAATGCTTGCAAAGCCGCAGACTTATATGAATGCAAGTGGTGAGTCTGTAAGTATAATTGCAATTGCTCTGTAACACTTGATACCACTATGCTTGCTAGTCCTTCTCTTATCTCCTTACTGATATTCATGCAGGTTGGACAACTGGTTTCATATTTCAAGATACCACTTGATCAATTAGTTGTGGTAAATCTTGTGATCTGGTACTTTCATTATGTTTAAGAATTGTTTGGGCTTCCCATAAAATGTCCCATTCTTTTTAGATTTATGATGATCTCGATTTACCCTTTGCGAAGTTGCGTCTGCTGCCAAAGGGGGGACATGGTGGCCATAACGGGTATTCATTTGTTTCTGACTCTTTCCCACAAACGCTGCAATAGAATAGTTTCTGCTGTTATAAAATTTATTTGTCCATGCTTAGACAGGAAAGGTGCTTACTGGCAAGTCTTCCCTCGACTAAGAAATTTTAATTTTTACTTTTTCCAGAATGAAGTTTTTCTTCATAGTCAAATTGTCGGAAATTGTCATGCTTTGTTATGCCTAATCGTTTGATAAATTGCAGGATGAGGAGTATTATTGACCATTTGAAACAGACCCGTAATTTTCCACGTCTAAGAATCGGTATGACCTTATGGGAGCTATATGCTCTTTCCTTTTTATCGTCCAAGTATCCAAGTCTGAAATATTGTTTCCCAACGTTATGCAGGCATAGGGTGGCCACAGGAGACAGGTGTTATTAATTTTGTTCTGGGGTCATTCGCCAAGGAAGAACGAGAAGAGGTTTATTTTTCGAGCTTACGTGGAGCAGTTTTGTTTTGATGAATGCAAACTTCATTGTAGAATTTCTATGTTGGTTTTCCTTGAGTTGAAGCCAAAATCTTTATTGATCTGTATCATTGCGTTCTTTGCAGATGGATGCCTCTTTACACAGAGGCTTGCAAGCAGTAAGAATCATAGTGCAGGAAGGATTTAACAAGGGTGCCATATTTGTGAATACTCCGCAGCCAACAGAAATACTAAATAGATGATAGATGAAAATAAATTATAAATTGAAACAACATATAGATTCACATAGCTAGGGCCATCTTCCTTGAAGGTATCTGTACCATGATGGGTCTGCATAGGTTCACTTGTCCACAACGTGATTGAACAATTTCTGTACATTTGATCCACTTGATTTTTATCAGATTATGGAGATTCTTTGTATTGATTGCTTTCTAAGATAACTTGATAAGTGTTTGATAAAAGATAACTTGATACATGTAACAATTCAAACAGCAAATGTTTTTGCATTGGATTCAGATGATTTATTTGTTTCCGAGCTTGAGGGATTCTTTGGATTCCTTCCAGTTTATCCTGTTATAATCTGATACTACTTTTGATAGTGGCTGCACTCTTTAAGCGTTGCTATGTTTAGGTTCTCCACTGACAGTTTGCTTGTCTGTTTGTATTAGAACAAACACTGTCCCAATCAAATGTTTTTTTGCTCCGGCCGACCAGCGAGAGAACGGGGAACCGTTCGATAGTGGTCCTCCAAAAGCCATCTGCCGTCACCAGTTCAATCACCACCGTCCGCGCATAACGCCAGCTTCCCACCAACCCCCTATCACGCGCAAACCACCTCCCTTAAACCCTCTGCATCCATCAACATCATTCTTTTCAGTTTTCACTACCCCTAATCCCAGTATCATCACCCACTCCGCCGCCGCCGCCGCCAGCTTTCCCCACCATGGCGGCCGCCGCTCACGCCTCCTCCCTCTCCTTCCTCATCTCCCACCCCACCCCTCGCTCCTCCACCCGCAGCCCCCAACTTCCGCTCCGCCCCGCCGCCCGCCGCGTCCGCTGCGCCACCGACGCCACCGTCCCCGCTCCCGCCGCTGCCGCCCCCACCAAGCATCGGCGCGCGGCCGATGAGAACATCCGCGAGGAGGCGGCGCGACACCGCGCCCCGAAGCAGGGCCTGTCGGCGTGGTACGAGCCCTTCCCCCGGCCCCGAACGGTGACCCCAACGAGCGCTACTCCCTGGACGAGATCGTGTACCGCTCCAGCTCCGGCGGCCTCCTCGACGTGCGCCACGACATGGAAGCGCTCGCGCGCTTCCCGGGCTCCTACTGGCGCGACCTCTTCGACTCCCGCGTCGGGCGCACCACCTGGCCCTACGGCTCCGGCGTCTGGTCCAAGAAGGAGTTCGTCCTCCCCGAGATCGACCCCGAGCACATCGTCTCCCTCTTCGAGGGCAACTCCAACCTCTTCTGGGCCGAGCGCCTGGGCCGCGAGCACCTCGGCGGGATGAACGACCTCTGGGTCAAGCACTGCGGCATCTCCCACACGGGCTCCTTCAAGGACCTCGGCATGACCGTGCTCGTCAGCCAGGTCAACCGCCTCCGCCGCGCGCCGCTCTCGCGCCCCATCGCCGGCGTCGGGTGCGCGTCCACGGGGGACACCTCCGCCGCGCTCTCCGCCTACTGCGCCGCCGCCGGGATCCCGGCCATCGTCTTCCTTCCGGCCAACCGCATCTCGCTGGAGCAGCTCATCCAGCCCATTGCCAACGGCGCCACCGTGCTCTCGCTCGACACGGACTTCGACGGCTGCATGCGGCTCATCAGAGAGGTGACTGCCGAGCTGCCTATTTACCTTGCCAATTCGCTCAATTCTCTTCGCCTTGAGGGGCAGAAGACGGCGGCCATTGAGATTCTGCAGCAGTTCGATTGGGAGGTGCCGGATTGGGTCATTGTGCCAGGAGGCAATCTTGGGAACATATATGCCTTCTACAAGGGGTTCGAGATGTGCCGGGTTCTTGGGCTTGTGGATCGCGTGCCGCGGCTGGTCTGTGCGCAGGCTGCCAATGCCAACCCGCTGTACAGATATTACAAGTCAGGGTGGACTGAGTTCCAACCGCAGGTTGCTGAGCCTACATTTGCATCGGCAATTCAGATTGGTGACCCGGTGTCCGTCGATCGCGCGGTGGTAGCACTCAAGGCTACAAATGGCATTGTTGAGGAGGCCACAGAGGAAGAGCTCATGAACGCAATGTCACTGGCTGATCGCACTGGGATGTTTGCTTGCCCTCATACTGGTGTTGCTCTTGCTGCTCTGTTCAAGCTCAGGGACCAGCGTATCATTGGTGCGAATGAGCGCACGGTGGTTGTCAGTACGGCCCATGGTCTGAAGTTCTCTCAGTCCAAGATCGACTACCATGATAGCAAGATCGAGGACATGGCTTGCAAGTATGCTAATCCGCCAGTAAGTGTGAAGGCTGACTTTGGTGCTGTCATGGATGTTCTGAAGAAGAGGCTCAAGGGTAAGCTCTGAGCCTCTGATTTGCTAGCCATTGCAACTGATTAATGTATGTCAGTTGTGCTTCTTCTTCTGATTCGGAATGCAAGGGGTGGAGAAAATCATCCATTGGTTGTTAGTACTTTAGTTCTTGAGGCCCTTCCAGGACTCAATGGGAATTTGGGGTAGCCTATCTTTCTGAGGAATTGGTGGGACTTGTGAGAGGGTTGTCTGTTGTACCTTCTTGTGTGCTGTATGGATAATAAGTGTTTGTATTCCTGTTGGGATGAATAATCACAGTTCACTGTTTTTCCTCTTTTGTCTGAGCTTTCTGTTGAACAATGTCCCTTTCACGATGTTACACGGTGATGCAATCAGGTTTCCTGATGAATATCTGTGTAGATTTTGCGTATATTTGGGTGATTATCATGTGTCTGGTCCAAGTTTAACATGGTCCAAAACATAGATTCTCTATATGCATTTGTATGGCAAGCGACAAACAGACAACAGTTAGTGGTAGGTCCACGTCCAAAAAATGGTGTAGTGATCTTTCAGGCATAGTGGAGCGGCAGCAAGTCTCTGCGATCTTTCGGTTTGGCAAAAAAGGATTTAAAAAAAACTCAAACGATACTGTTCGGAGGCCTCTTCGGTGATTTCATCATCAACTCAGCGTCACTCAATTGACGGTTTGGGCGCGAGACAGAATGAGCTTTCTTCTCGATCTCGATCATTTTGCTGAAGAGCACGGCGTTGTGGAGCGGTTTGCTACAATTAGTTTTGATGGTCAACCGCTGAACAGCCACCCCCATGAGGCCATGAGGAGGTCGGCAGGCGGAACGCGACAACAGAGAGCTCCCTGCTGCCCGACTCACGATGTTGATAGATGATCAAGTCGCATGTCGCACATGGCGGCGCTAGGTGGGGAAGAAGACGTGACAGGACACAGGAGCGTGCACGACGAGTAATGAAGCTGTGAATCCGGTCCGGCCCAAGAACCACAACATGGGCTCGCTGCACTGGTGGACATGGGCTGTATCCTTCACGCTACGTATCAAGTTTGTCCACCTCTTCTGGCGCGTGTCAATGGCCCAGCCTCACAGAGTGGGCTGTTCGATTGCGTCGAGTTGGGTTGGGCACGTTGCGCGGCGCATCCTGAACCCGACCGACGTGGGCTGCTTGCGTGGGCCTGAGGGAGAAGAAATTTCTCAGTATTGAACTGTTCTGTGTTCTGTGCTGTTCAATCTGTATTGCATTTCTCTTCTTAATTTTTTTCCTGTATTGCACTTCTCCCAGAAAAGCCTTCTGTTGTACTACTGTGTCTACGCCTAGAAATATTCTGCCATTAGGCCGTAAAGACCAGGATCACACGGCAGCATTGACTGCTAGAACTTCGCTGAAACTCGTGAGATTTATTAGCTTGTAGTAAAAGTTTTGCACCGACTTGCATACGGATGACAAATTCTCCAGGACCTTGTGTGCCGTGAGGTTTGGGGCTTATACCAGTGAAAAGCATCCAGATATTCTATCTACCTTTGTAGTACAACACGTACTGTAATAAGTACTACCAGTTCCGTTTTGCTCCACGCGGTTAGTTGCGTAATTTCACGTTCAAAGTCAGCTCAAGTCTCAAACCCGATCGTACATAAGAACACGGAAGAATATCGCGTCGCCTGAATTGAGAAAGGGATCTGCGCTTACGGACGGACGCGCTTTTACCTCAAGCTTCCAAACTAGCGTGTGTTTGCTAGTACAGTACTAGTGCTTTGTAGCAGCCGTGATCCCGCGGTGAGGTGACGACGACCGAGCAACGCGGCATGATGCAAGCCACGCCACGCATCGCATGGAGATCTAGCTAGCCAGGCACGTACGACTGCGTCAAAGAAACACGAACAACGGAATCCAAAGTTTAACATGCATGTGTGCACGAACCCCGGCAGGCGGCAGAGTTGAGGTCAAAACTTAGTTTAAATTTTGTACTGTCTTATTACAACTGCATTGCGCTGCCAGTAATTGTCTATATAATAGTGAAGGAATATAAAGGAGCTCTGCTGCCTCTCGCCATGTGATGGAAACACACGAGGACCGGGTCTTCGCGTGCATCTGTATTTACATCATTATCTAAATAAAAAAATTCTGTATGTACATGGCCGGTGTAGGGATCCCTATGCGCGCGTATGCTGGCGCATATATTCTTCCTGTTCAGACGCAACACCTGATCGAATCTACTGTACTGTACACTCACTGCGCAAGGATTAACCGCGCTCCCCCCTCATTTATTTTTACCGCCTGTCTGTGCACCGACGACGTACGACTCCGGCACGCTCACGTGAATCGCCAAGACTTTGTGGCCATGAAATGTGAAACGGTCTTTTACCACACATATAGTTCAGACTTTTAACCTCACGGCTCCCGAGGTCAAGATCAACAACGACTAGGAGTACAGGGAAACAAGTGGGAAACACACGAGTAGTACACAATTTAACCCCCGCATTGACTGACTTGATCGGTCGCAAGAGACACTTCTGCATTCTTATCTGCAAAAGTCGCTGTAAATTGCCGTCACACTACGCCTTATGTGGCTGCATATATTACTCTTCTACTAATGTTGTGCGCACCTGTCTGTCTTGATTACGTGACTTGATCTGGAGTTTACTCATCGTTTGTATCGGAGGTCAATGGCTCAAATGCAATGCAATGACCTCGTGTTCGCAACTGAATAATGACCCGAGTGTGGACGGAGTACGAGTGCAAGTGTTTCTTCCGGTCCGGCATCAGCTGCAGCGGAAGCAAACGCAAATAGCAGCAGCATTGTTGCACACGCAAATGTGTGTGGATGCAGTTTCCTGGAAGGATCCGAACAAGGAGCACAATACTATGTGTGGCAGGCAACTTGCAACTGGTTTGTCGTCAGAGAGCGCGGCTGGATCCAATCAGATGGCGAGCAATGCAAGTTTTGCGGCGCCGCGAGTTACATTCATAGTCCTGTTTAGCAGTCTGTACGTAGGTCCACATGCATCGAACATGCACCAGAAATTCAGACAAATAATTGTTGGTAAACGCGTAGTTTTCCTGGTACCTAGTAGTACTTTCCATACCTTTTATTCTAGTGAATATGACTACAAGCGAATGTGATCTGATACAATACGAAAAATGAGTCGATTTCTTACTACCTTTACAGATGAAGCAGGGACGAAAATGATTTGTCTTATTGATTTTTCTAACAGTAAAATATCATCCTGCTATTTTATTGTTCCTGGTGAATATGCATATATGTTTATCTCATCCAACAGTAAAGTGGTAGGTATACAACAATAAGGACACGATACAACAGTTTATACTATTGTTACGGGACTATGAAGCCGCCCTTGTCGTAGCTGCCGCTCATATTGACCATTTCCGCATTGGCGTTATCTTACTATATTAGTATATTACCGTGCATAATCTACCGAGTGGTTTTAACTTTTGCTGTGGATCTAAGTGCTATCTATACAGTAGCTAGCTGTTCAATATTTCAGTGTAACCACACGCGTGTGATGATTGCGACGTCGTCGTACCCATAGCATGCAGAAAATATGTGATTTTCCAAGCATGCGTATCAACATATATCCATTCCAGGATGATTAGCTTTGAATTGGATCCGTTTCATCTCTTTCGTTCCTTTCCTGAAGATAACAATTAAAATTAAGGCTTCGCTGCCCATCACATGTGGAACTCACTCACTGCAATTTTTCAGAGATATATATAACAAGGAAGAAAAATACTTATGGGCATTTCTCGGATATAAGTGTTGTTCGGTAGTCTAGAGTAATTAGCACAAATCCGTACATTTAACATTGAGAAAAGTCCTATATGGTGAATTGATTTACATGCATGCCCAGTAATTCTAACGGTAGAATGTAAAACAAAGCATCACTTACATGTGCACCTAAATGGAAGACAGACGAATCAATGATGGACAGCAGAAGCATGCCCATTGGTCAAAAGAAAAATCCGAGTCAAGTTAAATGTGCGCCTAATGATTGTTATCTGCCGACGTTGGATCGAAAGACCACAACTCTTTTGATCAACCTGTCGCTCGACCGAATTAAGCCTAGCTTTGCACACAACCGAAGCGAGTGCGTACGTATGATCCCCCAAACAAAGTGCCACATCAGTTGGATAAACCCACGCAATTAACAAACTCCGGATCACGGAATCTCCAACCAGCAACGCCATTAGTGCGTAATGGCGTAGTCCGTGCACATGTGCTTGGTCCCGGGGCCCGGGTGACATGTGTTGTTAACCGAAAAAGGATGAGTAAGCAAGCACTTAGAAAGACGTAATCTCCCAATAAAACCGCTGTCTTTTCGGTGATACGACAGACGCATCACTTTAATTTGGTGTCGCGGTTGCAGATCAGATGTGATATATATTCGCATCCACTCATGCAGATAGCTAGATATGTGCGTGCGTGCTTAATTTGGATTATTATTATATCAGACTCCACTGATTATGTATCAGATCGAGCTAGATATATAGGCGTGCTCGAGTCGAGGAATATATATCGCACAACATGAGATGATGACACGGCTCCTAAGAGAGAGAAATAAAGGAGAAGCTGACGGCATAAACAATGTGAAACCACGGAAGAATCACGCAGAAAGATACACACGCATGCCACGGTCGAGATAAGGATCGTTCGTACGTGTAAATAATCCAGTTATTATGGTCGCCACATACATACACCGGCCTGTTGGCTGGAAACAGTCGGCATGCAAACGCAAGTTGGAGATGGAGAGGTATGCACAGCTCTCTATCCCTCTTTAATTAGCTCGTGTGACCTTAATTTAAATTTTGGAGCTAATAAAGTTATCATGAGGCCATCAGGTTTAACAACGTCATTATGTTTTTAGTGGTTGGTGACGTTATTCCGTCGACAACTTTGTTGATCTTGATGATTTGTTGACTCAGTCTTCAACTGATACTCATATGAATAGTGTTTATGTAATTACGTACTATGTGTTAATAGAGGGTGAGCGTGCCATATAAGCGTCTCAATTGTACTATATATAATCGAGAAAAAGATACAGTACATAGTAGTTGTATAATATAAAAGGCAAACAGAAAGCACACAACGTAATCCAGCGATGGCTTCGCACCTTTCGATGTACGCACAAGCGAAATTGGCAATGCGGTCGTCATCACCCACGCGCTAATATACCCTTAATAAACTAGTTAGCGCAAGTATAATCACACAAACACACACGAGAAGATGATCATAAACTAGTTAATCCGAGAATCCTGCCCAGTGACCACCGATCACAGATCACTTTCCGGCCGGAAAGCTAATATACGCTGCCGATCCTGCTGCACTTTCCACACAAGAGAGACCGAGACGAGAGCCAAGCTAGAAAAAACATAAATACTCCGAGCATTTTTTTTCCAGTGGCGGCGTGAGATGCCAGTGGCATCAGTGCCCCGGCCGGGCCATCATCACCCATGGACTATGGGCACCACGGCTAGCTAGGTCTCGGCGACTGTTGCAGACACAGCTGCGAGAGAGAGATCACGGCGCCGCGGCCATGGGGGGATGCACCTGACAACGGCCAGCCAGCGGATAGGCGAAGACGAAGCTGGTCGGCCCGCGGAGCGGAATGGCTGGTCCACACTTCATGTGAACGCCACGCCGCGGCCGCGCGCGCCTGCCTCCATGGACCCCGCCCTTGCTCTCCTTTCCGTGGGAGCCCACGCGCGGGAGCATGGCGCATGTCGCCTTCACCACCCGCGCGCCGACGTGGCGCAGGATGCAAGGAGAGCTGGCCGCGTCGGGTTCCCGCCAGCACGATCATGAGTGCAGATGGGCACACGTCCAATCATTGGCACGGACCTGGATAACCACACCTGTTGATACCTCATAGGGCGCCTCCTGAATCCTGATCCCCCGGTAATAATCACCAGAATATTTAGTGCATCAAGTTCATGTGCCAAATGAGGCCATTCGTACTAGCAGTAGGATTTTGTGGGTGTGGATAAACGTAAGGAAAATCATGCAAGGAAAAAAAATTTAAAGGTATTTGCTACTACTAGCTAGTACTAGTCACTTGTGATTGTGATTGCGATTGTGCTTTCATCTCAGGCACATTTCAGTCATAGAAGTCTTGGAATGAATAAGGGCATGAATGCAAAAGTCAATAAGATTTACTGTCATTCAAATAGATATATCTTTAAAGTTAAAAAGTGGTTGAGAGATCATGATGAATACTACTCTGTTATAATTAAAATTATTGTCGCCATTAACCTTTTTTATTACATTTAATTATTCTTATATTTATAAAATAAAATATATAATATATTTTGTTTGAATATGTTTCGTTATATTTAAGAAATTCAAAATATAACTTAAAATTTTTATATTTTTGAACAAATATTTGAATAAGACAAATAGTCAAACGTAACAAAAATAAATCAACATAAACAACAATAGTTTTGGAACGGATGGAGTATTTCAGTAACATGAGAATAAGATAGTAGACAAAATGTAGTCTCGGTGAAAGCGGGGACGCATACCTACAAGCCCACGAATAGTGACATGTGTTGTGGCAACGACTGAAGTGTACCAAGTCATCTGTCTCAGATAGATAGTACTGTTTCAGCGGTTTAACTAGTGCTTTCTTTTAGTGGTGAGGACGAATGAAGCTGTTCTAATTTACTACGGCTTTAGCGATATGTTCCAGAGCACAACAAGGTCAAACTTGACCGGATTAAATCCCGGTGACATCATCTATCTTTTCTTATATATAAATGCACACTACAAATCCAGCCAGGGACCAGTTAAACGCACGCTGAAATAAATCTGATATATCCAACCTGCTCCGAAGCTATCGCCTTTATGACTTGTCATTTGTCAACTAGATCCCGGATTATGTGTGTCGATGCATGCGTCCACGCTTATCTGTCGACCCCGACGACACTTGTATAAACATGCGTGCTAAATTCCAATTCAGCGAGCCATTGGACTTGAGTTCAACTAACATGTAGCTAGCTAAGGATGTAAGTATGATATGTGCAATTGGACACGCCATTTTGACCTTATTTAAGTAAGGTCAGTGAGCACGATTGGTACTACTAGTGATGTCTACCTAATTTTATTGCTCGAAACATGTCTGTTTGCTACTACTATACTATCTATTTCAAAATAATTAATAAGTTGTAAAGATGCCAAACAATGTGCTGGGGAGAAGAAATGATAGCTAAACACCAAAGCTACCTGTCTGTTCTCTCTTCATTCCCAATACATGATACACATTGATTTTGACCCCTGTGCAGATCGCTAGTAGTACTTGATAAAATCAGCTGCTTGATGAGGATCACAACACACACATGTTAACCAAAATATTCTGGACTAGCTAGTTGTCGCCATATGAGGTTGTAAGGAATATTTTGGAGTTCTCTTATTGTCTGTCTCTCTTGCAGAAACCAGAAGCAATCTAGGACCAAGGGGCATTTCTGGTAATCAAGCAACGCATTGCAGATGTGCACAGTGAATAGTCAAGTAAATATCAGAGTCGAAGAGCACTGTATCTTGACGTACGTAATTAAAGATACGCGTATCCGTCTAGAAAGTCCAGAAAGTTTCTACCGCACCGTCACGATCGGCGTTTACCGTCAGGGAAGACCTGCACACAAACAAACCTGTAGAGAAGCAGTAACATAAACGCCAAGGATGAATAGTAGTAGTAGCAGAAAGACCAATCTAGATTCCAGGTCCAGGCATTTATTTTACTTTTCCAGCCGGAAGCTTGACCACCATAACATAAGTCAGGCATTGCACCACCAAGGAAAAAAAACGCTAGTAGTACCATTGTTTGAAAAATCGGAAGGATTATCACACAAGTAATTAATCTGACCCTATGGATTGATGCATGGCCACTGGGGTGCCGAGTGCAGGTACCATCACATCATCTTCACTTGAGTTGACCCACACCAACACAAGCCCATGAGTGCGTACAAGAACAGATGCTACAATTGTATCCATTAGAGAGAGGCTTAAAAAAAAAACACAAGCCCATGAGGTGCACCATGATGGGGGCCATGACACACATGGTATTACTTTGTAAAAATATCATTAATTATAAAACATAACAAAAAAGAATATATGCCCATGTAGATCGGCTTATATTAGTATGTATGGGGTGGTTTAGTGTATGCTACTCTCACCTGAGCGCCTCCCCGCTATATATGAGGCACACACCCTTCCCTTGTCCTTCCCCCACCATTTCCACAGCTTTATTAATCAATCAGCTTACAAGCTATACTCCGCTAAGCATCTCCTCCTCCAGGCTCCACAGTATTAGTGATCGGATGGACAGCACGAGCTGCCTCGTGGACGACGTGAGCAGCGGCGCTTCCACGGGCAACATCAAGAACAAGGCGCCGGCGGCGATGGAGCCGGCGAGGCCGCTGCAGCGCGTGGGCAGCGGCACCAGCGCGGTGATGGACGCGGCCGAGCCCGGCGCGGAGGCGGACTCGGGCGGCGGCGCGATGGGCCGGGCCATCGGAGCCGGCGGTGGAGGGAAGCTGCCGTCGTCCAAGTACAAGGGCGTGGTGCCGCAGCCCAACGGGCGGTGGGGCGCGCAGATCTACGAGCGGCACCAGCGCGTGTGGCTCGGCACCTTCACCGGCGAGGCCGAGGCGGCGCGCGCCTACGACGTCGCGGCGCAGCGGTTCCGCGGCCGCGACGCGGTCACCAACTTCCGCCCGCTCGCCGAGTCCGACCCGGACTCGGCCGCCGAGCTCCGGTTCCTCGCGTCGCGCACCAAGGCCGAGGTCGTCGACATGCTCCGCAAGCACACCTACCTCGACGAGCTCGCGCAGAACAGGCGCGCCTTCGCCGCCGTCGTCTCCCCCACGCCGGCGCCAAAGTCGTCTCCGGCGCCGCAATCGGCGGCCTCGGCGGCGGCGCGCGAGCACCTGTTCGACAAGACGGTGACGCCGAGCGACGTGGGCAAGCTGAACCGGCTGGTGATTCCGAAGCAGCACGCGGAGAAGCACTTCCCGCTGCAGCTCCCATCACCGGCGGCGGCGGCGTCTCGGCGGCGAGTGCAAGGGCGTGCTGCTCAACTTCGAGGACGGCGCGGGGAAGGTGTGGAGGTTCCGGTACTCGTACTGGAACAGCAGCCAGAGCTACGTGCTCACCAAGGGGTGGAGCCGCTTCGTCAAGGAGAAGGGCCTGCACGCCGGCGACGCCGTCGGGTTCTACCGCTCACCAGCCTCCAGCCAGCAGCTCTACATCGACTGCAAGGTCCGGGCGAGGGCCGCCGCCCCCGTGATGACGATGATGAAGCCGGTGAGGCTGTTCGGCGTCGACTTGCTCACGACGCCGAGGCCGGCGTTGGCGGCGGCGGCGCCGCCGGTGCAAGAGGAGATGATGATGGCCATGAAGAATAAGAGGCCCAGGGAGTTCATCGTCACGTCGTCCTCATCACAGCACATGTTTTTCAAGAAGCAATGCATAGACTTCGCGCTGACCTAGCTAATAACATTTTTTGCACTGTCCCTCGTCGTGCTTGCTTGCTTCATCACTCTTCAGATGCATTTCTTCTGTAGATCTATATAGATTAGCAGTCGTGAAGAACCTCTCAAAACAATCTTTTTCTTCCTCCTGGGATGTTTCATTTTCTTTCTTCTTCTACCTGCTGTCCATCCTAATCTCTTCTATTTGTATAACTCGCCGTAAAATTAGACGCCTTTTTCAGTGGCAAGTGTATACTAATCAAGCCATGGAAGAAATTACATGCCATATAAGAAGCAACGTTTATCTGCAACTCAATCTTTTGCTCTTAATAAGCCACTTGTTGGTTTAATTCGGCTATGCTGTGTGAATTTAAGAGACACCACCACTTCATCGATCAACTTGTCAATTTGCTGTGCCACATCAAGTTGCATTTTGACTCTCCTGCTCTGGTGCTTTCATGTGGTTTAAGATGTGATGTGTGCCGCGCCCAGATGCATTGCACGTAACACCTGAACTGCGAAAAGCTCCGGGAGTTATCTGCTGATCCCCAGTGCGGAAAGGGAAGGGGGAGGTGCCCATAATTGCATGTGTGCATGCACCTGATGCATGTACAGTGATGTTGTGATACGATTTATGCAACACGGCAAAGAGAAAAATATAAAGTGAACTGATGATGGTAGTATATGCTTTATTTGATAGGAGATGGATAGATAGATAGCGTTACCAACAACAGAAAAGAATCTGGAACGTACTGTTTTGGCCAAGAGTGAAGAAGCATGTTTCGTCATTAACAGAAGTGGGAAACGAGCTGTCCTCCCTACACATTTAGCTATATACACCTAATTCTCACGTACATGATCGCTTTTTCTAGCAGCAAAAGGAGGCAGAAATGTTTCTGAATTTTCAGCTCAGATAGCGCCAAGGCGATGTTTCCCTTCCTGGTGAATCTTTCTATCCTGAGACTTTGGCCAGAAAACCGACGGAATGTTCAGCAGTTTTTAGACTCGGATGGGCAAAAGGATAGTGGCGATAACAGCGGGCAGCATCTTGGAAGAGCACGCCGGTTTCTAGAACCTAATTATCTTTTATTGTTGATATACAGGCAATATTTGTCGTTAACAACTTCTCTTTGTCGTTCAACAGTGTTGTATGGTTCGCACGTATGTGAGTACATCGGGTATTAATTTTTGATGCGAGGTAAATTCCAACGGGAAGAGACACGAGGAAGCAACGTTCAACGGTTTTAATTAGACAGGATAAGCTTGTTCCGGGACTGGGAGGGTAACAGATGCATATCCACTGCTTCACCGACTCCTCCGGAAACAGATAAACTACGGCCGCCGTTGGACAGCAGAGACAGATGACGCCACACGGGTCTCCAAGGAAAAGAGCCAGGAGCAAAAGGAAGATGACCTGCGTTGCATGCACAGCACATGAGGACGTGCATGCATTTGAATCTCCCCTCTTATGCATTCATCCGGACAGATGGAGCCATACGGCTCTAGGCAGTACTCCTCTTCCTTTATTTGCATCATGGCACTGCAGGTTTCGCGGAATTGGTCTCGTCGTGTCTTTACAGAGCTCAAGTTTTAGTGGCTTTAAGCTGAACCTGCAGCTTGCACAGACAGGATATAGATTGTTACTGTTGCTGCATCTTCTTTTTTGCCCCTAGGTCCTCAGCTTCAGGTTACCTGAATCTGAACAACTTTCTGTCAGCTATATATTGGACTTGATTGATTCATATGTAGCCCACATTATTCCATATACTGTTTTCATGCATCGATGAGGCAGGGGCCAGCTAGTAGAATTACACGGTCTTCCACTGGCGCAACTGATCTGCATCTAATCTTGATCTCACTGAGCAACTACACGCTGGCCATTCATGAATTATTTTTCCCTGGCGACGACGGCTGCGAGGATATATCCAGCTACACTTGCACAGACATGGGACACACACAGAGAGAGACTCGCACACTAGAAGTCAGAGAGACAGCACACTGGAGGGACAGCCCAACTTCGGCGACCATTGACAAAATCCAGGGACCTTATCTGCGCGTTGAAAGAGCACGTCGGCGATATCCTGCTAGCCATTGGCTGCAGTGAAGACTGCAACAGTACCTGCGGCTGAACAGCACGTATACTACCTGCAAGTGGCATGATAGTTCAGTGAACGAGCGCCAAGCCTTCTGCATGTGGAGAGGCTGCCTATTTATGGCCAGTCAACCCTGCGTTTGCGACACCCTGGCGACCGGCCTGCCTCTGCCCGCCTCCCTGCTAATAACGACCGACTTGCATTGCATTGCCTAACTAAATCTGTACCGATTTAGGTCGTTTTCGTTTACCCAATCTTCGTGTTCTTCTCTCGTCGTACTCCTTAATTCGCCATATGCAAAATCCCCCTAGCTTCCTTTCTGTTTTTGCTACTAGTTTCCCCTCTTGCTTGTGCCGCGTCGTGTACCTTTAATTTATCTGATCGGAGTCAAAGCTTACGGAATCTCTCACTGCTAAAAATGTGGGTTTGAGTAAGAATCACCCAACACAAGTAGGACAAAATTTATCATTTCTTGACCTGTTCTTGCTCATTTAGCCGCATCAGGAAGCAACACGAATTTTACTTTGCTTGTCGTTGCTATAAGGATATTCTTACCAGTAGCTAGTGGTGGGGCTGTGTGTGTGAGCAGCAAGTTGCAGTAAATTTTTGCTGGTTCTTGGGGAGCAAGGAAGAAGACGTGGTAAATTAAACACATTATTTCACTGAGTCACTGATGATGCTGTTGTAATTAAGTTTAAAAATGGATGGATAAGGGAGGATAAGCACATCGCTGTAAGTTGGAGATCATGGCATTGCTGCAATTGGTGGGGTTGGACAGACGTCAAACCTCAGAACCGAACCTGGTCAAACAGATAGTGCATTAACACCATTACTTGGCCTGGAAAAAGAGAGGTCGCTGATTGGGTATTGTATTTGTGTGTTTTTCCCATAACTACTCAAGCTGATACAACAGAAAGTGACTGAACTTGGTTACTTTCTCAAAAACTGATGACGAAATCCTAATCCTCTCTTGTACTTTCGGCAGGTAAACCAATAGCTCGATCAAAAGCAACGTAGTTGACGATTTCAAGGATGACTCAACAATGCACTGATGCATTTTGATTTGTGTTACAGCACCTGCATTGTGCCTGCCTGTCTTTTCAGAAAACTATCTCTTGCACTAACGATGCGTCGTAATATATATCCCTTTATCAAGTCGTCCCACATGCCACAAAGTGTGAATCATGAGCTAATATGGCACACCAAATGTGTCGGTAGCAAACCGTACGAACCTTAAAAAGGCGACCTAATTTCGTTAAGGTCTTCGGTTCAGAGTCCTAATAAAATCACAACTGGTATCTACCTACAGTAACACGCATCTTGTCTTCTAGACAAGCTACTCGTCGACCTAAGCATTATTTGGGAGTCACAAATTTAGGACTTTTCAACTGGCTGGTGGCCATCTTGCAAATTCGTTCATCCCAAGCCATGTGCTGGCTATTTTGTCCTGCCTGGACGTTGATGCTCAATTCTGTTTTGACAAGCCCGATAGCATCAGGTGCCAGTCCAAGAGTTCAGAGAACTCAAGCAACCTAACGACTGTTCGGAGACTGACAGCCAAGTTAGTGGCTCTTATGCTGCTTGTATAGGAGCAAACAGTTCAAACAAATAGCAGGAAAATTCAGAAAAACTGGAAGTTTCAACATTCAGTAAAAGTCGTTGATTTATCGCTAAGGCGCAAGGGGACCGTGAATTGAATGTATTGTCTGAGGAGGTTAACGCACTGCAATCTGATGCTACAAGCAATCTAGGCATGCAGCTTACGCATTCTGGGAAACGTAAATATCTGTATCCAAAGTATAGCATTTGTCGCTATTTGAATCTTACTGGTCGATGATTACATAGTAAATAGCAAACATGTTTCATGAGAATTGTACAGCTGTTACGGAATACTCCTGTGAACTTCAGACAAATTGTACAGCCGTTTTACAGTCTGAATGACCAGCCCTTATCTGCTCAGCGTCAATTTTCCTCTGTTCAAATGGAAACCTTGAGACGATATAAACATCAACTGCTCATTCAGACAACTTGTACATCGTGTGGAAGTTTCTGCTGAAATCTTCTTCAGCCTTTGGGGCTTGGGTGTGTTCGTTTCCAGGTATATAATTTTTAGAGGGTCAAATCAAAGAGAATTTTATCATTTTCGAGTACTTAAATAAAGTTTAATCTCGAAACTAATTGCAGACCCCCTATCTAATTCACGAGACGAATCCAACGAGGGTAATTATGGTGTTATTAGAAGATGTTTATCTGTAGCATCACTGTAGCAAAACATAGATTAATTAGGATCATTAGATTCGTCTCGCAAATTAGAGGGGTCGTGACATAGGTTTTGTCATTAAATTAATAAAAGTACTACTAAATAGTAAGATTCTCTTTGATGTGACAAGTATATAAATTTTAGAGGGTGGAAACGAACGGCGCCTAAGAAAGGTAGAAGTCAAGTCGTCGTGTCAGGTTAAGCTCGCATTTTTCTTCGTTTGCATATGGGCAAGGCTGTCGATCCAGCGCAGTGCCGAGGGGAGCATGAGTCAAGAAGTGCAGAGCAGACACCAGAAGGTGGATGCCGATGGGTTCATTCAAACCTTACTATCTCCGTGTTCAAACCATTGCTACTGTTTGAACAACCCAACCACAGGACCAAGCCAAGCCAGAATGCCTGTTTGAACAGTCATCCAGTTGTCCGTTTTTTGTTCACAAAAGAGCGCTTTTACAGTACACTGGTATTGAAGTATATAGATAACTGTTCATACTTTAAACTGGTAGACAATATCACGTCTGGTGTTACTAGTTCACATACATAAATGTCACCGATCATTTTAAAAAAAAGTGAAAGGGAAAACAAATGAGATCATGGCACCGATCGGAACCGATTTTTGACTGCAGCTGTTGGCTGTGGGTACTGTAGCACAAGCACCAGCTACGGTGCCGGCAGCAAACAACTGCAGGCAAAAATCTGCCGCGATCACAGCCCATATTGAAGCTAAATGTCTAGGGTGTGTTCGTTTCTCGGGTCTAAACTTTATAATTGTCACATCAAAAAAATCTTAATATTTATGAGTACTAAATAAAGTTTAATTACAAAATGAATTACAGACCCTTAGACTAATTCACGAGACGAATCTAATGAGGTTAATTAAGTCGTGATTAGAAGACGGTTACTGTAGCAACACTTTAGCAAAACATAGATTAATTAAGCTCATTAGATTCATCTCGAAAATTAGCATCAATCTCTAAAAGGGTTTTGACATTAAATTGATCGAAATATTCATAAATAGTAAGATTCTCTTTGATGTGACAGTGCTAAATTTTAGAGGGAGGGAAACGAACAGTGCCTAAGAAAAGAAAATGATAGAGTTATTTGGCAATATAATTTAAATGGTCTTTATAGCTCTCAATCTTTATATGTTGTCATTTCTTATGGGGGAGTTTAACCAATGGAAAATGCTATATGTCCAACCCAATTGTACAACCAGTGTGTCCAACCAAGACACAAGTGATGTTTTTGGGCTCATTTACTATGATATATTTTGTATCTGTTGGACGCTAGTTGGATAATCAAGTTGGACCTATAGCAGTACTCTTAACCAATTTACCCTCCTATATGGGATATCTCTGTTCCACCTAGAATACATGTCTTCTTGTGCTAGTTTAGAATAATAAGGTGCTGACCAAGGATAACTTAGCTAAGAAAAGGAATGTGAGTGCTTTGACATGTATTTTCTGTTGTTAAAAAGAAAATGTAGATAATCTTTTCTTCATATGCTTAGTGGTTAAACAAATGTGGAGTGTGATTTCTGAAATATTTGGTAAGGATATTGATAGTAAACTAGTAATTTTGAGTCAGACGCCCGTTGGTGGGTTAGTAACAATAAGAACTCGGTACAAAATATGAGAGTGACTTTTATGGGCATACGAGCATGTGTCCATCCTAGTTTAATTATTAATTATAATTTAATATAAATATTGAATATCTGATTATACTATTAAACATGTCAAAATTAGTTGTAGATATGTCTTGTTAATGTGTCAAATCATAATTTGAAGTATAAAAATATCAAACTCATCCATCATGTGTGAAATTTATCATTTCTGTACTTTTTTGTTTTGAACCTAGGGATCAAACCTTGGGCGGGAGCACTCTCTGTGAGCCCATTTGCACATTTCTGTACTTTAAATTATGATTTGACATATTAACAACTAATGTAACATGTTTAATAGTACAACCAAAGATTCAATATTTAGATTGAAGTTTAATTAATATCTAAACTAGGATGGGCACATGCCCCATGCTCATTGAAGTATTTCCCACTAAATATATTGTCAACTACTGTCATATACTTATGGGATGTGCGGAATGAAATGTGTCTGCAGGGACAACCATGGAGAAGTATGGAGGAGCTATGTAAGAAGGCATCCAACTCATTGAGATCATAAGCGCAAAATGGAGCTGCTAATGGGATGGAGAACGTGAGATAGGTCAGAAAGAAAATGTAATAGCTTGGGCAGTTCAACAGTCAACACATTGAACTTGGTTTCGAAAAGAAGGTCATATTGAAACAAAAAGTAGCATATGAACAAGTATCTAACTGTTGCTAAGTCTGGGCTCCATCGCACTCATTTTCAATAACTACATTGGGCATTAACACGGTGCGCATGCCCGAGCCCGTGCACATATCCTTGAATGAGTTGTATTTTCAAAGATTTGAGCTTGTAATATTACCTTTGATAAGCACATTTTATCTTCCCCTTAAATCTGGACTGCAGTTTCTTTTTGTCTGTCTTTCTTTTTTTTTTTGATAACTGACTACAGTTTCTTTTGATTGGAACCAACCAACATAGAGGTCGTGGTGTGTATACATCATCTACGTATGTGACAAACCACTGAACAGATGGCATCACATGCACTGGTTGATGAAGTACGTAACATGTGACAAAATTATTAGACTCATTAGAAACATATGAAAATTTCCAAGTCTTTTGGTCATATCTATAGGTTGAGATATATGCACCTGAGACATAAGATTCTTAACGTGTGTTTGTGTTTCCATCTGTACTAATCATTAATCATGTAGACGCATCGATATCCATATGAGTATGTGACCATCACCTCAATTCAACACATGAACATTGTGAATGAATTCATTCCCCTACAACCTGTCTTTTTACAAGGTACGAACAGGATAAATATTTACTACCAGATCAGGACAAAGATAAAAAGAATTAGTATTAGAAAAGGTGACTGCAAAAGGCTCCCTATGTTCTAGTATTACTTACAGTAATAAAACTATTTCATATAATAACGTTACAACATTTGGTCACCGTGCTCTACCGCCTGTTTCCATGGAATCTAATGCTTCATTAGTAGTCATCTCCATTACAACAGGGCTTCCAGACAATGACTGATGGTTGTTCGAGTTTGTCGTTGACTGAACCCTATTCTCGCTCTCGGGGCTAAGAATGTGCAGAAAGTATGCATGAGGCCAAAATCCTGCAGTTCCACATGTAGAACATCAATGATGTGGTATATTTTTGTTTCATAGAGAACCTTTCCTATTTCATTTGAATGGATTTCCTTCTTAAAAAGAATCGTAAATCTTCCTTCTCTCTGTGTGTGTGTGTGTGATTGTTTATAATAAAGAAATAAATAATAGTGACAAGGACTCAAGAATAACAATGATGGTTGATGGACTGAAATATAGACGCTCATCATAAATTCGGTCTGCTAACTCCCTATGGCCGAACTTCAGAAAATGGCCCATCATAGCCCAATAAAGTATAAACTGGGCTTGTTCACCAGTCCAAGTCCAAAGACACAAACCTGACAACATTACTCTATGTGCTTCTACTCAATAATAAAAGGAGAGAAAAGTTCTCAAAGAAGAAAAACAAAATAAAAGAAATGACAGAAAATACTTTTCTGCTCTATGCAACCATGCATCATTCGATAGTAATATCATACCTTGTTCACCAGATGGCGGTGGAAAAAACTGCAGGTAGCAGAACGAAGCAACGACCAACCCTGCAGATTCATAACAACGATAGCATGGCAGCTTGATATCTTCAGAAGAGTTGGTAACAGATGGAAGGTGAATCGATCGAAATGTGTACCTACCAAGAATGCCACCAGCAAACACGTCCTGCCAGTGGTGCCAGTAATCATCCACCCTTGAAACGCCAACCATGGCAGCGAGAAGCAGCGGCAGGATCACGATGCAGAGCTTGGCGATGTGGCCGCCCCTATCGAAAACCTTGATCTTGCCGGCCAGATACCAGGACAGGAAACCTAGCCCAGCGAAAGACCCTGCAACGGGACAGCAGGAAAATGTAATTGCAGAGCATCTTGGAAAAAAGAAATAGAAGAAAAGCATTTTGGAAACTGGAAAAGGGAAATGACAAAGGAACTGCAGAACGATGCTGTGAGCATTTGTCATGCTGCTAATAGTATTGAGAGAGTTTCAGGAGAACACTTACATGAGGTATGGCCACTTGGGAAGCTCTTGTGACCTTCTTTGATCACGCTCGGATCACCGTGGCATATGACTCCTCTGGTGATATTGTCGAACTTCTGAAAATGGAGTGAGGAAATCATTCAAATTCACTTCTACTACTAGTAGCTCGCAAGGAGGTTACTGAAGTTTCTGACCGCTAAAACCGTGAAGGTTCAGAACAGAACTCACTCCAATTCCATCAGGAAAGCAGCGCCAGAAGAAATTCGGCCGTGGCCGGCCTACTCCGTCCTTGATGGCGTCTGTGAGGACGCCAGTTATGAGCACGGAGAACCCTAACCCTGCTTAGCCATGTCAGAACATCAGAACCTAATATTTACCTGTGGTCACAGCCGCAGAAGAACATTTCCGAAATAATTTACCAAGAATGGCATGATGCAGGTCATACACGTTCCTTCTCTTCAGGTATATTGCAGTGAAGATGATGATGGGCCCGACGACGGCGTATATCTGAACAATTCGATACGAACAACCTATAGTTCAGTCGTTCAGTGGAAGATACGAATTCAGGGATCCTTTTTGCAGGGAAGAAGGTGAATGGCTGTTGGTATGGTACCGGCACTACCCAGACGGGCACGGTGTTGTCCTTCATGGGGTACCGGAGGCTGGTCATCATGTCTTCTCCGACGAACCGGTAGAACGGCTGGATCAGGTTGAGCACGACGTCGATGATCGCGAGCAGGACCAGTACCAGCCAGTCAAACAAGTGCAGCCTGGCTACCTTGGTTCCATGGGTCTTCAGGTACGGATGCGGCGCTCCTAAACGGATGGTCGCCGACGGCGTTGCCGTCAGTCGCGGCGGCGGCGGCGGCGGCATCTTCGTCTCCTGAATGATGAGCAGGCAACGGATGAGAGGAGAATTCAATCGACCGGTCGAAATTCCCCAACAAGATCGTGCGTCCTATGGGCGATTAACTACTAGTAGTAGCATTTATGCGGCCAAGAGCAAATGATCGTGAGTCCTGCGCACGATGGGTGCAGCGGCACGGCATGAATGAAACGGCGAACGATTCGCATGGATAGGACAGTTGCAGAAATTAAGGGAGACACCGCCTGCAGTACATGACGGTTGCAACAGCCAATGAGGAACGGCAAGGAAGCAACACAACAACATGTAGGTTGCAACTGCCGTAATCCGGACGCCTCGTGATAGCGAAGAGAAACGACATGAAAATGAAATACTCACAGAAGCGAGGAGGGGTTGCAGAAGTCAACGGCGTCGAGCTCTTGGCCTTCTTCCCTTGATCTCTGATCCTCTCCTGCACGGCAGCAGAGATTAGCAGAGGCACCAAACATGTATATGTACAATTTGCCCCCTTTTTTAGGAGAAAACTGGTGACCAACTGGAGCAGATTGAAAGGGGACAGATATTTCTGCTACCGATTCGTAGAGAATAATGCTTTGAAAGTTCAGATCAAAGATGGTTGGCTGTGGGCTGAATGCTGACTCGGTAGCTACTCACATGTTTTCAGACCTCTCTGCCTTTGTTCACCGGGTAAGAAACGGAACTTATAACCAGACTGAGTTGCTACCTCTGTGTCAGCTTAAAAATATTTTCTCTCTGTTGGCAGCAGATGTTTCCATATTGTTTAGTTGGTTTCACTGACCCTTAGTGGTTAAGCAAGTACACAATTCTCGGTCTCTGAATCATGTTAAAATGGGTGATCTCAAAGGTCACCTAAAAAAGACAAAATTCTGAGAATCTGAAATCAGGGCGCGGATTCACCAATCAATCAATAAACTAACCTCATGTGCAGGACTAAAACGGGACTGGCAGATAATATTCGGGTCTGGTGCATTGTTCCGTCAGTCGTCGCCAAAAGCAACAAGAAAATTCTGCAGGGTCGTCGAAAAGTGCAGTAAACTTCAGCGACATGAACCCGACCTGGCCGACCTGTGCAACTTGAAGCAACCCATCACTCGATCGAGAAATGGACAATGATTTTTCCAGTGCGACCGGTTAAACAAAGTTTCTTTCAGATAGTAGTGTCTCAGAAGAAGACACCGCTCCATGACACGGGTTCAGACAACGGCATTCCTGTCATCGGTTGCAGCCAATTGATGGACCTGCCGTGTTGCACGCATTTGAGGATTTGCATTCCTGTTTCAACACAATTGATGGACCTGGGTGAAGAAAGGGACGTGTCTAATTTTTATAACCTAACCCAAATTCTCACCCGCGAAATCAAGTCTTACAATTATCCATGTGCTTGTTTTCGAAGGATAATCTACGTGACGTGTCGTTCTCTTTTTGACGGTTAACCTTTTCACACTGTCCATTCGAGGACCAACCGAGCGGATCGGACGGTCGGAGACGATCAGAGACGGTTCGTGCGCGCGTTTTGTAGACGGCTCGGCTGCTCCGTCCTGCTCCTGCTCGCTCGCCCACAACTTCTGTGAACTTGCCAAGTCCCCACCTACCGGCTATCGAGACGCAGCAGAAGCGCGCACGAGCCGCACAAGCGCCACCAGCGTTGAATGGCGCGCGACGCCGGCGTTGGGGCGCGGGCGGTGGAGGGCCGGCGAGTGGCGCTGCGCGCGCTCCTCGCCGGCGGAGAGGCGTCCTCGTCCGCGGCGCCGGCGCCGGGGGCGGGCGAGGCCGTCACGAGGCCGCCGAGCAAGGGGTTGCTGCGCGGGCTCCGGTGCACGTCGGCGGCGGCGTCGCAGGCCTTCGAGCCGGAGACCGCGGCCGCGGCGCTGCGGACGTCGGCGGCGGACTGGCGCGGGCTCGGGTGCACGTCGGCGGCGGCGGCGGCCCAGGTTCACGCGCCGGCCGCCGCGGGCGACTGGAGCGGGAGGCGGCGGCGGAGGGGAATAGGGAGAGGCGGAAGGCGCGGGGAGGAGGCGGCGTTGCGGGTGGTGGCGCGACGGGGATGGGCGGCGACGTGTGGTGCACGCCGGGGATACCGTTCGACGCCGAGGCCTCGTCGGTCGACTGCGTGGTGGCGCCGCAGCAAACGACGGTCGGCACGCGCCGCCGCGCCCAAGCAGAGAGGTCGCACCGAGAGGTACTACGAAATTTTTTTTCCCCATATTTTTGCCTGGATTCCTGTCTTAGTTTGGTCAAATTCAGTCATGTTTGAGTCGTTACTGTCATACTGCATCCCTGTAAACTAGTAGCAGCATTTGTAGAATTGCTGTTGTTTCCTTCAACACAATCCATGTGAATTTTCTGTTGAACTGACCACCGATCGCTCGGTGACAGCGGCCTGGCGCGCCTGCGGCTCGGAGGGTCACCATGCGGGAGCACATGTCCTCGTCTCCGATGCATTCACCGCCACACCATGACATGCCGTTCGACGATGCCGACAGCTTTCCTTCGGGCCGCAACCGACATCACTTGAATGGGCGCCGGCACTCTCGCGTACGTGTTGAGGAAGAGGTACGATGCAATTATGCGGAATTTATTCAGTACATTCTGTCATGTACGTGCGCATGAACTTTATACCACTGAAACTACACAGATCACAAAGTCATTGCAGCGTGATTGGGCTCATTTGTTAATTGAGTGCGTCACATGATAGCCATCAAACAGTGTAAACAAAACTCTGCCTTTCGGTTAGACATTCAATAGCAGCCGGAGGTTTTAGCTAGGGAAGTGTGTGGTACAGCATACTGTCTAGTACTAGTATATACTTGGCATTGGCAGTCATGTGGACGCAGCAACAGATTTGAAAGGGCTCACGTGAGAGCAGGTGATAGTGGCATGGGCCTGGAATAGAAAAGTTTGGTAGTCAAGAGGGACCTTTGAGTGTAGATGCAGAGTTCCTGTTTGTCTGCTGGCTACATGCACAAGTGTTGAATCATTGTGCTGGACTGGAACACCCATGTTGCATTGATTATCCTTTTGCTTAACTCCATGTTTCTGAATAATGGTTGCTCCATTGTTTACGTTGCTTCTTTGAACCGGCTAGCGGCAATAAAGGATTATGTGTCCAAGGAATGATTAAGCTTTCTGCGTCATGTTCAAAGTAGGTCAAATGGTAGGTGTTAAGGAATAGAGTAACTCTGAAGAAGGTGCTCTGAAGTACTAGTGTGTACTGACATTCTTGCTAGTCAAAGGTGCCTGTTGGTGGTAGGCTCAGAGTGTTGCACTTAAGGATTATTATAGTACTTCTACTCAGTTAATTAGACAAATGGGTTATTGGCATCATTTCCGTACCACTATGAAAACCATACTAGAGACTAACACCTAGACCTGATAACTCCCAAGTCCATCATTCTCTGCTATCCATGTGCTGCAGTTCAACTAGTCCTTTTCTTCAGGAGAGAATGAGGTTCCAATGAACTACTAGTAATCAAGTGGTGTCTTCAAAGAGTATGAACTCACTTTTTCTGTCTACTTACTACTTTCAAAACTTCTTGTTTCCAAACTGCAGATGATGATGTTTCGAACAAGGCTATTATTAGGAAGACTGGGAATGTATGATCAGTACCAAGATTGGCGCCTTGATGTTGATAACATGACATATGAAGTATTCTCCTGCTGCTTATACAGATAGTGAAATAAGCAGAAAATTGTACTGAGTAGTGATGGTTACTCGCTTTTCCATTTGACAGGAACTCCTTGATCTTGAGGATCGAATGGGATACGTAAGTACAGGGTTATGTGAGGATGAGATCATCCGAAGCCTTAGGATGGTCAAACATACACCATTCAACACCAAGCATTTTTCAACAGACATGGACAGGAGATGTAGCATTTGTCAAGTATAGATCTTACCTTTTCTCCATGATATTCCTGTCTTGTCTCTTCACATTGCCATTTGAGTCTTAGCTATCCCCTCCATTTCATATTTCAGGAAGAGTTTGAAGCAGACGAGGAAATTGGGAAGCTGGGTTGCGGGCACAACTATCATGTGCATTGCATAAAGCAGTGGCTTTCAAGGAAGAACTCCTGCCCTGTTTGCAAGACAACTGTCTTGAAGACTTAAGTCACACATAATACCACACTTAAAATAGGTTAACTTATTTACGAATATTTGATGTTTTTTTCCTGTTTTGCTGTACAGCCTCAGTCAGCAATTGTGATTGTACACAAGACACATGAGTTTATTTGCACATGGAAATTACACCTTGTTTATAAGATGTTGTGTTGAGTGTCAGCGGTGCCTCAACGAAGGATAGTCAGTCAGAGTGCTTGAGTTCATAAATGCCGTCTTTGTGAAGTCCATTCAGAAATTTGTTGAATCTCATGTTCATTTTAGTTCCACTTGATTTTGTGCATCATAGTGTACTACTCTTTTTAATAAAGAATTTCTGACATGCTTAAAGCGCATATATCATGTTATTATATTTACAATTTCATGCTCTGATCACGGTCTCATGGATATCACATTGAGTGGGCATGTCCAAGTTGAAATGTGCCACTGAACTGGAGGAAGAAGAAGAAGAAAAAAAGAGAGTCCGTGCAGGCGAAGTGAGCATGATGGATAGCGAACTGGAGGAAGCCGCTCATCAACTGTGTCCGCCGCATTTCCCCGCGATGACCTTGAGGCAGGCCGGTACCCGCCGTGTCTTCCCCTGCCTCACAATATCGAACGACAGCGGCAATGGCTTCCGTGCCACTAACGCCGACGGCGCTCTCGTCCTTCCCGGCGCCGCCTCTCTTCTCCGCAGCGCGAGCTGCTGCTGCGAAGCAGACGCATCCTCAGCTTCGCCGGCGGCCAGCATGGCTTCCCCGATCTCCTTCTCGATGATCTCGGCCCGCATCGCAATCTCCCGCTCGCCGGCTTGCAGCGCCTCCACCCACGCCTCCGCCGCGGCCACCTTCTTCTCAGCGGCCGCCCTGACCACCTCGACGCGGCCGGTGAGGTACTCGTACTCGAACCTGTCGATCGTCACGTTCTCCGACGACGACACCGACGAGTCCGCACTCGCCATCACAGTGGCGTTCACCGCCGCCTTGAGCCTCGCCGCCGCCACGGCCTCCGCCGCCCGCGCCGCCTCGAGCTCCTTCACCGCCCTCCGGACCCTCCGCTCGGCGGCGGCGACTTCGGCGCCGACCTTCTCGGCCTCTTCCCCGACGCACCGCGCCTCCGTCTCCGTCACCGCCTTCGCCTTCTCCGCCGCCTCGGTTTCTTCCCCCACCTGCTGCAGCGCGGACGCCAGCTCGGCGAGCGCCGCCTCGGCCTTCTCGTCCTCCGCCGCGGCGGCGTCCAGCCGCGACCTGGCGCGGAGCAGCTTGGCGTTCAGCTGCCGCAGCTGCGCGGCGGCCTTCTTCTCCTGCTCCGTGATGCGCGCGATCTCCTCGGCGACACGCGCCATCTCCTCGCGCGTGCGTTCGATGGCGTTCGCGAACTGGAGCCCCTCCTCCTTGACGGACGCCAGCTCCGTCCTCGCCGAATCCAGCTCGGCTTCCGCGGCAGCCTTCGAGCGTCGCGTCCTGCTCCTGCCTGTGTCGCGCGGTCGTCAGCGCGGCGGACCGTTCGTCCTCGACGTCCGTGCTGCTCGCCGTGGCGAACGTCTCCGTAGTCTCGCTCGCGTGGCTCGTGTCCGCATGGACCACCGCCATGGCGCGCGTCCACGTGGCGTGCCGGGTCAGCACGCCCTTGCCACGCCCGCCCGCCTCGGCGGTCTCCGCGATGCCGCGCTCTTCAGATTCGCCGCCGGCCTCGGCGATCTCTGCAACGACGCGCTCCACGTTTGCCTCGCGCTTGACGCCGCTGCCGGGGGCACGCGAATCAAATTCAAAGCTCGTCATCACGCTGGACGTTGGCGTCTCTTCCGCGTCTCGCTCGGCCTGGGCCACGGCCTCCCTGGCGGACTTGACCTCGCGCTGCAGCTTGCGCAGCTCCCGCTTCACGCGCTCCAGCTCCTGCATCACCTCCGCGTACACCGTGTCGCTCTGCAGCGGGGTCTGGGTCTGGTCGCCGCCGGGTGCCTGGGCGTCGGCGTGGCCTTTCTTCCTCCTGCCGCCGCCGACTGCGCGTGTTACCTGGAACCCCGGCCGGTGAGAAGCGCTTGCCTTGGCTTTGGATTGCTCGATCTGGCGCCCCAGCTCCTTGGCCATGGTTGCTGCCCTTGACAGCTCGGACTCGGCGCGGGCGCGCTCCCGCTCCACGACGGCCCTGCGCTGGTGCCGCCTCTCGGTGCCGGGTTTCGCCTGCTGCCCGATTTCAGGTGACAAAACCTGCGCGTTCCAGGGCAGGCACGGCTGGCGTGAACACGTCGCAAAACAGTTTTGATCGGCAAGAAACAGAGCATCACGTCGCACTGTTTCAAGTATTCAGGTAGTGGTACCTTGTGGGTGGCTCTTCTCCTGCTCCTCGCCGGCCTCCTAACCTCGATGCTCTGAGCAAAGATGCTCATGGCATCTCCTGACCTGCTCTCGACCGAGTTCTGGTCCATTGCGCTCTCCGTAGTGTTTCTTAAGCTGCAAGGTTAGGTCGTTATATAGAGGAGAGAAGGCGCCAAGCGTTGGCATGGCAATTCCAAGCGTTCCCTGCCTGGCAATGATCAGTGGAGCTCACTACATCACAACACAGCTGGTCTCACATTATCCACCGCGTCCCTGTCACCACGGTCTCCTTCCAGAAAGCAGCGCGTCGGCCAGCTCTTGTGATTTCTGCCCAGCTCACGGATTCTTGGTAAGTCAGATGACAGTATATTCCCGCACAGCTACCAGCGTTCAGAATACATGGATGGCGCATACTGTTTACTACTCCCTCCCTTACTAAATTGTTGTCGCCATTGATTTTTTACGTAACGTTTGACCATTCGTCTTATTCAAAAAAGTTTAAGAAATATCATATATTTTGTTGGAATATGATTTATCACTAAAGAAACTTGAAATATAGCATATAACTTTTTGTATTTGAAGAAATTTTTTGAATAAGAAGAATGGTCAAACGTTACTGAAAAAGTCAACAGCGACAACAATTTAGTAAGGAAGTAGTATGTGATAACCATTTCCAAACCTCTACATTTCGCACCGAAAGGTTCACATCTCGCAGCTTGAGTGTCAAGTGGAGTAATAAAGTAGTAGTAAACAGTCCAATATGTCACAGTCAATAATCACAACTGCTCGCGTCACGAAAGCTAGCTGCATCTACAGCGACCGTCATGCGGTGAGCTAAGATACAATACTCGATGCTTTGGAGGCTCCTAATGACCTGGACAACAGCGCACGCGCAACCAGTCAGTTTTATGTTCATTTTGGCTTGTGTGTAAACGGCAAGCCAGCCACGGGACAAACTGTGTAAGTAAAACATCTCCTGAAATTGCTTCCTGGCAAATTCTGTCACAAATCAGATCATCGGTGACGAGTGATGTATGACCGTATGAGCAGGACTGTTGGCAGCTCCTGGCTGGTGGGTCGAACATGATGGAGGAAATAGCCAGCCAGCTACAGTACCCTTCGAACTTCCTAGACTTGCAGGTCCCGATCAGCAATCGTCATCAGGAGCGAAGGGAGCTTAACGCAAAATGCACAAACGGTCGGGCATGGATGCCACACAAACACTTTCCACGGCAGCAGCAGCTATCGTCAGGGGCACGACGCCATGCCGCCCCCAAAGAAGGGCCGCGGCTCGAGCACGCGGCGAAGAGGCGGAGCTGACGCTGGCCGGCCGCCGGTGGCCGTCGCAGCAGCGCCGGCGGCGAGGCAGGAGGCCGCGGCGGAGTGCACGGCCGCGTGCTGCGTGCTGTGCGCGTGCCTGCCCGTGGCCGCGCTCTGCTTCGCCGCGCGCGCGTGGCTTCTGCTCGCGCGGGCGTGCGGCGGAAGGCGCCGCTCTGGGCGTGTTCTGACTCCCAACGGATCGTCCTCGTCGCTATCCGACGCCTAGGACTCCAATGCAAGCAGCAGCTGGAGAAGGAGAAGCGTCGACGCGCAGCCTGCAAACGGAGGAAGCTGTTGCACAGGAAATAGGCGCTCGGCCACAAGGCTGCAACAGGAAAATGGCAGCGGGGCGCCGGCTCCTTCGTCCCGGTGTCTGCACAGATAATGCCTCTCTACTTGCTGATCTGCCATGTTGCCTGACAGTGGACTTTTCTGTTAAGCAATTCTACGTCCCAGTCCTTCCAAAAGATTCAGTGCGCTGCTGAACCTCCAACAATGAATATCTCACTGGAGATTCAGTGACATGTTTAGCAGGGAAAATGGGAGCACAAAGGTTTAAAGGCACTGAGAATGAAAGGGGCAAGAAAAATATTTATTTCTTTTAAATGTCTATCGTACAGACACGCTATAAAAATGCATCCGATTGTGTTACAGCTGGACCTACAGCAGTATACACTTATCGGATGGCTTTTGGCCCTTGTACAAACAAAAACAACCACGTATAAAACTTGTACAAACAGGGTCAAAGAAAATAGTGCACTGCAGTCCTTGGCCCTCGCATCTGGTTGTTTTCCTCTGTCTCTGTGAAGAATTTGACCTCCCTTTCCTGCCAGCAGAACAAAAGGCATTCAATGACTCATGTATGAAAATAGAGCAGCTAATAAGATGCTTTGAAACACTCTGGAAGCTTAAAGTTTACTTGTAGAAGCCACGGATAATATACTTGTTATAGGAATATTGGTGGCTTACTGAACTCTACCAAATTTAAATGTATTTCTCCCATGGTTATACAGTAATTCTAATGATTATTATATAAAGAAACAAGGAAATCAATATAGCCATCTTCTGTATTACACAGTGCAGATGTTTGTCTAATTCCCAACTTGTAACATTTAGGCCCTGTCACTTAAGATGTACTGAATTTCCTTCTGTTCTAGAAAATTAAAACAATGCTCTAAACCTTCCAGTTTTTTTTTCCAGAATAAGCATGAGTGTGTATGATACCTGAAATATTTTGGGATTTTTAGATACTCCAGATGGTAATAAAGCATGGAAAGACACACAGCTTGCCATGTGAACCAGGCTATTAGACTCATCAATTCAAAGTAATGTGGGTTTATATCACATATTGTTTCTTTGGTGGGTGATAAGAAAATAAGATTTGTTAAATGACTCATCAATTTAAAGTAAACTGTGAATTAATGTTACATATCGTTTCTTTGGTGGGTAGCAACAAAACAAGATTTGTTAAATGGTAGTTGCAACTACATGTTGTCAATTGATGATGCAGAATCGTTCAAACTGCAAAATAATTGCATGTTGTATGAAGGATCAACGACCAGAAATAGCAATTTCAAGTTTTATTCCCTACTGCAAGTCTGCAAATGCTATCAAAACTCAGGAGATTCAAGAGCAGTGCATCCTCATAGCACAACTAAGATCTATGCACTAGCCAAATATATTCATAGACTGAGATCGGAGGATTCCTAGACTGTTTCTAATAGCTAGTGAAATATTTCTGATAAAATCTTACACCATGAAGTCAACCCTCTAAATTACAAACAAAAGAACAGAATGGCAAGTGAAATATTTCTGATAAAATCTTACACCTTGAAGTCAGCCATCCAAGTTACAAGCAAAAGAACAGACATAACAAATAAAGGATCTAGAGTAACTTTGCATTTGAAATCTCAACTGACCTACCACAAATTACAAACAAAAGAACAGATATAACAAATAAAGGATCTAGAGTAACTTCGCATTTGAAAGTCCAAGTGACCTACCATATTTTCATTGAAGCTTAGTATAGAAGCAACATTGCCACATCTGTAACAGTAATTCGGTGCAGACCACACCTGAGGAAAAGAAGAAACAACATTATAGATATATTCATATATGTGCGTGCTTCAGGTAAGTTGACATGTGAACAGAACTCACAGTTACAAGGCCTTTATCGAACATGTATTTTAGGCCTTCCTGTACCAGTTGATGAGCCCGGCAAACCAACTCAATTTTGTTAATATGGTTGAACTGCAATAAGGAAAGTCTCAGGAAATAAGAAGCTTGAACTAAAATAAACAATACAAAAGTAGAAAAAATGAAAAAATCAATTTGTTTTCGCACCTCTTGAGTCACCCTTGATCCAAAGAGCCAACCTGCCCCACGGGGGCTAACTGCCCATGTCTCTATCTCTTCCGGGTCACTCCACATGATATCACAGAAAGGTCCTTCATGTGGGATTTCACAATTGCGATCAATTATTCGGATCTGTCGACAACACAAGATATGGGACATTATAAAAGACATAAAACCAGTGCAGCTTGTCATTTAGACATGTCCACAAACAGCTCTTCAATCTCATCCCAAATGAAAATGAACCAGAGTCAGATATCTATTCAATTAATACAAAGACAATGGTCCAATAATTGGTAGCCATTTCTTTTCCAATGCTATTAATGATACCATTTAAAGGATCAACAAGTATTCAAAAGGGCACAAACTGTTCTCGATAAATTTAGCAAAGAAAAAAAATAGCCTTATGACACCAAAAACCGCAAATGGTGATTTCTTATATGACAGTTCATCAGAATATTGTAAATGGATGATCAAAATTCTTGAAATGAAGACTTCACTGTAGAGACTCACTAACCTGATCAACTGTCCGTACATCAGGTGAAAGGCCACCATGAACACAAAGGACCTAACAAATATTCAAAATGCCATTAAGCATCATTTATTGGATTGTTGCTTTTCACGAGTGACCACATATATAGCTTACAAGTTCTTTACCAGCCACATACCGTGCCATTTATGATTGCTGACAGAGTAAGATAGTCAAAAACATCGGTACAATATCGCCACACATTCGCATTTCCATATTTCCTCTGACACTCATCATAAAAACCATACACCTAAAAATAGAAACAAAATAGATTAGTTATTATATTTTCATGCCAAAAGCTGTTCAGTTTGCTACATGAAATGGCTAGTAGTATAGATGAACTTTACCATGCAAAAAAAGAAAAAGTGGAGCAAACTAGACAAGATACCGCATGCCAAATAAATACTGGTGTGCAAAACATAGGGAAACCACAAAGTAAAAAAAAAAATAACTTCACATACTAGGACAGAATTTGTACCTGTGTCAATTGCCTGCTCTCATGGTTTCCGCGCAAGAGGGTTATGTGGGCAGGGTACCTAATAACATAAAGGAAAATCAACGAATGATGAGAAATTTAAACATTTTTTCGCACAAAGTGGTCAGACCCCTCCCCTCATCCTACGCAAGCGGGAGCTACGTGCACTGGGCTGCCCATTAGAGTAACTAGATGATACTCGTTTGTTTGGTTATGTAATGTAAAGTAGAAAAAGTAGCAACTGAACTTATAATTAGGTACTATCTAAAATGCTCAAGACTTTATTATATCGCATCGATCAGTAAGAAATAATACAAAAACAAGCAAATACCTTGCTTTTAGAAGCAAAAGTATAGTAAACACCTCTAAACTGTTGAACCCACGGTCCACAAAGTCACCCTACAAGTTAATCCAATGTCAAGTTAGGGATCAATATCATCACAACAACGTAAGAACAGTAAAGGACACACCATAAATATATAATTTGTATCGGGGACATGCCCTCCAGTTGCAAAGAGCTTCATCAGGTCATGGAACTGCCCATGTATATCGCCACACACCGTCACAGGGCTGTTGACAGGCTGCACATTTGATTCCTCCATGAGAATTTCCTTCACCTGAATGGTTTGCACATAGTTACCTATCACAATTAATTCATTCACCACGATAGAGCTAAGGCAAAACAGACACAAGACATCAACGAAATCAGAAAAAGCAACAGACTGTCCCACCGATGCCCCCAAAGTACTGCAGCACCTCAGCTCATTCTAAAAATTAAAAAATGGAAGGGAGTCTCCCCTGGTTTCTCATGCGTTCATATAAAAAACACGAAATCGCAGGCTAGGACCTAGACCGAAGGATAACAATGGGCAGAGCAAAATCACTAGAGGAAGTAATGGGAAAGTCGAGGGGACTGTACGTATTCGCAGAGGGACTGAAGCTCGTGCTCGGCGAGATGCTGTCCCTCCTTGACCTTGGCGATCCACAGATCCAAATCCATCTCGCCCCCGCTGAAATTCCCAGCGCCAAATCGTCAGTTCGCGGTACTTGGTACGAATTAGGGTTTCGCCGACCGCGATGGCAGGTCGGAGGAAGTCACCAATCGGTTGGATTGTTTGGCCGTTGCGGGGAGAGGAGACCAGAGGATGAACGAATTCAAGGAAACGAGGCTTGGGATTTTGAGTTTGGAAAATTTAAAGTTATCCAAACTCTAAATGGGGATGTTTCCCATTTTGTCCTTTTAACCAAAACATTGAGATTGCACTTCATTTTCTTTTATCTATCTTTATTTTCCAAGAATTTTTTTAATCGAAAGAAGAATTATATTAGCTCTGGATTGAATGATTGGTGACAGTTGGAATCTTTTTTCTTTTTGAATAAAGTACTACAGTATTTGTTAT
>JAUNZO010000507.1:0-29809 GCA_031894775.1 Chloris gayana
TTTTCTAAATGAGGTTGCTAAATCAAATTTAGGATGTGACTAGCTACGTGCCCGTGCGTTGCAACGGGAGATTAAAATACAATTAGCAGCAATCATAGAATTTTTTATATAATGAAAAGATGATTAAATTTCGACAAGTGCTCATAACTGTTAGATCAAGCTTTATTGATAAACACAAATTAATCCACACGAATGTATCCAATGTACAATTCTATAGCTCCTAAGTGCCAACAAAAGTTGAAAAATACATGTTAAATTATAAAAGTATGTATAACTGTAAACATTTCAAGGAACTGAACTCCAAGTAGTAGTTAAAAGGAGAAATCTTGTTGGACTTAATCAACTTTATGTGCCAGTTGAAAGCTTAGGTTCCACCGGTGTGACGGTGTTACTTGGCACTTGAATCCTAGGTTCCACTCGTGTCACTTGCACTTTCATTCTAATTAGTAGTTCCTCTGTGCAATCAAACAAAAAGGAAAAAACACAACAATAGATGATATATTACTATATTAGAATATAGTACATTTCAAAATTTTCAAATTTCCAAAAGAGTAACAACCTTATCTGACAAGTGCCCAGACAACAGAACAATATTTTGAAAGCATTTGAAAGATAAAGTGCAGCAGCAAAGAAAAGTTGCCTTGATTTGTATATTTTAACAAGGTCCTGGGGTGATTTAAAAAAAAGATCATGGATTCATAAAAATTTTCTAAGTTTGTGTTGTGATCCTCAATCACCATTTAGTACATTTTCTAAGTTTGTGACCGTCAACCACCAGCAATGTCTCTCAACATCACTATATATAGTAACACCATCTTCAGAGAATGGAGCTGTAATTAAACGTAAGATACATCATGCCTCATTCATCCTAGATTTATATAAGATACATGTTGCTAGTTAGATCTAATTATTGGTACATCTGACTAAATTTTATCTACCTATATATGTTCATAAGATGTGCAGTTTTGGAAAGGTCAGAAAGATTGCACGTAGTCATAGCCATACATGTCCTGAGACCATAAAAGAACAATTGAAATTAAAAATTCAAGATGATCTAGATCCGAACCCGATATATAGCTTCTCAGCTCCAGCAAAAGATTAAAAGGCTACTCTCTATGTGATTCAAACTTGGAGAAAACATAAAACTATGCTAAATCAAGAAATCCAAACAGTGGAAGCAAGACATGCAAATCTGTGTTTTTTAAAAAGTAAAAACATGGTAGTGCACTGCTAATTATCAATCCTAAGAAAATATGGACGATTTGATTCTAACAAAAGGTGATAGGGCATCAACTTAATGACATTGCCCCAAATCTATGTTCTGCTCCATGATCTAAGACAAATTCACACAACAATAACCGGAATAGTTTATATTTCAAAATCAACATAAACAAGCAGTCAATACCATTTCATGAGAACTGAAACAATAATCACAAGGAATATAAATCACAATCCATCAGGAGTGAGTTGTCGTCGCACAATGGATCAGTTTCTTTTCTTTTTAAAAAAAAGGCATTGCTAGCAGTGATAACATTATGCGATGACAAAATTGGGATTAAAATTAGGTTCATAACAAGGAAAATGGTGATGGCAATAAAAACAAATTCAATCAGTGGAGGAAAAAAACATTTATGCATTTTAAACTCTTATATTAGCAAGTTATCAAAATCCACAAGTAACCACATAAAATTATTGTTAGACCAGAAATAATATAGGAAAAATGATCTCATATGGGAATGAACTATAGAAACACTGCAATGACTTAATGACAATCTCAATCATCTCAAAGTATATATAGTACAATGCATTCAATTTTATGCTAAGAATAAGAATATACTCCACATGAAAGAATTCACCTTATATTGTTTGGGTAGTAGAAATTATTTTAGGAGAAAGAATCTGATTGTATTTTTTAGGCAAAACAGGGCAAAGCAGAAATGCAGACAAAATTGATTCATGCATATAACTACTTTTGTGTAAGAGCAGTTGTCACCTGTTCAAGAGAAACTGTTTTCTCCTTCCTTCAACAGTCTTTTATTTGCTTTCTAAACTGCATGCACCACAATGGTCAAAATCAGAGGTAACCTGTTGCTCGATAGTCATCTGTCAAAAATCAAAATGAATAGGCATTGCTTCAAAGTGCTCAAACCGGTACTTGCCCAAGAAGTTAAAAAAACTGAAGCAGTGAGACACTCTTTTGCTATCAAAACCTAAGAGTAGCAACAATAAACGAGGTTGAGGAGATTAGAAAAAAAACACTAAAAAAGTCATGTTTCAGTCGAGAGAAAATACTCTTCTTGCTGTATATTAATCATTGAATACAGAAATAGATATTGCATAGAACGATGACAAATGGATAACTATTGATGTCATGTGGTTTGGGTTCATTTAAGAAGACTATACATGGCTTTGCCCTGCCATCATGTATGAGTTAGGAAACTGAGGATATGAGTTTTGTTCACCGCAGTAACAGTTGGGAGTTGTAACAGAGTTCGAGACATGGGTTATACGAACAAAGATACACACATATTATTAAGCGATCCAGACAATGAGAACAGAGTTGTATCCTCGACTCAATATTTATGAACTGAAATCACAAATCATCCAGATTGTGCATTAACAGGATTAAGTAGTATTTAAGAACCGAGAACGATACCGACACTGAGCTGGGGCAAGTGGAAGAGGGGAAGGAGAAAGATTGTTGCCATCCTTGTTTGATGAGATCGGCGGAGAGGGAGCTGCTGCATTTGAGAGGATGCCTGTTGTGGGATCGGAGAGTGCCACAGGTCAACTGACTTCTTGCTGCCCCGGGAAAATGAAATTGATAAATCTCTCTGCTAAATCCAGTAACTAAAATCAAACATGTAGGACTAAATCAATAGAAGAATAAATGACAAATAATTGATTCAGATGGCTATTCTCTGATTGCTAGTTGAGACAAAAATAATAAAAATGGAATCCTTGTCAGCCTCTCTTGTTTTACTCACTTCGCTCAAGAGTACATGGAAGTCACAATCAGAAACAAGTAACAGCGAGATATTTTTGTACTACACACCACCACCTTGGATCGACAAAAAATTAAACACATTGCAACATTTATTAATGGATTTCATCCTGAATCCTGAAAACCAGACAAGCGAAGAGGTGAGTTGAAGGCCTAACGTCCTCAATGGCAAATACGATGGCCGCCTGGATTGCTGGCGACAACTTGTGCGTTTAGGCGGCCGAGATCATGTGAGGCGGCGGTGGAGATCGCATGAGGCGGTGGCGGGGACGCCGGCCCAGATCCCAGGTGGCGGTCGGATGTGGCAGTGGTGATGTCAACCAGGGTCTCAGACGATGGAAATCAGGTGTGGTGGCAGCGACGCCGGCCTGAAGCTCGGGGGTGGAAATCGGCTGCGATCGACGGAGGTGGAGCTGCGGTTACTGGATGGTTGCAAAGGCCAAAATCGAGGGCAGTCACGACAGGGATTGATGAAGGATTCGCAGTTGTGGTTGCCGTTCGGGCTCGCTGGTGGCACGGCGGCCGGGGGTCGCAGGCGCGGCGCATCCGGGCTCGCCGGCGACGGGGAGGAAGGATCCGAGCTCGGTGGTGGCGCGGCGGCCGGGGTCGCGGCGGCGTCCGAATTTCGGGGAGAGTTGCGTGCGACGGGATGAGGGGTGGTTCTGGAAGGGGTCGCGTGTGGGGTGCGGGGAGGGGATGGCGCGGGGTATGTAATTTGGATCCTATTTTGTTTCGTAGGTGCGGACAAAGGTCGCAGGTGCCTGACGAAGATCCAGCCAGATGGAAACATTACGAATTTTTTAAGTAGTAGAGATGAGTAAAAACCATTCTCAACCGTTTTCTAAATGAGGTTAAATTTACCAACTTCTAATTTATAGTTTGGAGGTTGCTACATTTAGCCACCTAATTCTCACTCCGAAAGCATATTTAAACTATTTCAGATTAGGAAATGATTATTAGCAACTGTTGGAAGGCAAGTCTTTTTTTTACTCCCAATAGATATAGTAACTCTCTAAAACCAATCTTTTAGGAGTATAAAATTATTGAAAACCGTTAGAGATGCTCTAAGACATGGAGTGAAGTCTGAACATGTGGAAGGGAAACCAACAGTAAGTTCGAAATTAGTAATAACAATCCCATCAGAATTTTACAACTGACTATGGCAAAGATGACATGTTCCCCAAACCATTCCAGCTTGCCGCTCTCTCGCCATCGTCGTAGCACGCGATTTCCCCGTGAAATGCATTTCGAGCGTTGCCACAACCTGACGAGAACAGATCGCACATATCTGGACCGTCTGCCTGGAAAAAGTTGTGGTACTCGTAGGCTTCTCCTGGATGAGCACCAGCCTCCCTGCTGCCCCCTGCCGCCTCTTCTGCATCAGAGTTCTTCTCAACCAGCTGCCTGAACATGGATGACTTGAGCAGGAGGCTTAGCGCCGTGGACGAGCCTCTTTTCCTCATGCCTCCGGGAGAGAACATGGGGGCCTCTTGATTGCCACTACCTCCCGGTGACACATTGTGATCTAGGAGAAATGGGTTGCCTCTTGGGAGCATCTGGGTTTCAGTTTGGAGGAGTTGCTCGGCCGGGGTCGTTTGCATCACGAGAGCTTCGGGATTGAAGGTAACTGGAGCGCTTGGCTTCAGCCATGTGATGTATGATCTCAGGTCGAAGTTGGTGACCGCGTTTACGCCTTTGTACTCTATCGCGGCGATGTCGTATGCGCGTGCAGCCTCTTCTTGGGTACCTGGAATAGATTTCAATGGTGATGATGTTAGTAAAGAACTTATCCGTTGTGTCAAATAAAAAGATAGGAGTAGAAACTTTGTTGGTGGACTCACTGTAGGTTCCCAGATAGAGATATTTGTTTCCGAAAACCCTCCCAATTCTCGCTTCCCACCTTCCATTTTGATGATGCCTGAGACATTTGTGCATTTCTTGAACGGTTAGTATACAAATGTACTGTTTGGGCTGTTATTGAAGACTTTTGAAACATTTGTGTCAAAATATACCTGGCAACCCCCGGTACTTGGACACGCCTCTCGAAAAGCCACTGCTCTTCCTGTCATCGAAAATACACTTTCAGACTTCAAGTAACTGAATTCATATCAGCTGGAAAACTGTAAATTTTTTTGGTCAGGATAAATATGTACCTCCTCAGTGATGCAAGGTACTCTTCCTTCGTAAGGTTCTCCATTATCTTCAATTCCTTTTCATAGTCCATGACCTGAATCATTCCAATTGAACCAAATCACTGTCATTTCTAAGCAAATTGGCCTTTGACAATTGCTGTTTCATACCGAAACAGCTTGTCATTCCCCTGTAGTGTAGAAAAGTTGTTGCAAAGCTCATACCGGGAAGTTTGTGTAGGTGGTTGGTCCCCAGTACTTGAGAGCAGCAAGGTCGTAGGCCCTTGCGGCTGCCTCCTCCTCATCGTATGCTCCCAGGTAGACTGTTATGTACGAAACAACATATCCAGCTTTCATCATCTGAACTCAATGGTTCTGTGCCATCCATGACAACAGATTGATTTCAGACTTTCAGATTACATACCCTGCTTTCCCTTCTTCCTTTGTGTAGGATTCCAGGAGTTCTTGTCCCACAGATGCGCCTCGAAACGGCCTGTCCATCGATGCCTATATTTCAATGCCAATATCAAGATCCAGTCAAATTTCAAGGGACACGTGTCGATTCAACGCTTTGGTTACCTGCTAACCCCACGAAACCTGGAGCTCCTCTTCACGGTGACGCTCGGCAACGGCTTACCAATGCCGCTGCCGTTGGCACCGCCACTGATCGGTGCGAGCAACGCTGGTTCCCTTCTTCTCCTCCTCACAACCTGGCTCGCCTCGCAGCCTTCCGATGCGTTCATCATCACAGGAGGCGCAGATCCCGTGTAGTTCTCGATCTCGTTCTTGACCATCACCATGTTATCCATGGCCATTACACCTCCCTGTTCCAATGGTAATTTCCAACGCACCAGGTATACAGCCCTGAACCAACGAAGCAAAAGATGCAGATGCAAGGTGAGACGCCACTACCTGCTCGTGTGCTTATATACACCGATGCACTACTACTTCACCTGGTAGCAAGTTCTGTCTCCTGGTTGGAGTAAGACAAGATGTTGATGATTTTCATGGAATTCAGAGTGTGCTCCGTCTGTCTTTACTATGCTGGTTTTGTCAATGTTCCCGTTTGGAAACATCGATTTTAACTGCAACGATTCTCTGCTGATGGCGGCTGAGCGCATGCTTTTGCTGCGTGAGATAAGTGCTATTTTTTACGTTTTCCTTACCAGCATATTTGCGTTTCCAATATGCTCCAACAAGAAGCCAAGTATCATTCCCAGGCGAGTCCAAAACGTGGTTTGGCGCCGTGTCATGGAAAGACAAAACAGCGGCAAGGATCTGAGAAACCTGAGCTCTGAGATTTGGCTTGGTTAAGATTGTCTGCATTTGTATTCGGAAAAAGGCGCCGTATCATAAGTTCCACCTCTGACACATTTCTTTCTTGGAGTTGTCTGCTAGAATAGTTGCTCTCTTCCGTCTCTGCGCATCTCTTTCTTGGAGTTATCTCTGCTTGATCGTACCGTTCAGACAGTGGTCGCACAAGTGTTTATGCTATCCATGTACAACTTAGAAAAGCCGGAAAAGGAAAAAAAAACTTCGAATAGGCATATCAGCTTCTATCTTTATTGATCCATCCCCGAATGAATGTCACAGAACAATACTTCATTACAGCCAACAAGATCCATATCTGACGTTTGTCAATATTTCTGGAGGGTACGGAGAATGCCTACACGGGCAAGTTATTCCTACACGCTCTGAGTTCCTGACTCATCCGGCCCTGTCAGCCATCTCTTACCCTTTTATTCTCGGCGCAAACTAGTCTTTCTTTCTAACAGGGGAACCTCCACAAATTAAGTGGCAGAAGGAAGCGACCAGTTCTTGGGCACGGGACCGATGTCATATATGATTTCTCTGTGGCAAGACCAGACAAGTTTGATGGCTTCTGGAGTTCCGATGCCTGCACCTCTCGGGTCACCGGCTGGCCCAAACCTGAATGGCAAAAGAATCAAAATGTTACTATGGTGGTCATAAGTTCTCAAAGATTCAAAGGTTAGTCCTGGGCATTTGCTCACCAATGGTTCTGTGGAGCACCGGTGGTCCTTGCTCGAATTCCAGCATACGTTGTACCATTGACAGATCTGCCAAGTACTTCCTGCAAATTGAGACGAGAATATATCACTCACCAACCTGAGAGCATTCATTTGAAGTTTTTTTTTCTATTACTGGTTACATCGGTTGTGCAAATGTTGTGTGAGAATATGTTAAGGTTACATGAGACTGAGAGCCAACCGATATGTAATAGGCTTCATGTCGGAAAATGACTGATATCCAAGATAATAAAAAATGAATATGAATGTCGACACCCAACTGAGTAGAAAACCACTTGCCTGCAGGAATAACGGGTTGTTTGAAACTACAGCAGCTGTCAGATGCGCATTCATCCTTTCACAGGCTTCTAATACCAATTCAAGCTGATCCTCGGAATATTCAGTCACCACCTGTGGGACAGCGAGTCACCAGAATTACAAGTTACAACATAAAACCATAACACCATTAAGATTCACTAATGCCATAGGCACTCTAGTACCTTTTAGTTATGCATATGTCAGTAACAGTGATAACTGATACATAAGGACAATGAAGATTATTTGATTTGTGAAATACTCATGTAAAATTTTTAGCTTAGAGAATGCAGGCAAATGCTGCAGTCTATAACCACGAATAGTATGGGCTACGCTTTTTTCTCAAAGTTATAGCCTCTGGAGTATGCTACTCTGTAACCATCAGTCTATTGATGTAGTCTTGTGGTTCAGGTCAATAGTACCAGTAATAGGAATGCCATACTGACATTGAGTATTGCATGCATTTTATTGAGTGATAAAATATTGAGATCATTGTACCTGGAACGGACCAAATATCTCCTTTGTCACAAGTTCAAAGTTCCCGCTTTTAAGAATTTCCTCTATAGGAACAAATACAGCTGTTGGTTTCACAGCACCATATACTTTTGGAATAGAGTGATTCTCCAAGGGTTCACCGCCAAACAGAACCTTGGATCCTGGTATTTTGAGAAGGTTGTTCATGTGCTCCATCATAGCTTCTGTAGTAACCTGTGATCATAAAGTAGTATCGATATGAATTAATCTATGGGTCTATGGGAGACTAAAAGCTACTTACTGTTATGTGGCTCCATATTGACTAAACAATCAAACTAATAAATGCTGCCCAAATCATATCATAGCATCAAAGTTACGAATAATTGCATGTGATTACTGGCTAGAATTGTCGACTTACAGTAAGGACCGGGCCAATTGTCAAATCTTCGAGCTTCCTTCGTTCAGATAGTTTCTGCATTTTCTCAAGCAACCCACTAGATGACCAATTCTGCAAGTGGAAGCATATACAAGTTAAGAACATAAATGTACAGTCATTTTGATTCCAATAAATACACCCCAAGGGAACTACAAGATCAAATATATCTTCCAAAAGTTCGGAAACACCCTTTGCGTCCAGAACAATACTTTTAATCCTACTCAGAATTAATTCGATTGCCTTAAACAGGAAATCTTAATCCCCTGAGCATTGGCCAAGGCACACAACAAAAAAGGACCAAAAGGAGATCAAGAACTGGAACTACAAAACATGGACCAACCTGCCAAGAAATTTCAGTAGCACAGGCCATTGACATAGACCATTATCATGATCCAAGACCACTAGCACAAGCACAGCTATATAAATTCAAATCTTTAGTCTTTACCTTGTGCATAAATAGAACAGACTGGGCAGAGCACTTCTGACCACTGCAAGCATAAGCATCCTGATCACAAACCCATGCAATATAATCAACCTGTTTTAGCACAATAGCAAAGCATACAGTCAAGTCACAGTTCGGTTTGGGAATACATGATTTCATATACTGAGCATAAGTGACTTTAGACCTCTTGAACATCCGGACCAAGAATTTTCCAATCAAAACCAGCATCTTCCAACTTGACTCGGCCCTTCAGATCAGCAGCCAATTTCTCTGCTACCCGCGAACTCCCAGTGAAAAGGGTCATTTTCGGATTAGCCTACAAGAGATAAGTCAACCATGAGATATGCTGCCTATAACCAGAGTGCCTTGGTCGACCATGCCTTTTGGCATTCACTGAAAAACTATCTGTATTACTATTTAAACCTTCAATTGCTGAACATACTCATGTGAATAAGTGGCATGAACAGATCATATTCTAAACTGAAAGTTTTTTGTAGCAAAATTCTAAACTGAAAGTGCTAATAAGAAAAATCAGGAGTGTTCAAACCTGCCAGAGCAATTTCAAAGGTGGACATTGATAATACATTGTTTTAAATGCTTAATCTACTTACTACAGTTTGTATCTACCAATAACTTACAAAATAATCATTTGTACCTCTAACAGCAGCTTGTTCATTGTGACACCGTCAGAATTTATAAAATCCAGGTCCTCTTCTGGCAATCCACAAGCATGAAGCATCCTGAGCATTTGATCCATCACAATGCTAACCTTGCTGTCAACTTTCAAAACTGGTTTATTTCCCATGTATAGCGCTCCCATTACTTGCAGCAATGGAATCTCTAATGGGAAATTGAATGGTGTGATAATTGCAACCTGCTCAAACCAGTTATCATATCAGCTCTAGCGTCAAAGTTGTGAACAAAAAAGAGTTGCTTTATTTTTATTACTGCATATAACATAACAAAGCATGCTCATCTAACATGAAAGGTTGCATGCAAACATCAAATGGAATGAGTTATGACCTTTACCATGCTATTAAAAATGATGGTCTGTAAACCACCTTTTTTTCTTTTTAACTACTATATAAACTGCTTTAACAGTCTCATCTCGAAATAAAGGGGGCCAGGGCTCGACCTGCCATTGTTGTATGCCTTGTCGCACTAACCCCAGCCATTTTATTGAAAAATGCATCCACATAAATGTTTTGAAACCGAATTTTGCACATTTCATGTCCTAAGTCCAGACATTTTATTGAAAAATGCATCCATAAAGATGTTTGAAACAGATATTTGGAACACAACTCAAAATAACAAGAGCTCTAGACATGCATCTGATTTAGTAAGTTAAGATACTTTCTCAGCGTAAATACTATTAAGACAAAAATGAAATAAATAGCTCTATTTTTCACAAGAGGCTACGGAGAGCACTTACTGGACCATATGGCCAACGGTAGCCATTACTCATTTGTCCAAGATGGTTGCCAGGTACAGCAAATGACCGAGCAAGAAAGCGTACCTATTAACATCGACAAAGAGAAGATATATTAGAAGATATGATTGAATTATTTTAGACATGCAAAACCTAGCATTTTCTTCCAATCTGCACACCAGAATATTTTGGTATCTCATGGGAACAGATGCACGCTCTCTAAATACAAAAGCTACTGAGATCAACACTAACGGACATCATCACATAAGGTTATATTAGATTACCATCATCCAACTGAAGAAATCTTATCTCCAAAATACCTGATCTCCACAAAAGTTTTCTAAGAACTTTTGAGAAACTTGGACTTCAGCAAGAGCTTGTTGATAGCTTTTTGGGGATACCCTCTGGATAAGCTTAGCAAAGAAATCTGAGACCTGCATTCAGCGTTTTAACAATAAATTATGGAAAGTGGTATCTAGGAAAAAGAACGTGGATATTCAAAGTGGGACCACACGCATAGCAGTGTCATCTGACAATATTTCGAGAATAAAATACTTGAAAAACTGTGGTACTAAGATGACCTACAGCAGGTTGACCAAGCAAATGCGCAGCTTTTGCAGATATATCTCCATACATGAGATACCTGCAGTATTCAAAAGGCATGAATAAACCTTACATGATATAAAGTTGAAATTCAAGGAGTTTGAAACTTAATGCATCAGACACATGTGAATTCAGCATGTATAAGATTTCACATCTGGGAGTTGGGAGCACACGTCAAATAACTAGATATCAAAGCAGATTTATTTTAGCATATATTAAACTTCAATGACCAACTGTAAAGCAACAAAATGATTTTGAAATGGTGATTCCAATGAGGGATTTAGGGTACATAAATGGGATGGCTTAGGAAAAAGTTATGTGTTCATTTTTCTCTTTTGGTTTAATCCACAAACATGGCTAAAATAAAATTTCAAACAAAGACAGACCTCTCCGGAGCTTTAAGTGGGTTGTGAAGCCCATGCTTTGGACAACTAGATAAGCTGTCCACAAATGGCTGCCGAACAAAAAAGGAAAAGAAAGCATTGTATGAGAACATATTTGACAGCAAATTCTAGAACAGACAACAACAACAGTTCCATCTTCTAACATAATACTATTATAACAAGCTTAAATAAAACTTTTACAACTGGCATCAGTTCCATTTTTAGTCCCATAGTAAGATTAATGAACTTTACATATATATATCTCACAAAAGAAGAACTAATATGCATATACAATATAACAGCCTTAACATAGAAAACTGAAACAAACTAAACCTAATAATATAGAACATAAGATAAGTATCCCTAACCATACCTTTATTTCTGTTCCCTGAACCTCAGCAATTTTGATGAATTTTTCACCATTTAATGGGTCAACTATCCAATTCCAGTTAGAAGATGTCATCCATTTTCCCTGTACTGAACCATTGTAGTTGAAGCACGAGATCAGATTTGCATCATTGATCATTTAAATGGAAGGCTAAAATGGCATATTTCATTTCAGCCAGGAAGGCAGGAACATAAAGAGCCTGGTAACATTTATGTGGTTATGGTGCAAAACAGTCATACCATTCCATTTCCATACATTTATTATTCGAAGAGCAAAAAACAATAGAAAACGCAGAAAACATAGACAGAGGCATCACCGAAATTCTGCACTTCCGCCGGGTTGGAGCCTGAAATCTCCTGCGGAGACACCGTTGCAAATGAAGGCGTGTGAAGCCATCTGCAAGTAACTCAAACAGTCAATCGCAGCTCAAAATGAACAAAATCACGTACAGTTAGTGCGACCTCGAGATCAATCGAGCGCTCCCGAAATCGAGGGCGACCAGGAAATTCTGGCAATCGCGTCGGAACCCTATCGCGTCGCTCCCGAAATAGCAGCAGCACGGTAGGCACCCCTCATTGGCGCGATACCACAATTCGGACTAGATCACTACACGGAACTGGATTGCCACACACGATCCACCAGCGCAAGCGCGCCATTCATGGTGATAAGCCCCGCAACAAATCGCGCAAAACAAAAGCAATAGTAAGGAGAGAGGTGGGATCACCTGGAAGCGAAGGCGAAAGGAGCGGATCGCTGGACGGCGGCGGTGGCGAGGTGCCGCCGTGACAGGAGGCGGCTCATCGGCGGCGAGAGGCTGGGTGGCTGCGGCTGCGATTATGCAGTGGACTGTTCGGTTTGCTGTCTCCAGCCTCCGCACTCAATACTCCAGTCTCACACTATTGCGTACCGCTGCGGCGTGCACTGCTGGCGTTTTAACTTTCCACGGAAGCTGCAACCTCTGCAGGTGGGTCCCACGTGCGGCATCATCGGGTAATCGTGTATCCCGGTGATTGGGTCGCCTGTGTTGCGCACATCCCGAAAGATCCGGCCCACGTTAACCTGGACCGTTGATTTTGGCCCGTTACAGATAATTTACTTTTCTAGCCCTACTAGTACGAACGTCACATGCTCTGTTGCGGCGTACGTGTCTGGCGCTGTACTTACCTCGTAGCACATGATCATCGTGGTTCGTGGCCTCGTGGGTCAGACGCTGCAAAATTGGGGCGTGGTGCGTGCAAATTGAGAAACTTTAGCGGATCCACTCTTCAAATTTTCCTTTTTTCCGTTCATAGTTTCCAAATGTTGTTCTACTCAAAGTTATCGAATGAGTATGTGACCGTGCCGTTGCATGGTTATGCATCCTGGAACTCTCTCTCACTCCCATTGAGATCGCGTCTGAGTCTTTAACCATATTTTTATCCTTAGCAATGCGATTTTTGCACCGGAGGAGGAATGAGATCGGATATGCATAAACACATACTGTAGTTCATAGTTGTAAGTTGTAACCATATTTTTATCCTTAGCAATGCGATTTGTGCAGTAAAGTCGTTTTCTTGCACAGTTGTACTATTATCTATTTGTGGCAGTAGCACCAGCTTCCACGAGCGCGTAGCCGCACACGGAGGGCAGAGCCACAGATCAAATCTCGTTTGTCGTACCAGCTTTCTCAACGCTCTTTCCTTTTTCTTTCCCTCGCTTCCCGTGCACCTCGTGATACAAGATAACAAGAGATCGAAAGAGAAGGCGAAGACAATAACTGACGAACTCATCGCCGCTGCATCGATCGCCCAATGGAGTCGGCACGGAAGCGAACGCTCCTCAAGGTCATCGTCCTCGGCGACAGCGGGTTTGTCCTCTCCACTGATCCCACTCCGTCTTCGCTTCTCGATTTCCATTTCTTCTTTTTTTCCGTCCATTTTTGGGGCTCAGTTTAACTTTGATTGGTTTGGTGTTTGCAGGGTCGGCAAGACGTCCCTGATGAATCAGTATCCTTCAGCTCAGTAGCAACTCGTTGAATGCCTGGATTTTAATTTTCATTTGGTATTGTATCTTAGAGTTGGAAAGCTGTACATATCCTGTACTGCTACTGCTTGGTCCGCCATGTATGTAGTTCCTTCCTTGCTATAATTGCAATGCTTGGATTTGCTTGAACTGACTAGATATGTGAGCAAGAAGTTCAGTCAGCAGTACAAGGCGACAATCGGTGCAGATTTTCTCACCAAGGAGATCCTCATCGAAGATAAGCTTGTCACCTTGCAGGTGAACCTCTTGCACTGATTTTGATTTTTACACCATTTCGAGGATAAAAGGAGTTAAGGACCACGTATTGCACCAACATATTTGTCACTGTTTGCTGCTCTGATGCAGATATGGGACACAGCAGGGCAAGAGCGTTTCCAGAGTCTTGGGGTAGCATTCTACAGAGGGGCAGATTGCTGCATTCTAGTATACGATGTCAATACTAAGAGAACCTTTAATAATCTCAATACCTGGCATGAAGAGTTCCTAAATCAAGTAAGTCGTCGTTTTGTCTCAGCCCCATTCATAAGCAGAAGAAAAAAAGCATAATATTTATATAACAGTGTGAATGCTTGATACGATCTTTTTGTGCTCATGAACGTACAGCGTATCATTGGATTGCTCTAACTAAAAATATTGTCATTTCCTCCTTTAGGCCAGTCCATCAGACCCCAAAAGGTTTCCATTCATTTTGGTCGGCAACAAGATTGACTTAGATGGTGGAAGCAAAAGGATGGTTAGTATCTTGAACAAGCAAAAAAAAATCCATGTATGTTTTAAACTTATTATAGAATTTATCTTTTGTCTTGCCGCAGGTTTCGGAGAAGAAAGCAAGGGAATGGTGTGCCTCCAAAGGCAATATCCCGTACTTTGAAACGTCTGCAAAAGAGGACCACAATGTTGACACTGCTTTTCTGTGCATTGCAAAGCTTGCCATGGAGCATGAGCATAACCAGGATATGTGAGTGGGAAAACAAATCTCCAGCATCTTATTTTTGTATACTCCCTGGTATCGAGAAACATGAGCATAACCAAGAGAATTCACATTTGCTCCGTTTTGTCCACAGTTACTTCAACACTGTTGCAGAACAAGTCCCAGATTCTGAACCAAGAAGTGGATGTGCTTGCTAGTTATAGTTAGGAGTCATCTTCTGATTACGCCTGATATTGTTTTCTAAGCAATGCACCTCGAGCTGTCATCCGTTGACAATAAGCCTGCATGGCAGTGTTTACTAGTTTACGTGTTCATTAATTCCTGATTGTAAATAGAATACAAAGCTTTGTTAGTGATCTGGTATCCAGAACACAAAATTAGTGGCTCTGCAAGGTCTGCTTTCATCTGCCCTCCTAGGACAAATAAATCCACATCCTTGCAGAAGATAATTCCTTCCAGAGAAGATATATGTAGCAGCCGAATTCTTGGATCACTTGTAACTTTTAACTCTAACATACTGCATCTTGAATTCTTTACGCAAATATCTTGTTAGCATGATACATGTGTACAATGAAAGTGTACAATTTGAATCATGACTTTATCTGTTGCAACGTGGTTTGTTTCTTCTAAAATTTGTAGGTGCGGCAACAATGCCGCCAGCAACATGAAGAAAAAGCATACGGAGCTGACTTGGTGTACTAAAAGAGTTGGCAAAATATTGCGGTTTACCATGGGACGGTGCAAGATTTCTCCCCTTTCAAAGTGACAATATTTCAAATCTACTTTTTGCTAAGTTTTTTTCATAAAATATTTTTGGTACCCACCTAAACGTTATAATCCATCATAAAGTGCCTAAATTAGAATTTTTACCATATTTTAGCTGCCACATCACCCAATTTTTTTGTGCTAAGAGACTAACTTTTGTGAGCATTGGGCATATGCTCACCCTAGTTCAATTATTAATTATGATTCAATATAAATATCAAATCTCTGAATATACTACTAAACATGTCAAATTGCTGAATATACTACTAAACATGTCATAATTTAAAGTACCTAAATGTCAAATTCTGTCAAATTTAAGTATATTTGACAGAATTTGATGAATTTGATAGAATTTTATATTTCTGTACTTCAAATTATGATTTGATGATATATCTACAACTAATTTGACATGCATGTTTAATAGTATAATCAAAGATTCGATATTTATATTGAACCATAATTAATAATTAAACTAGGGTGAGAACATGCCCCTATGCTCATTAAAGTATTTTCTTTTTTGCTAACGTGGTAGGCACAGTTGAAAGGATGAATTTGCCCTCCCCGCTAGACTAAATTCGAATCTATGGTAATCAACCTATATCCGGTCATACTTCAAGTAACATCTGGAGGATGATTTGACCAATTTATCGTAATCTTGCTCAATATCCTCTACTTTTGTATTGGTTGAACATTTTTATTTGGACATGTGAACTGCCAGTTCCAGTTGCCAGTCTTGCCTCCGCCTGAACATGAGGGAAAGTGAATGGCCACACAGTTCATTCATTTGCAAATGAGTTGCTAGATGCCAGTGATATTCCGGAGATATCTACACCTTGGACTTGTTCACCTAGTTCTTTTCACTCCATGTCTAAACATTTTGAACATATCTGATGCTTTTATGTGGCTTGATGCTCTCACGCTTTCGAAAGGTGAAGGAAATGGTCATGAAAATTTGTAGGACAGGTTGTGTGAACAGAACCTCTTCATTAGCAAGAGGAAACACACAAACATCAGCATTGATCCTGACGTTGTCAAATAGCTGCAATTTACCGGGTCCATGGCAGGTTGTCTGAACATCTAACCAAATATAGTACTGGATATCAACTTTTGCAATATTCAGAAGTTACGAAAAACTGGTCAGACCACATGAAAATGAAGCTTCAGTTTGTAAATTTTTTTTTGCAGATTTATAAACTACAGTGTTTAAGAAGCAAACAAGTCATGGGTTATGTCATCCTGGACTCTCTGGTAATAAGAACTAGAAGGTGTTAGGAGGAACTGATTAGAAGAAAATAGTGTATATAAACCAACTGTGGACAGAAGTCATTTACCGTTTATTAAAGACGTCGCAATAGCCAGAGCGCCAGTTGTCAGTCTCTCTTTCAGTTCAGACCGTAGAGAGAGAAAGTACAGTTTCCAAGCACGGGCAGTACATGAGAAAAGCATGTCAAACCTCGGTTCATACTGTTGAGAGATGCCGACTGATTGAAAATTCAAGCGCTAGAAGTGATCCACGATACTTTTCAAGCACCGTGAAACCGGTCCAGATTTGGTATCAAGTCACCCAGATCTGCGCTGTCAGGCCACTACAGCAGCAAGAGTTTTTGTCCATGGCGACGCGACAGGCGTGTCGCTGCGCGCGCGCGCGGCTGCCCTGGTCGTCGGGTTCGGCCGCGAGGTGGACGAAAAGGTGGCGTCGTCGCTTGACCCCTCCTTCCCGGACCGTGCTGACCGCCTTCTCGGAGCGTGCCGAGTTGCCGGCGAGAAGCTTCGGAAAGGCAGCGGAGGAGGTCAAACCTTTCGATGCGACGTCGAGCGGTCGCTGTATCCGGCATGCATTCGCGCCGGACTCAGCCTTCGCCACACACACGTCGGTGATTCGGCTGGGCTGACGAGGGAGAGAGCGACTAGCGTGCTGCAAGCTACCAGTGGCATGGTTTTATACTAGCTTTAGTGCCGTGTGTGTATATGCGACATCTAGTCCGGTTTAGTGGTGTGTGGTGTGGTACTGATATTAAATTGTAGTGTGCTGTGGTGGATACTGCTTTGGTTTGCACGCAGAATTTGAACGTCGAAAAGGTCCTTGTTTGGAATTTTCAGAACCGACTATTGGTGTGACATGGACAAGGAGATAACTATCTTTAGTATAGCAACTTGGTTGCATACGAAATCACCATTTCTTCTTTTGATTTTACTTGCTGGCTTTGTTGAATGTCATCGTGTTATAAAAAAATGGCTATACTGAGAACGTGCGCCCTCTTATGAACCAAAGTGCTCGTATGAAATCCTGCAATATATATCTTGTGATATACTATATAGCCGAGTCTCAAATTTTACTACTAGTACACATAAAGTCATCATTTTCTAGTAGAATAAAATAATACATCAATAATTGAAGTGTCGTACTAGTACTTTTTAGCATTGGTTTAAGCGGAGCGTACCACCAAAACATTTCACCGATTTCTCTGCAAGATGCCAAAATCGATGAAGAATGGCATCTGTTGAGTGGTGCTTGTCAGTGTGTGAATACACCTCAAAATGGGGGCCTGCCAAGGCTCCTTCGGATAGGCTCGGAGAAGAACGGATTTGCCCGTGTGTTAGTCTAGATGGTTCAGGCGAGTAAGAACACGGAGCGAGTTATCCAGGTTCGGGCCGCAATGGGTGCGTAATACCCTACGTCCTGCTGGTATGTATCTTCGGATGTTCTTGTCTTTTACACCGGAGTCTCCCCTCCTTTTATAGGGTAAGGAAAAGAGCACTCGTACAAGTACCTGGGGAGTACCGGACGCCGGTGGGGGTCCGGTCCTTCCTGAGATATCCCGACACGATCCCGACTAAATCCGTTGCGATCTCTTTTCCTCGGTTCGTGCTCCCGGTCTCTTCCCTCCTATTGGTCGAGAGCCCTCCCGGCACCGTAGCCGCGCGGCTTCCCGAGACGCGGCGCACGGGGAAGACGCGCGCACGTCCTGTCGGGCTGCGGCGTCGCTACGGACCCTCGAGTACCGCATTAACTCCGGATGGTTGGGGCGTCGGAGGAAACTACCGCGAAGCTTCGTCCCCCGACGCTCCCGCTCCTCCGGTCTTCATGGGCCTCGTGGGCTTTATGGGCCTTATGGACTTCCTCATCCGCGGGCGCCGTCCTCGTCTATGGGCTGGAAACGGCCCATGCCCGGTTAGGGGACCCCGATCCCCTACACCGACAGGAGCCCCGGCCCGGTCGGCCGACCCGCGGGGTCGGAGCGGGGATTGGGGCCACCCGTCGGCGCCCGGTGCCGCTTGGGTTGCTCCGGGTGTGGTTCTCCGGAACGGAGCCGCTTGGGCTGCCGAGGCACGACCGCCCGAGGCGTCGCGTCGCTTCGGTTCGCGTGCGGTGGGCCCATCCGGCGCCCGCGCTCAAGTAGGGGAACGGCCGGTTGCCCAAGGCACGTCTCCCACTTCGCCCTTCGCCTTCCGTCTTCTCAACTTCTTTCTCGTTGCTGCGCTCCCCCTCGCCTTCTTCTCCGCCAATCCGCGCCGCCGCTTTCGTCGCCGTCGTCTCCTGCCGCCAAGATGGCCCGCGGGAAGTCCTCAAGCCGCGGTAGTTCGCGCGCGCGCTCGCCGTCGGCGGATGCACCGCCGTCGGTGCGGTTGCCCGACGCCGGGTCGACATGTCGCGGCTTTCGCCTTTCCTGCCGGTGGATGGTGATAGGGCCGTTCGTGTTGGGGGCCCTTGCCGCCGCCGACCAGGAGGACTAGAGATCCTCCACTTCCTATCCTTCGTCGTCGCCGGCGCCGTTCCCCCGCCTTCTCCGACTTCTTCCCGGAGGTGCTCCGGGCGTACGGGATCCGCATGGCGCACCTCACGCCAAATGCGGTCGCGGCGCCGGCCGTGTTCGCCCATCCGTGCGAAGGATTTGTGGGGGTGCAGCCGTGCTTCCCCATAATCCAACGCTATTTCAAGATGACGCTTACCAACGCCTCGGAGGTGATCGGATGCGTCCGGCTGACCGTCCGGCCCGACGGCGGGTACATAGAGTACTCGCCTAGCAGCAAGGTGGAGGCGTGGAAGAAGGCCTGGTTCGTGGTGCCGTACGAGAAGGACTTCCGCCGCCTCCGCGTCCCGCCGGTCCCGGCCCAACACTTGCCCGTCCGGGACGCCGTGCCCCGCCTTCCCGAGGGCATGATGCCGGTGGTCGACCGGATCGCGGCGCTCGCTGCGGCTGGCCCGACTTCACGCGGTGTGGTGCACGACTTCCTCGAGCGCAACATCGCGCCCCTTCGCCGGAGATCGGTCCCGTCGTGGATGTATCGGGACTTCAACTTCGCCGGCCGCACTCGCACGGGGGCGGACTCGGACCTGCCCGAGGCCTCGAAGCGGTTCGCCTACTCCACGCCGACCGGGAAGAAGTGGACCGCCTCCTTCGCGTGCCGGAAGGTGCCGGAGCCTCTTCATCGGTCGGCGAACAAGCGCGTCGTCCTCGACGGCATGCCCCGGCCGGGGCCGCTCGGGTTCTCGGACGCGGTCCCGGCTCCCACTCCCGATCTCCGGGTACCGGAGTCGTGCCTTCCTCCGACCCGGTTGCGACGGCCACCCCGGGGGTGCTTCCGGAGCTCGGGTGGTAGCCCTGGCGCTGCGAGGCCTGCTCCGAGTGCACGGGACAAAGGCAAGGGGAAAAGGTCTCCGTCGCCCCCTTCCTCCGATTCCTCCGGGCCCGCCTGCTTTCCACGGAGCGGGCCCGGCAGGCTTCGCCGGCGCCGGTGACGGGGGCCGTTCCACGGGAGAAGTCCCCGCGGCCGCACCGACGCAAACGACCGGGTGGACGCGCGACGGGTAGGAAACTTTTTTTTCTTAAGCCGCGTGGTTGGTATGCTGCGCTTCGTCTCACCGTAGGCTGATGGCTGTGAAACGTATTCGATTTGCTTTGTTTGTAGGAATGTCCGGATCGAGCTGGACCCGGACTCGGTCCCTTTAAACTCCAAGGTCGCCGGTGCCCCCGCGCCGGACCCGGACGTCGATCCCGTTGCCGTTGCGGCTCCGGCGGCCGGAGCGGAGGACGGCGCGGGAGGGGCAACGGGTGCCCCGAAGAGGTGGCTGCGGGTGCCCCCGAGGAGGAGGTTGCGGACAGCCCCGCGGGGTGGCCGCGAGTGCCGCCGGAGGGGTGGCCGCGGACACTCCCGAGGAGGTGGCTGCGGGTGTCACCGAAGAGGAGGCCACGGGTGCCCTGTCGGAGAGGAGGCCGCGGGTACCTCTGCCGGAGTTGACCTTGGTCGGGTGTCGCCTCCTCCGGCTGGGAACGTGCCGTGTGCTTTCCCAATCGGCGGCGCCGGCGTCCGCCACGGTCTTCCACTCCACGGCCGGGTGCCGGCGCCGCCGGCCCTATAGTGCTTGGAGGGGAATGACTCCCCTCCGCGCGTCCGGTCGGAGCCGGGAGCGGTGGGCGGCGGAGACACTTCGTCGACCGCTGCCGCCGGTAGGGGCCGTGGGCGCGCCGGACGCGGCCGGAGCGGGTCACCTTCGGGTCACTCGGGCGGCATGGGGCGCCACAAGATTGGCGACGTGCTCGGGGAGGTCACCCGGTCGCTCCTTGCCATGAAGGCGGCCGTGGAGGAGACGGATGCGTCCCTGGACGACCGGGAGGCCGCGTTGGCCGAGCGCGAGGCGGAGGTGGCGGAGGCCCGGCGGGCCCCGGAGACGGCGGTGAAGCCGGCCCGGCGAGCGGCATCGGCGCCGCATGGAAGAAGTCCGAGCATGAGCTGGACCAAGCTGCCGGCATCGGCGATCGAGCCGGCGAGAAGCTGCGTGACGCAAAGGCCCGCGAGGCTGAAAGCATGAACCGCCTCCGCGGAGTCCTGGAGCGGGAGCGTGCTTGTGCGGGTCCGCGGCGCGCGGTTGGAGGAGGCGGAGGCCGACATGGCACTCGCGAGGCGGCCGTGGCACGTCGCGAGGCGACCGCGGCGGCTCGCGAGGAGGAGCCGAAGGAGCGTGCCGGTGCGCTTGCCCTCCGGGAGGCCGCGCTTGGCGAACGGGAGCGGGCTGTCGGCGCGGCCGAGGCAAAGGTCCGGCGCTTCGGCGACTCCGTCGCTTCCGGGAGATGGGGTTGAGGCAGCGCGAGGACGCCCTCGCTACCCGGGAGGAGCAGGTCCGGCTCGTGAAGACGAGGCCGCTGTTCGAGAGGAGGCCTTGGAAACGGAGGCGGCCCGTCTTGCTCGGTCCGAGGAGCAGGTCCGCGGTATCGCCGGCGGGTTGGCGCATCGCGTGCGCGAGGAGACTCTCGCGGAGGCCCGGGTGAACTTCGCTGCCGAGCCGAAGGCGGTGGAGAAGAGCCGGGACGAATACCGCCGACGCGTCGAGGTGCTTGGAGGCCCGGGCGAAGAAGTCGGGCCGCGGCTCTTCTGCTGCAGCCGATGGCGATGACCTTCGGCGGCAGCTCGCGGAGGCGCGATCCCGGCTGAGGAGTCCGAGCTTCAACGCGTTGAGCTGAGCGAGCGGGCGACGGAGCCGGCCTCGGCCGCGCGGACGCAGGCCGAGATCGCCGCCGAGGTGCACCGGGCGGTTTCGTCGGCCGCTGTTCGAGGCGGGTCCGCCTCGTCTTCCTGAGCCCCTTGACCGCGGCGCGGCTGGGTATGCGTTCGCCATGCGGGGGTGGTGGACTCCTTGAGCAGCCTCGAACACCGGGTGGCCGAGGTCCTGGAGGAGGAGGGGCGGCAAACCATAGCCGCGGCCCTGGAGGAGGTGCTTGGCGAACGCGCCGGTACTAGTGCCCGGGTTCCCGCTTCTAGCCGTGGTGAACGGCGATGTCCCTGCGGGTGAGCACGCCGCGGCCAAGGCGCGAGCACGCGCCGTCGCTCGTGCCTTTGCCGAAAGCTTCAAGCGGGGCTAAGTGTCCGCTTCCTCCACTGCGCGTGGCTTGCTCGGCGCACTGTGCCTTTTTGTTTTTTGTTAAACATGTGTTTCTATATGCAAGACGAGAGATTAAATTTAAATTTGAGTGTTGATGAAAAAAGCTTAAGCCCACTGTTCCTCTTACGTTAGGTGCGATCGTCGCCGTGTGCCACGTAGTCGTAGGCTGTCCGGTACTTTGCAGCTATGTCCGGAGCGAGACTTCGGGCGCCCAAGCCTTAACCAAACGTGACGCTTTCCGACTTTGGGCCTAAGTCGTAGACCTTCCTTGCCCGTTAGGGGAAGGCGGGCACTTGACACATACAACGGCGATCCTGCGAGAAGTAGGAAAAGGGACGACCGGCGCTGTTTTTATTCACAACACGTTAGTACGAGTGCCGTGGCGGCGTGGCCGTGGCGATGAGACTTCCGGGTACTACCGGGACCATTGGCTGCGGAATATTCTAACGGTAGAATTTCTTTAGGTGCTCAATGTTCCAAGCGCTTGGTTCGGGTACCCGTCCTCCGACTCCGGACGAACGGATCCCGGACGGGTGACGGCGATGACGACGAAGGGCCCTTCCCACATGGGAGTTAGCTTATCCTTGCCTTCACGCGTCCGGGCCCGCCGGAGGACAAGGTCTCCCGTTTGCAACTCCCGGGGCGCACGCGCCGCTGGTGGTAGCGGCGCAAGCCCCGGAGGTACCTCGCACTTCGCGGTAGTACTCGTCGTCTTGCCTCCTCGAGGAGGTCGATGTCGTCGTGCCGCCGGGTGCTTTGGTCGGCTTCGTCAAACGCGGCGACTCGGGGGCTATCGAACCGGATCTCCGTGGGTAGCACCGCCTCCGCACCGTACACGAGGAAGAAAGGCGTTTCGCACGTGGCTCGACTCGTCGTGGTGCGCGGGGACCGGAGCACGGATTGGATCTCGGTTACCCACTTGGAGCCTTTCTTCTTCAACGGGTCAAATGATCTTGTTTTCAACCCCTTGAGGATTTCTCCGTTGGCGCGTTCGACTTGGCCGTTGCTTTGTGGGTGGGCTCTTGAGGCGAAGCGGATCCGGGTGCCGAGGGAGTCGCGGTATGCCGCGAATGCGTGGCTCGTGAGCCGGGTCCCGTTGTCCGTGATAATCCGCTGCGGTACCCGAATCTTGCGATGACATTCTTCATGAATCGATTGCCGAGTTTTGGTCTATCTTTGTCACCGCCTCGCTTCCACCCACTTCGTGAACTTGTCGATGGCCACGTATAGCCACCTGTATCCACCGGGGCAGTCGGAAATGGCCCTACAATGTCCAAACCCCAAACCGCGAACGGCCGGGATAAGGGAATTGTTTGAAGGGCTTGAGCGGGCGAGTGCGTACGCGGCGTGAAGCGGCACGCCTTGCATTGTTGCACCGGCCTGGTGGCGTCCTGGAGGGCTGTCGGCCGGTAGTAGCCCTGCTCGAAAGGCTTTCCGGCCGGCGTGCGGGGAGCATGGTGGCTGCCGCACTCGCCCTCGTGGATCTCAACGAGTATGTCGTTGCCTTCTTCCGTCTTGACGCACTTCGACGAACGCCGTTGGCGCTACGCTTGTACGGCCTGCCATCGACAATGGCATATCGCTTGGCTTGGCGGGCTAGGCGGTCCGCATCCGTGTCGTCCTCCGGAAGGATGTCGTCACGCAAGTACCCGAGGATGTGGTCCATCCAACGGGCGTCCTGCGGCTCAGCGGCGGCGCTTCTTCGCTGTCGCGTGTGCTGCAGATCCTGCGGGTGCGCCTGCGCTTTGTTGTTGCTATCCGGAGCTCGGTCGGCGTCGGAGGCCGAAGGAGATGTCAAGATCTCCATGAACGTCCCGGGTGGGATTGGAGCTCGAGTGGAGGCCACCGGGATAGTTCGTCGGCAATGTGATTGTCGCCCCTAGGTACGTGAAGCACCTCGAGGCCGTTAAACTTCTTTTCCATCCGCCTGACCGCCGCGAGGTATGCAGCCATCTGCGGGTCGTTGCACTTGGTACTCCTTGGATACCTGGTTGACGACAAGTTGCGAGTCCCCCTTGGCGAGGAGGCGCGTGACCCCGAGGTCGGCCGCGATCCGCAACCCCGCCGGGAGAGCTTCGTATTCTGCCATGTTGTTGGTGCACCCGAAGTGTAGGCTGGACCGCGTAGCGCGGCTCGTCGCCGGTTGGTGACAGCAGCAGCACCCCTGCTCCCGCACCGTTGAGGGTGAGGGAACCGTCGAAGAACATCGTCCGGTGGTCGCCGGGCGCGTCGTGCTGCTGCACCGGGTGCTAAGCTCTTCCCGCTCAATCTCCGGGGTGGGCGTCCACTCGGCGATGAACTCGGCTAGAGCCGGCTCTTGATGATGTGTGTGCTTGAGGAAGGACAAGTCGAACTCTCCCGGCTCCACGGCCCACTTGGCCACTCGCCCGGTCGCTTCCCTGTTGCGCGATATGGTCTCCGGCGGTGCCGTCGTTACCACCCGAACGGGATGGCCTTGGAAGTAGTGCCGTAGCTTCGGGATGCGACAAGTGCGTGTAGAGCATCTTACGGTATTGTGGGTACCGTGTCTTGGCGTCCCGTAGAACTTCGGCGATGAAGTACACCGGGCGTTGAACATGCCGCATGCGGGACTCGGATTCTAGAAGCTCGCTCTCGCTCGTCGTGGGAGACGGGGCTGGAGCCCCGAGTGATGCGGTGGTGACGCGGTGCGACGTCGGGAGTAGGCTGGAGCGGATCCCGCCCCGCCCATAACGCGAGACGTGGTCGGAGCCGGAGCCCGGGTGGGGTGGGATCAACGCGTCCATCCTTGCTTTTCCGGTCGTGGTCCCTGCTCGCCCAAATCATGCGACGAGATCGGAGCCGGAGCCCCGGGTGAAGGCGGGGAGCCACACCGTCCGCGAGGAGTCGTTGCGGCTGGGGACGGCCCGGGTGCCCCACCGGGCGGGCCGGAGCGGCCGCATCGCGTGCCGTGTTGTGAATGAAAGCGTCCGTAGCCCCCGGGTGCCCTAATGCTGCGAGCTGGTCGCGGGCGGAGCCCGGGTCCGTTTGGGCCGCCGCCTTCGAGCCGTCGAGGCACCCGCGTTTACTGGTTCGCCGAGAACCGCGAGGCGCACTGCTCCGATCGCTCGACCACCGAGCCGCAGCGACTACTTGCGGGTTGGCCGCTATGTACGGGAGCGGTGGTTCACCCGGTTCCGGGCGACTAAAACGGGCGCGAGAGGACGAGGTAGCGCTTGAGGTCTTGCAAGGCTTCATCGGCTTCCGGGTCCACTCGAATTTGTCCGTCCTCTTCATCGGCTTGAAAAGCGGGAGAGCGCGTTCGCCTAGGCGCGAGATGAATCGGCCAAGGGCCGCCATGCTCCCGGCTAGGCGTTGCACCTCCTTGAGCCGCCTTGGGGGCGGATTTCTTCAATGGCCCGGATTTTCTCGGGGTTTGCTTCGATCCGCGGTGCGAGACCGGGAAGCCGAGTAGCTTCCCTGCTGGTACGCCGAAGACACACTTCTCGGGTTGAGCTTCACCCGGTTGCGGCGCGGGTTGGAGAAGGTCTCCTCTAAGTCGAACAGGAGAGACGGTGCTTTGCGGCTCTTGATGACCAAGTCGTCGACATACGCCTCCACGTTCCTCCCGATTTGCGAGTCCGGGGTTAAGCGCATGGCTCGTTGGAACGTGGGGCCTGCGTTTTGAGACCGAAAGGCATGCTTACGTAGCAAAAGCTCCCTGCGAGAGTCATAAAGCGAGTCTTCTCCTCATCCTCCTTAGCCATACGGATTTGGTGGTACCGGAGTACGCATCCAACATGCAAAGCAGGTCGCGGCTGCGGTGGAGTCTACTACGAGAATCTATCCGGGGCAGCGGAAACGGGTCCTTCGGGCACGCCTTGTTCGGGTCGGTGTAGTCCACGCACATCCGCATCCTGCCGTTATTCTTGGGCACGACCACGGGTTGGCGAGCCACGTCGGGTGCGTGACTTCCCGAATGAACTTGGCCTCCGGTAGCCTCTTGACTTCGGCCGGATGAAGTCCTCGCGCTCGGGGGCTTGGCGCCTCGCCGGCTGCTTCACGGGTCTCGCGGCGGGGTCGACCTTGAGTTGGTGCTCAATCACCCTCCACGGGTATGTCCGGCATGTCCGAAGGATGCCGGGCAAAGATGTCGCTGTTTGCTTGGAGGAAGGTGATGAGCGCGAGTTCCTATTTCGGGTCGAGGTCGCCACCGATGGTGGTGGTCTTGTCCTCCGAGCCCCGAGTGAGACCTTCTTGGTAGACACCTCTCCGGGAGCCGAAAGCTTCGCCGCTTGGGACCGGATTGCGCAGCGGGCTTCTCCGGGGTGTCGCGCGCTCTCTTCATGCCGGTGTCCTCTTCTGCTGCCATTTCGGCCGCCAAGATGTCCTCGAGGCAAGCCATCGCCTTGACGGCATTCGCCCTCTCCACGATGACGCCCTTCGGGCCGGCATCTTCGGCGTGAGGAATGCGTGATGCGGGATGGCCATGAAGCTGGTTTATGCCGGGTCTCCCAATGATGGCGTTGTAGGGGAGGCCGATGTCTGCGACGTCGAAGAGGAGCTTCTCCGTGCGGAAGTTGTCCGGGTGCCGAAGGTGACCGGGAGCTCAATCCTACCCAAGGGGCGGGAGCTACCGGGAGCACGCCGACGAAAGGGCGCGAGGATTGCAGCTCGCCACGCGCCCACTGCGGAGAGTCGTAGACTTTCGGGGTGATGAGGTTGAGGCTCGCGCCTCCGTCGATGAGGGTGCGCCCCACCTTCTTGTTGCGAGATGGTGGGCGACACGACCGGGGGATCTTCCCCTTGGTGTTGTCGGGGCCCACCATGTCGCTCTTGTCGAAGGTGATGGGAACGTCCGCCCACTTCGGCGGGGAGCCGCGGCCTTGCCCTCGGTGATTGCGAGGACCTCGCGGCGGAAACGATTGGCCTCGCCTTTGGACGTGAAGCTCGAGGAGCCCCCGGCGATCACGGCGATGGAGTCGTCCGCGCTTCGAGTACGCCTCGACTTCCTCTTTCTCCTCCTCCTTCTCTTTCTCGGCCTTCTCGGCCGCCCGCCGCTCGTTGCGCCGCTTGATGCTCGCCTGGATGTAGCGACACTCCGGCTGGTCGTGGTCGTTGGTGCGGTGGAAGTAGCACGCGAAGGTACCGGGGATTTAGGCGACGACTTGCCGGTACCCGCGGGAGGTGGGCGTCGCGCCCCCGGGGGACGGGCCTCCGGCCGCGGCCACTTCTTCCGCCTTACGCTTGCGCGCGAGGTTCTTCTTCCGCTTCTTGGAGAGGGTGCCCCGGACTTGGGAGAGGAGGTACCGGGTTGGACTTCGCCGGCGGGTCGTGCCACGCTTGGGCTTCTGGCGACGGGCGCACTTGTCGGCCAAGCTGGAAGAGGTCCGTGACCGTCTCCGGGCCGGTGTACGCCCGGTTCGCCCGGGATATCCTTGTCTCGGACGCCATGGCGGAAGGCGGAGAGCACCGGGAGGGGTCGATGCGCGGGATGGTGTTGCGGACTTGGCTGAAGCGCTGCATGAACGCTCGCGGCGTCTCGCCGGCTTACGGACGATGCGGTCCGGGTGGATGCGGCTTCCGGACGCTTCGCCGTTCCTTGGAAGTTGGCCATGAACTCCGGCACGGAGCTCTTCCAGGAGCCGATAGACTCCGGCGCCGGGTTCATGAACCATGACCGAGCCGAGTCCTTGAGGGCCAGGTGAAAGTAGTTGGCCATAATGTCCTCCGAGCCACCGGCGGCCTTGACGGCGGTGGAGTAGATCTGTAGGAACTCGTCGGGGGAGCGGTGCCGTCGTACCTTTCCGGAAGGTCGGGGCGGAACTTGCTCGGGCCACGTGACGTTGCGTAGGCGCTTTGAGAGGGCCGCGCAGCCCCAGAGGAACGAGGGGTCGAGCTCCTTTCTCTTACGCTTAGGGTGGCGCTCGGGGGACGTCTCCGCCTCCGCGCCGTCGCGGTTGTGGGCGGAGGTGCGCTCACGCTCGCGTCCCGCTCGCGCGAGCGCTCGATGCTCGACGCGTGCATCTTCCCCCTCACGGCGGCGCTCGTTGAGGTCGTCGCGCAGGTCGCGGTGCCCTGCGCTCGCGGAGAATGGACGGAGAGCGAAGCCGCCGGCGGGCGCGTGTCCTTGGCGCGGTTGGCGCGGCGGTTGCTTGTCGGTTAGTTGCTGCTGCGGTTGGCGCGACGGCCCCGCTCGGCGCTTGGCCTGCGCCGTGTCCGGGAGCTTCCCTACTCCGGTGAGCCACTCCTTCGCTCGCTCTCCCCGCCGGCCCGCCGGCGGGTTGTTGAGCATGGTCTTCACGGCGGTCGGGGTCGTCCCCCTCTTCTTCTGGAAGAGGCGACGTGCGGTGGCGCGCTCGGACGCGAGCGGCGTGACGGCTCGGGCGTGGCGGTCGGCGCCGCGCCGGCCCTCCGCTGCATGCTCGGCCGCCGAGGCGCCGGGACGGTCGTTGTGGACCGAGCGGCCCGCGCGATGACGGTCGCGGCGACGGCGCCCTGTGGACGCTCTGGCTGGAGACGCTATCTTCCGTCCGCGGCGTGTCCGAGGATCTCTGCATGGTTGCGTGGAAGTTCCGCTGCGCGAAGCGAAATCTACGATCTCCCCCTACCCGGCGCGCCAAATGTCGGTGTGTGAATACACCTCCAAATGGGGGCTCGCCAAGACTCCCTTCGGATAGGCTCGGGGAAGAACGGATTTGCCCGCGTGTTAGCGTAGATGGTTCGAGCGAGTAAGAACACGGAGCGAGTTATCCGGGTTCGGGCCACAATGGGTGCGTAATACCCTACGTCCCGCTGGTGTGTATCTTCGGATGTTCTTGTCTTTTACACCGGAGTCTCCCCTCCTTTTATAGGGTAAGGAGAAGAGCACCTGTACAAGTACCCGGAGGAGTACCCGGACGCCCGGTGGGGGTCCGGTCCTTCCTGAGATATCCCGACACGATCCCGACTAAATCCGTTGCGATCTCTTTTCCTCGGTTCGTGCTCCCAGTCTCTTCCCTCCTATTGGTCGAGAGCCCTCCCGGCACCGTAGCCGCGCGGCTTCCCGAGACGCGGCGCACGGGGAAGACGCGCGCACGTCCTGTCGGGCTGCGGCGTCGCTACGGACCCTCGAGTACCGCATTAACTCCGGGTGGTTGGGGCGTCGGAGGAAACTACCGCGAAGCTTCGTCCCCCGACGCTCCCGTTCCTCCGGTCTTCATGGGCCTCGTGGGCTTCATGGGCCTTATGGACTTCCTCATCCGCGGGCGCCGTCCTCGTCTATGGGCTGGAAACGGCCCATGCCCGGTTAGGGGACCCCCGATCCCCCTACACCGACAGTGCTCAATCACTTATACTAGATGTTTTGGGGATGTGGACTACAGCGATTCAAAAGGAATAACTCGTCACTGAGATTTCAATTCCTGCATCACCTAAAATCGTACCCTTTTGCCAACAGGCATCATGAACGGCACCACTGCAGCTCGATAAGAATACAAGCCACCCTTGATGGTGCCATTCTGCGATACTGCAGGAGAAAGTGATGGGTTTCAGCTCTGGATAAGCGTCAAAGCGTGGCTCGCGGTGTGACGCCACGCCCCTCTGGCCTCCGGGATACATGCATCTATGTAAGTTACGAAAATG
>JAUNZO010000508.1:0-14674 GCA_031894775.1 Chloris gayana
GTGCCTTGCGCGTCGCACTTGCCCGTTGCCACGGCAGGCTTGGGCGGGCGGTGGTTGGCGCGTCAGCTGGTGGCGCCGGTGGACTCGATCCATCACCTTCGGAATTTGGACGCGGACAGACGTCGGGGTAGGCGTGTACCGTACACGAATACGTCTCACCGCGTAGGCGGACTGTTGATCGCGCTAATGAACCCGAATAACTGTACGTATACGCCACTTGTTGACGCCGGCGTATAGGTGAGTACAGGAGCTTGAAGCGGAGGCGCGTGCGTGCACGAGGGGTGCGAGCACACCGCTGCTGCAACCGCCGGTGCCCTTGCATGCACCTGCACCAACCCTCGCTTAGGCTTGGGTAGGGTGGTCCGTCCTCGGCCGATCTGAAAAACGGGACCAGATTTTGCTTCAAGGGACCGGTTATTCTTCAGTGCTGTGCTACCACCGGAGTAGCTCCATTCGGATGGATCTCATCTCGCTGCAGTGTACGCCGGTGGCAATTAATTCCTCGTCGCAGTGCTTCGCTCTGAGGAGATCGACCAACCCGACCAAGAATGGCAGATGGCAGTGCAGCATTTTCTTCAGAGTCTGTCGTCGCTTGCTGTTGACGAGATTTGTCGCGAACGGAATTTCGATCTCGGTAATAAGCAAGGGTCGCACAAAGCACGGACTGTCGCATTCCAGTAACGCTCGTTTTAGACATGATTTGATAGGTGCCAACACACCACTGTGGATTCGAATTATCCATGACTACGCAGCATATACTCCGGAATACTATTCTCTGTTACGACGGTCAGGGTGTCAGAATATACTCGGGGCGGCTTCAGTTGCGACTTGCAACGTCAATACGTATGTAACGTGACTATGACAAGCGCCATCGCACAAAAAGCATAGGAATATGCGACACGTTGTGGCATCATCAGTCCGCTATAGTTGCACCACCAATAATTGATTCTATTACAAATTTCGATATAGATGAATGATCCATTACGGAGGCCCCGTTTTTAATGTACTCCAAGCACAGTTTATGGTAATGAAATTACTACACTGATAATGTAAATTGTGCGCATGTCTTGACGGCACAGGGGCACTTACCTTGAAGGTAAGAGAGCTCAGTAGTCATAAACAAGATCCAAACCTTGTCTACTCCGGAAATACACTATTTTTTCACCATTCATGACAACATTGCGACACATGCATGGTGAGCAATATCTCCTTTCGTCTAGTATATAGTGCCTAGACTCATTATACCTAGCCTGTTCTTTGTTTGAGAAATAATTCAATGAGCACAGGGACATGTGCCAACCATAGTTTAATTATTGATTATAATTTAATATAAATATTGAATATCGGATTATACTTTTAAACATATCAAACTAGTTATATGTATGTCTTATTAATGTGTCAAATCATAATTTGAAGTATAGAAGTGTCAAATTCTATTAAATGTACTCCAATCTGACAAAATTTGACTTTTTATACTTTAAATTATGATTTTACACATGAATATGACATATATACAACTAATTTGACATGTTTAATATTATAATTAGAGATTCAATATTTATATTAAATCATTATTAATAATTAAACTATGGTGGACACATGCCCCTATGCTCACAAAAATCACTCTATGTTTGTTTTTAGTTCCTTTTGAAAAAATAGGGCCATTATCTTGCGTTTGGTTTGGCTATCCTCATCCGTGTGGTCCTTTCACCTTATCATTTATATAAATTATTATTTCATTGTTCTCCTCCTCAGTTCTGTATTGCTTGAAACAAAGAGAATTTTGTCAAATGAAAACATCAATAAGTTTTGTCTTGTGGTTGCGCTCGCTATCCTTGCAACTTGTCAGAGAGTGTATCTCTTTATCTCGAATACCTTGAATCTATTTCATAATTCAGATACAATACGCCATCCCAGAGTTCTTGCCATTTTGCTAAACTAAAAAGATAGAAAAAACATCTCCAATTGGACCAACTACGATTAGGCTGTTGTAGTTTTTCTTGTCTGAAAAATGGTAGAGTAACAATGCTGCAACATCGTTGTCATATATCCTACAAATCCTGCCAGAGCTTTATACATCAATGCATGGTCCAATTTCATAATTAGCCTTATCATGTAAGGAAATCCTGGCGAGAAAACTCCAAAGCTTCATGCGATGTACCGACCAATACCAAACACAAACGGCAGAAGAAGTTACCTCCGAAGCAGAGCAGACAAAGAGCAAACAGCCAAATCACATCAGAAGCATACCCAATTGAGGTTGTGGCCGTTGGCCGTCATTAACCTTTTCTCGTCATGATTTATGCCTCACGATTTCTCTTCAAATCAAATAATGAAATGAACCGTGCAAAAGTTGAATCATTTGTGTATGATAAACAGGATCTTTGTTACCATTTCAGAATAGGCATATGCAACTATCAATGGGTACTTGTGGTGGAGTACTTTTGCTGTCCCCCGTCGCCCCCCAACGGAACCGCCCCCACAGTTTATCTTGCCCTTTTTATACGGAAAAGGAAACAAATTTGGCCAGCGCTCCAGCTCGGCCTTGAGCTTAGGACGTCTATAAAAGACGGCCATTTGCACAGCCCAGCCATCCACAGGAGAGGACCATCCTAGCATAGCTACGCTTGCCTAATTCGTCCATCCCGTGCAATCTTCAGATCGGTGCAGCCAGACGCAGGCAGGGCCATCAGTCTGAGCAATCCGGTCTCCAGTGGTCAAGCTGCGAGTCAGGTATTACTGAACTACTACTACAAGTGTGCAATTCAATGTATCCTGTTCATCCTTTTGCTATATGTGGTTTTGCATTCTGCCATGTCTGGAACTTTGTGTGTTCTGGTTGCCGTCCAGCGTCCATGCTAACAAGAAACTCAGCAGTCGATTCATTTGAACATCCTAAATCAACACTAATCGTACGGGAAATTTCTAACTCGTCAGTTTGTTTGCACGGATTCGCGATGTTTTTGCAGCAGCAAACTATATCAGATCCTGCGCGCCGGGCGAGAACGTGCACAGATGGACGACTTCGGGTGGAGCACGCAGTACGCAGCAGAGCCATGCCTGCCGAGCTGCCCGAGCGACGATGACGGCCTCCTCAGCGCCTTCATGTGCGCAAGCTTCCACGACGGTGTTCATCATCCTGATGATCATGGCAATCTCAACATCTCCTCGTCTCCGGCGATTCCGAGCCCGGTGCACTGTCACGACGGCGTGGTGGCGCCAGCCAGCTTCATGGGCCTTGACACGGCGGCGGAGATGCTCCGGAGCGTCACCGGCACCGTGGGCGACGGCGTTCTTCTCGACGCGTTCGTTGCGTACGACGCCCCGAACGTCGTCGGCGGCGAAGGGCCCACGGCGCAGGCCACCGTGTCGAACTCGAACACCGTCTTCTCAGGCTACGGCAGCACCGCGGCAGGCGGGAACATCTCCTCCGGTGAGTCCAACACGTGCGGCGGCGGCGGCGGCCAAGACATGGAGGTGGCGTCTCCGTGCGCCGCCATGTCGCGGCCAGCACCGGTTCATGTTCACACACCGACGCTGCATCGTGCATCTAGTAATAAGCGGAAGCTGGACAAGTACCCCGCAACGGCAGGTACAAAGCGAGCGTCTGCGTCAGCGTCGTCGTCGACGAGCATCTCGTTCGGCGGGACGAAGAGCCGTCACCATCAGGCGGCGTCAGGGTACGAGCCGGACGCGGAGGCGATGGCGCAGGTGAAGGAGATGATCTACCGCGCGGCGGCGATGCGGCCGGTGCACCAGCTCCTCCGCCACGCCGAGCCGCCCCACCACCAGAGCAACAGCAACAACAGGTCACGGCGCAAGAACGTGCGGATCTCGAGCGACCCGCAGACGGTGGCGGCGCGGCTGCGGCGGGAGCGGGTCAGCGAGCGCCTGCGCGTGCTGCAGCGGCTCGTGCCCGGCGGCACCCGGATGGACACGGCGTCCATGCTCGACGAGGCGGCCAGCTACCTCAGGTTCCTCAAGTCGCAGCTCCAGGCGTTGGAGAGCAGTGCCGGCCACGGAAACCCCAGTAGTAGTAATGGCGGTGGTGGTGGTGGTGGCCACTGCGGCAACGGTAGCAGCAGCCTGCTGCTGCAGAATTACTGCTACGCGGGCAACGACAACCTTGGTGGAGGAGGTGGTGGTACCGGGAGTGGTGGTAGCGGCACTGTACTTGCCTTTGGATCAAGAGACGGCATTGGTGGCTACGTAAAATCCAACAGGACCATGCCGTTGTAACGTAAAAGATGATCGGCGTGTGAGCCCATGTGTACGAGACAAATCTGTAGATTTGGAGGGACGATGAATAAAGTGTTTTAGCCTTTTCATTTAGTGGAGGAATAATCTCAGATAAAGCGCTTTGGTTTCTACACTTCTGGAAAAGGTCTTGGACTTTCAGCAAACGCATGCAAGGAAACCGTGTGTACTTCTACGAGTACTGTGTGTGTGTGTACTCTGGACTGGGATCGTGTTACATTTATTGGATAAAAGAAAGTCCATCAAAGCCTGGAAATTACAATCAAAGTTTTCATTATTCTTCCTTGTGCAGGGCACTGTTGCATGCACACTTTTTTACTTCCTTTTTTTTTTTGAAAGATTCTTTTTACTTCCTTTTAGGAGTAGGAAATGCCATGCAGCGTCGGTACCACACGTTGGCTGCCCAATGCAAAAAGACATTCCCTTTGTTGGTCCTGAACCTGACTCCCCCGTTTTGTGACATTGCTCGCGTACCTCGTTTTGTGCCCAAGCAAAGCGTGCTCCTTGATAAGACAACCCTCTGCCCAAAGGTGCACGGCTTTGCCGCTCTCTGATCCTTTTTTTTTCTGATCTCTTTTTGTTGCGACTTTCCAAGATGGCAGTGTCGTGCCACTCTCGAGTCCACGGGCGCGTACTAGTACACGTACACGTACGTAGCAAACTGCTCTCGGGTCGCGTCACCTGAAAGGCCGCCGGAGAAAGAAATGGAGGAGCGGTTGGGGTTGAGTACAACGCCAAGCGAAGGAGCATATGCGCCAGCGTGGATGCGTGTCGTGCGGCGTTTTGGGCTCATTCACCAGCAGCGCGAAAATGAAAAAGAACATTGGTCTGTAAACCCACCCATGTACAGTCCTGCTAGATTAATAACATCTCAGTCAATCAAAGCTCAAAGCACTTCATTTCAGCCGAGCGAACCATCTATGGAGCTAGGCAGCCTGCTTTCCTCAGACTCAATCGATTCAGCTTGGCTTGAATCTCCGTGAGAAAAAAATCGAAAGACAGCGAAGCTGCCGCCGTCGATGCCCATGGCTACAGGTCACGTCAACCTTCAGGCCGCCGACGTGCCATCATCCCTGGCACGAAGACGTACTGATTGAGGAGCCCAATGCATGAAATTAATAAGATCTTTAGATATAATCTAGACCGGATAGAGGAAGATGATCCATGTTCCGTGAAGTTATATTGCAACGGTGAAGGTGCCATGATCTCCGGGGAAAAACATGATATAGGGACCTCATGTTCGGAATTGGATGGCAGCAGCCTGTCATAGTAGTATCGACGTTCACCACAGGCCCCACCTTGCCGTCGTCTCCGCTTTCAGCCTCAGTCAATCGGCCGTTTTCCATGGTCGTCATTGCGGTGGTTTACGGCTGCGAGCGGGAATCCTGTTCCGCGCGTGAGCCTTCGCGGGCTTCGTCACAAACCTGTGTGTGACCCCTACGACTTGATTACGGTTCTCTCTCTCGTTCTTTCGATCTGAACTTTTGAAGTCTGGAATTTTGATTCAAAGTTTTGTGGGAAAGTTTTAATGGAACATTGATTTTAACTTTTCATTCAAAATTTTAACGAAAATTTTCATCGAACTTTTTCCATTAAACTTGTGATTCAAATTTTTTTGACTGAAGTCTGGATTAAACTTTGATTCATACTTTCAATGAAACTTTTGGATAGAAATTTTTACAAAAATTTTGACCGAATGTTTTTCGATTAAACTTGTGATTCAAACTTTTTGACTGAAGTTTGAATTCAACTTTGACTCAAAGTTTGAACGAAACCTTTTCGATCAAACTTTGATTGAAACTTTGACTGATTTAAAAGTTCCCATGAAAGTTTTGGTGGAAAAGTTTATGTGAAAGTTCTGAAAAAAAGTTTCTAAAAAAGTTTGGGAAAAAACTTTCTTAAAATGGAAAGATGCGAGATGTGAAACTTTCTAAAATAAAAAAGTTATCCTCGTGTCGAAAGGTTTGCTCGATTCTGTCTGAGCGTGCGTGCTCAGATTAGAATCGCCCGGCTGGAAGTCCTTTTGTTTTTTTCTAATGATCGATCTAATTCGTTTTCTCGCAGGGAACTGAGGCGACAAACCTGATGAAAGACGGCTCTATGGATGGTTCGCTCGGCTGGAAAGAAGTGCTTTAGGCCTTGTTCGTTTCTGTCGGATTGGGCCGGAATACAGCCCAATCCAACCGGAATGAACTGGACCATAACGAATCTGGGTGTTCGAAAAAAATCGCGTTCGGTTACGGTACAAGCTGAATGAAATCAGCCCTGTTTCGAATTTTTCTTGTGTCCCATGGGCCACATCAAAACTAGACCATCGGACGTTTGGAACTATTCTCTCTCCTCCGACTCTCCGTCCCACTGCCGGTTCTCCCACGAATCTTCCGCGCCGCGTCCACGAACCCGCTGCCGGGTGCCGTGGAGCCGTAAGGATGGCGCGCCTATCATTCGCGCCGTCGCAGTATTTGTCTACCAAACAGTTTCAAACTGTTTCAAGTGAACCGACTAGATCATTTTTTCTAGGCCAAGAACGATTCAGCCCCAAAAAATAATCCTCTACAACCGAACAAGGCCTTAAAGGTTTGATTGACTGTACACGTGTAATTAATCTAGACAGGGCTTGACGGGTGGGTTTATAGACCCTGTAGAGAATATTTTTTCCCTGGTGTAAAATTTTTCTCCCGCAGAGGCAGCCGACAGGGGCACAAACATGTGGATGTTGCTTTTAGAAAAATACAGAAATAAATGGGTGCTTGCTTATATTTTGTACTATCTCTCGTCCCGAAATGTAAGCATTTGTTAACTTTTAGGTATCAGCTTTAACCATTCTTCTTATTTAAATTTTTTTATAAAAATATTACTTTTTTACAATTTGTTTTATCATTGGATACATTTTAAGTATTAATTAGTAAATTTTGTATGTATGTAAATATTTTAAATAAGACTCGTTGGTATACTGGAAACCAGGGTACCCATAACCGTCTACGGGCCGACCGGCACGGCCTAGTTGGGGCAAGTCAACAGGCAAAGAAGACCTGCTACGGTCCGAGCGAGGGTGGGGCGTGCCCGAGAAGCCGACGCGAGTGGGCGGCGCGACATGCCCCGAAACCCTAGCACGTCGCGCCGCGCGAGACGTGATCGCGAGACCCGCCACGAGGGGGCTTAACTCCCCTCTTCGCCTCCTACGCACGACGCGTGGCATGCCCGCGAGGATCGCCACGATCGAGACCCGGGCCATCCCGCTCGGGGAAACGGCGTAACAACGAGCAATTACGCCTTGCCTCTCTAACGGAGCGGCGGGAGGAGAGGGGCTCGTACGACGGGTCCCGTCATGCCTCCTCCCAATGGGCCGCCCGGCGCGGCGCCGCGCCGTAAGGGGCGCCTTCAATTCTCATATCACAAATAGATTCGGACCAACGACCGTAAGATTTAGAAAAAAGACACCGTAGCGCGCCCCTTTGAGCTATAAAAGGGGAGCCACGGCCATGAACTAGACAAACTCTCTCTCAAACCCTAGAACTCAAGAACATCATTATAATCCTTTAAGCGCAATACACACCGGACAAGCGGGACGTAGGGTATTACGGCTAAACGGTGGCCCAAACCTAGGTAAATCGCGTGTCCCCGTGTGTTCCTTGGATACTTTACCTTGATCCCCGACTCTCAATCCTCTCTCAAGGGCGGTTTGGCTAACCCCCATACGTTGGTTGCCTAACACCGACAAGGACAAAATGATCAAACAAAACAGTTGAAAGTCAACAAATCCTTACATTTTTGGATGGAGAGAGTAATACGTAAAAAGAAAAGGAAGAAATACTATTTATCTCCTCAAACTATTATGGTAGTTCGGTTTTGGTCCCTTAACTATAAAATCGGGTAGATGACTCTCTCGACTTTTAATGTCGGTCTCAGTGCATAGTTTTATTTCACACTTACCAAGAGTGCCACATCGATTTGGAGATATGATTTGGTGGAAGAAATAATCACTCTCAATGTACGGTTTCATCTCACGTTTTTATAGACAAGTTATAGCATTAAATTAACATGTATTTGTTGCAATGAGATCGGTTAAAATATGTTATGATGAAACTTTATGTTCTCAATGAGATTTTCATTACGGTTTCTTACCCATGAAACAATGCCAAATGGGTTTCATCATCGTGAAACTCATTTCATCTCTTTCTTATTTATTACATTGACATGTTATCACTTTAGCTGATGTGCGTCTCATTTAATGCTTATGAAACTCTCATTGAGAGTGTATAATACCGTTCATTTTTCCTCCCTAGACGGTTTGGCTAGTGGTATTGGCTGATGTGGCACCATGGGTCCACTTGTCGAGTGTGCCATGTCATTTTTTATCATTTCATGATGGGTTTTCTGTCCAATAATTAGCTTATAAAGCATAAAAATTAATTAAAAATATTTTACAAATATTAAATAAGTTAAGGAACAAATTTTCAAATCTGAAATAAAATTTGGATAAAAATTTGTCCATTTTGCAATAATAAAGTGGTATCCTGAAATTTAAATTCAAAATCTAATTTGATTTTGATTTTTTTCAATATTATTTTTCTATTTGTTCCATAGCTTCTGTATTATGAGCACAAAATTTTTCACAATTTCCTGAGCTCGAAAAGCTACATTTTGGAAGGAAAAACCATCGGAATAAAAAGAATATGATGTGACACACCTGACAGGTGGACCCATTGTGCCACATTGGTCAATACCACTATCTAAACCGTCCGGAAAGAAAAAATAAACTGTATTAAAAGTTGAGCAAATCATTCTACTCGGTTTTGTAATTGAGGGATTAAAAGCAAATTACCGCAATAGTTACATGAGGTAAATAGGACTTCTTCCGAAAGAAAAAAAAGCAAATGCGTGCTGGTCGTTGGGCTTGATCACAGCCCACCAGGCCCGGGCCCGGAGTAAATCTCAATCTGCTTCGACGGGGAGGAAGGCCCATTCCGCCTCTACCCTGCCAAACCCCCTCCCGTTCCACTTTCTGAAGCGACTACGCACGGCAACGGGAGGCAGGCAGCGGCAGCGCAGACGATCGCCGATGACAGAGCCCGGCTCTTCCGCCGCCGGCAGCCGCCGATCGCGCCAGCTCCAGCGAACGCCGTCGCTCCACGGAGGTAATGCTCCTCTCCTTCCTCTCTTTCCCGGTGATCTCTATGATACGTGACATCACTGAATTGTCTCTTGCGCCGCGTCGTCAGGTCCAGTCGACACCGCCGCGATCCAGCCGCCACCGCCGCCGCCGCAGATTACCCAGGGAGGTCCCATCGACACCGCGGTCCAGCCGCCACCGCCGCCACCACCGCCACCGCGGCTTACCCAGGGAGATCCCACCGACGCAGAGGTGATCCCCCCACTCCCCGCTCTCCCCTCTCCTCCCCTCACCCTGGCTGCCTCCGTTGCCGTGCGGGATTTTGCACTTTGCCTGTGATGATTCGTGTGTGACTGAGTTCATGCATAGTCTAATGATGTGCGAATCAAGGAATTCCGATCTCTTCCATCACGAATTTGTGTTGATTCCTTACGTTTCCTTCTATGTTAGTGGTTCATGCAGTAGTTTCTAGTAGCCGAGCCATGTAGGATTTTATTTTAAGATAAAAGTGAGGTTCACCTAGCTTCTATATTTGAACTCTAAGTTCCGGTTCACGTTACATATCTCCTCTGCATTTTACTGTTATGTGAGAAAATTTTGATTACTGTACCTACCAAACACAACGGAGTGGCACTGTGGCAGGACTAGATGTTGGTATTTCGTTGTCTTCATGCTCACATACTTCATCCCCTTTTTGTGTTGTTGATTGCCTCTTCCCTGTTTCCTAGAAATCTTCTGTCCAGGTTTAACGGAAGCTTGAGGTTTGTGCTTTGTCAAATAGGCTTGAGGTTTAACTGTACGTTGGATAAACAAGCTTGAGGCTTATTAACTGAAGAAATGTGCACTTGGTTTCGCAGTCGTCTAGATTCTAGAACCCTTATGTCCAGGTTTAACAGACGCTTGAGGTTTGTGCTTGGTCAAACAAGCTTGAGGTTTAACTGTAGCTTGGATAAACAAGCTTGAGGCTAACTGTAGAAATGATTTATACTAAGTTAATTTCATGTATTGGGCCAACCATAGAGGTTGGATTTGTGCACTCAATGCCTGAGACGATTTCTGTTTCGGTTATCGAATCTGCATTGCATGCTTTCTTTTAGCAATGTATGTCCTTTTATAATATAATATGCCATATTAACACTACTTTCATATGATATGCCAAGCGTTTCTGTTTAGCAATATCTTTCCTTTCCATGCCTCAGAGTTTGGGAATTTTTTTTGCAGATGGGTAGAATTTATGAACTGCAAATTCTGTGTGAGGTTCTTGGACTAGATCTTAAACAGAAGATTCGAGAGGAGATTGATGATTCTGTTGATGGCGTTAGTGGGTGGTTAAATAAAGGACAACCGCTTGGGGAGGCAAGTATGAGGCGTTTGGAAAATGTGGTGGAAGGACTCAAGCAAATCAAAACTGAGAGATTCCTGATGGTTTGTTTTTGCTTTCTTTTGCAAGCCAATGTTGAGTTTTCTGTTATTAGTATTGAGTAATGTATACTCAAATTCAATGTGTTTTCTTTTCAGTTGAAGAAAATGGCTTGCTCAATAGTATCTTACTGGGATGTTCTGTCTGCAAGTTCAGAAGAACGACACAACAACAACAACAACAACAACAAAGCCTTTAATCCCAAGCAAGTTGGGGTAGGCTAGAGATGAAACCCATAAGACACAAAGTTAGAGCAACATAAAGGTCACGGTTCCGGCACGTCGATTGCTTGCCTCCAAGCGCTCCTATCCATAGCTAATTCTTTGGAGATATTCCACTCCTTAAGGTCTCTCTTGACCGATTCTTCCCAAGTCAAGTTAGGTCGACCTCTACCTCTCTTTATATTATCGGCCCGCCTTAGAGCCCCACTACGCACCGGTGCCTCCGGAGGCCTACGTTGGACATGTCCAAACCATCTCAATCGATGTTGAACCAATTTCTCCTCAATTGGAGCCACTCCTACCTTATCCCGAATATCTTCATTCCGTACCCGATCCCTTCTTGTATGTCCACACCTCCACCGTAGCATACGCATCTCCGCTACACTTAATTGTTGGACATGTCGTCTTTTTGTAGGCCAACATTCAGCACCATATAATATTGCCGGGCGAATCGCGGTCCTATAAAACTTACCTTTTAGCTTTTGTGGCACCCTCCGATCACAAAGTACGCCAGATGCTTGACGCCATTTCAACCAACCGGCTGAAATTCTATGCCTAACATCTTCGTCAATCTCGCCATCCTTCTGTAGCATCGATCCTAAGTATCGAAAAGTATCCTTCTTGGTCACCACCTGGCCATCGAGGCTAACATCTCCGTCCTCATGTGTAGTCAAGCTGAAATCGCACCTCATGTACATGTATCCTTCAGAAGAACGACAAAGCATCATAAATTTGCTACATTACATTGATATAGATTCTGCACATCAACTGACAGAGCCAAAATCTTTATCATTAGGATTCATTAAAGCTGTAAGTTCTAAACTGAATTTGCTTTACCAAAGTCCACTTTGTTATCTATCTGCTCAAGTTATTCAACTTGAGATGCCATTCTATGATATGTGACAGCACTGTCCAAATTCCAAAATATATGTATAGCGTTGCACATTGGGATAACACATTCTGGCTGCAGGTGGAGAATGAATTCAACAGACTTGCAGATCAGGGAAATCATCTGGTAACTAAGAAAAAGGAAAAGCTGATGGAAATTTGCAGGAAGACTCATTTAGAGTGTGACATGGCAGATATTGGTAAAATTGACTTGATGCTCTTACGTCTTATTATTTCAAATGCAACATGCCTTTTGTAACTTTATCTGAGATAAATCTATCACCTTGTCTTCTATATGTAGTTGAGATTGATACATGTGTCGTTCTTCGGAAACTGGAAAGAAAGATACTAGTGGCGAAAAAGGATTCTGCAAGACGAAGACCTGTAGTTATGAGAGTTGAGCAACTTGATAATGTTTTCCGAGAGATAAAATGGTATCTTTCATACAAAAAACAACGTGCATCGGGGGAAGAAGACAGAGCCACAACAGCTCAAGGTTTGGTAAGTCAATTTCCAAAAATGATCGAAGCTCTAAAAGGAAAAGTCACTGCCTGGGATGAGAGGGAAGAAGCATTCTTGTACGATGGGGTAAGTCGCTGACTTTTATTATTTTCATCAAGGTATAGTGAGGTAAATAACTGACTGAAAACATATTTCTTTTGTAGAAGGAAGTTATGGAGGTAGTCCAACACTATCATAATCTCTACGAGTCAGAAGCGAGGGATATTCCCTTTTCATTGTTTGGCAGGAAACCCCGCACACATAGGGTTCCCGTGGAACAAATGAAAGCTCCTACAAAAGAGCCTATCCCTGCTGCTAATCATGAAGCTTATGATTCCCCTAATGACCAAACCTCTTATCATTCTACGGGTTCCGATAGTGACTCTGATCTGGATCCAACTTATAACCCTCAAGAATCTGATGTATCTATGGGTTCCCCTCATGATTCTCACACATCAAGCAATGGGAATGGGCATGGTTCCGCATCTATGTGTTCTTCTAGTGACTCACACATCCAGCAAAGGAAACGTGCATGGTTCTGATCTTAGTGACCCGGATTTTTCTCCATAGATAGTCCAGAAATTATTGATAGCTAGGAATGTTGAGGTTTCCTGAAAGACTGAAAGTTGTAGACTGAAAATTATGGTTGTACGTTGGAAACATACTTACTAGATTCTGGATGATGCATGTATCTCCAAAATCAAAATAGACACCAGTTCTTACATAACCGTGACTTGGAGGAAAAAAATTTCTGTCTTGCTATGACTTACAATCTCTTGGTATGAGTATGCTGATTTTGGATACTTATAATGATGGAGATGACATATTGGCTCGGGATCAGGTTTAAAAGGAGCGACGGTTTTTCTCGCAACCTGGCCATTTTACATTCTCTTGTGGCCGTAGCCGCAAACTGACCAGTGCCGGGGCACTGGGCATGGAGCCGCAGACTAGCAACACTATGCGAGAGTTTAAATTCCAACCCTGCCTTCCCGGGAAGGCAAGGCCTACACCTGCCTTCCCGGAAGGCACAACCTACACCTCAGTGATATGCAATCTCCGAACTTTTTCCCCCTATTTTGGCCTTTTTTATCTAAAATTTTGAAAATAGACTAAATTTCAGAATATGGTCCTTTTGACCACTTCAATCTGAATGACGTGACACATCAATATGATCACGTAACACTTTTGCATGACCAAATGATACGTAGCAAAATAGGCTAATACATAATAATTGACTAAGATCATATTTGGTCACGTTAAAGCGATTGGTGTATTCATGTGTCACGCCAAGTAGTTTGGCGTGAACAAAAGAGGCTAGATCTTGGAAATTTAGCTCGGGAAACCATTTTTCGATATTTCAGAGACAAAAAGGCCAAAATAAAAAAAAATCGCAACCCCCAAGTTTCAACAAAAATAGCAACACTTTTAATAGGATGAAGGGAGTAGTATATTTCAAGTTTCTTTAGTGATATAACACATTTTAACAAAAAAAATATATGATATTTAGAGACGAATGATCAAAAGTAACAAAAAAAAGATCAACGGCGATAACAATTTAAAAACAGAGGAGTATGTATGTAATGTTGGAAATTTGTTCTTGCGTCTCGATGTGATAAATTGTAATTTACTAGAATTTAGGAAAGACATCTATTTTACCTCCCAACTTTTACCAAAGTTCAATCTTCCTCCTTTAGCTATAAAACTGAGTATCTAATGTCTCTCAACTATTGAAACCGTTCATTGGCTAGCAGTTTTGACCTAGTCTTACACGTGGGCCCTATATGTTGGTATCACTTATAGATCCCATACATTGACTAGGTCAAAAACCACTCCGTAAAACGAATCAGGGACAAATAGTAAACGTTTCAATAGAAGAGGAAAATCAGTTTGAGTTGAGGGAGAAAAAAAAACTTCTTCCTACAATTTACAATAACAAAATACACTTGTCCGACAACAAAATAACCCTCTTTATTTTGATTTTTTTAGAACTCCCTCTTTATTTTGCTTGGAAAGGCTTGGAATGGACGAGTACGGCGCAATCGGTTTGTTGGGCCGCATCGGGTGGCTGGGCTTGGAGGCACGCGACACGGTAAACAAACGAACAAGCGGCAGTGCCGCACATTCCCGATCGCTGGATTCGGGACGAACAGAGGCACCGCCCTCATTCTCATTCCCTTCCCCCGCCTCCCTGCCATGACGGCGGCGACTTGAAATCCATACCCGGCGTTCGGGCTTCCCATCGTCAGCCTCCGTTGCCACCTCCTCCTGTACCAG